>JAVGWX010000009.1:44785591-45100591 GCA_036924085.1 Ariolimax columbianus
GAAATACTGCCGTCAATGGCAGGACCGATGGGATTAATGTAGAGTTCCAAGGAAAGTACTCCGAAGAGAATTAGTGTTTTTAAACCTCAATATGAATAATTGAATTTTTTCGTATAGAAAGATTAGATACTGTTTAGAACACTTCGAATATATATATACCTTGTTTAACCAAGAGGTACATTTTTCGACTAGGAAATATATATTTCACAAGAACGTAGATCTTCTCTGTAATAACGTAGATCTTCTCTGTAATAACGTAGATCTTCTGTGTAATAACGTAGATCTTCTCTGTAATAACGTAGACCTGCTCCGCAAGGACTTACACTTGTTCCGCAGGGTCGTAGATCTTTTTCGCTAGAATGTAGATCTGTTTGGCCAAGGGCCAAGACGTAAATCTGGTCGACCAGGACGTCGATATGTTCCATTTTGACGTAAATCTGTTCTGCGAGGACTGAGATCTGTTCCATTGGGATACATATATGTTTAGCCAAGATGTAAATGTGATTGCCCAGGACGTAAATGGGATTGTCCAGGGCGTAAATGTGATTAACTTGAACGTAAATATGATAGACCATAACGTAAATGTAATTGATAAGGGCGTAAATGTGTTTGGCTATGGTGTAGATCTGCTTCCCCAGGACGTAGTTTTAATCGCTTTGGACGTGCATTTGATCAATGGGAACGTTGATTTATTCGTTCAGGACGTAGATATATTTGGTCAGGATGTTTGACTATTCTCCTAATTCTGTTCGACTAAAATGAACGCCTGTTCAGCCAGGATGTAGATATATTTGGTCAGGACGTTCGACTATTCTCCTAGGTCTGTTCAACCAAAATGAACGCCTGTTCAGCCAGGACGTAGATATATTTGGTCAGGACGTGCGACTATTCTCCTAGGTCTGTTCGACCAAAATGGACGCCTGTTCAGCCAGGACGTAGATATATTTGGTCAGGACGTTCGACTATTCTCCTAGGTCTGTTCGACCAAAATGGACGCCTGTTCAGCCAGGACGTAGATATATTTGGTCAGGACGTTCGACTATTCTCCTAGGTCTGTTCGACTAAAATGGACGCCTGTTCAGCCTGGAGGTAGATTGTCGGTTTTGTATTTCTTTACCACGAATGCTTAACTCATACTTGTTTATGTCAATATTTACAATCTCACGAGCGACCAAACAATTGTAATTCCGAAAAAACAGCAACAATTACAAATTGTAAACAGGAAATAACAATATAACTGTACTACAAAATACACAATTAACACACACACACATGCAAAACAGAAGATTCGCAGATCTGCAGTCTGGTACAGACAAAGACAGATCTAGTGTTTAAACATTGTAGTTTTTATTATTATTCAGCTGTTCACATTGTACAAATTGTTAGACAATCAAAATTAGAGGGATCAAAGTAGTTCCTAATCAAATGTTACACTTGCAAAGAAAACCACTGCATTGGCTACAAACAAACGAGTTTCTGATCACAGAAGAGCGTTTAGCTGATCCTCAAATAGCTTTACTTACAAAGTGCATGTTACATGGATAAAAGCATTAGAACACATTTCAAGGAATAATAAATTAATGCAAATGTACAGGTCAGTCCCATGGCAACAATTACCGTTGGGGGGGGGGGGGGGGGGGGGAGGGTGTGAAGATAACTCTTCATGTACGATGTGAGGTGGGGTGGCCAGTTCCCTTCCTTGCTGTTTTTACCTTCCTCAACTCATACCTTAGGTACCCATTTACAGCTGGGTCGACTGGAGGAACGGTCGTACAAGGCACGAACCATGGTTCGGTATTTTTTTACGTCCGTCCGTGAATTCAAAACCCTAGAAATATGCAATCCCAGTCTAAGACAGCTCACTGTGGAATTACTTGCTGCGCGGAAAATGTATGTAGAAATAGTTAGAAAATAATAAAACATAATGTACATAACTGTGCACCAATATCTCATATATATCACTTATCTACCATCAGCACCAGCTCATTAGCTTGATAATAAAACAACATTTGATAAACAATATATTTATAACAACGTTGTGTTCATTACTATCACCATGTGCCCTGCCAGTTGGAGTTGGCGATCATGGATCTCCATTTCCATATGCATCGGTTATGAGTTTCGCCTCCCATGCCATGCCTTCATGCTGACCAATTGTTAATTTCTTTGTCTCACTATGTCTTTCTTGCCTGGAATATTTGTTCCCGTTATCACCGTGTATTCCAACACGCATCATCTCATGACATGCCCGAAAAAGAATGACTGCCGTGTCCTGATTTTTGCCATAAGCTGTAGTTGTGTCTGTGCCTTCTTAAGAACCATGTTATTAGATTTAGTTTTGCAGTCCATGGAGCGTTCAACATTTTTTTGTAATGAAACATTTCCATTGCCTTAATTGATATATGTACGTGCCTGCTAATTGTCCATGACTAGCTGCTGTATGGCAGTACTGGTTCCACGTAGAATCCAATAACTATCTTCCTTAAATCCAGTGAAAGTCGTTTGTTGCACAAGATTCCCGTCATACTCAGAAAGGATGATTTTGCCTTGGCTATTCTGTTCTTTATTTCATTAATGCATCTCCCATCAGAGCTGATGAGGGTGTCCAAGCATTGAAACGAGTGTACTTGTTTTAGTTCCGTCTCGTTCACCTTTATACAGCAATTTGGGAGATGCACGCTTCTCTGTTACTACCATTACTTCTGATTTCTGTTGATTTAAGCTGATACTTTTTTTTCGCTTTGAAGAGCTGTCATGTTGACTATCTCTTGGAAATCTGACTCATTCTGCGCTGTCTACAATGTGTATGATCAGTGTAACGCAAGATGTTTATGTTCTGTCCACCAATTGATATTTCGGGCATTGCCTCTAGTTATCGCAATATCGTACATTCGCTGTACAGAGAGAAAAGATCAGGGGACACCACACACTCCTGCTTCATTCCCTTTGTTCTCTTCATGAAGCTTCCTATTGTAGTATCAATTCGTATAGCTGCACTGTGTCCCTACTACATGTTCTGGATAATTCAGGCCCATGCTATCTACATGCAGCTCTTCTAGTTTGTGGATCACTGCCATGTGTCCACCCAGTCGAATGTCTAAATATGTGCTGTCAATATCAAACTTGGCCCATTTCCGAGGCATAGGAGAGGAAAATTGAAACTTGTGAAATAAATGCCAAAAAACAATCTGCGATCACTCTTTTTAATGAACCACTATCCATTCCTATGACGCATACACCGAGTAGTACAACAAGGATATATAATCTTCCCAAAAATGTTCACAGCTGCTATAGAAAAAGTATGTATGACCATACACTGTAAGGATTGAGGAGTGAACATAGATGGCAAGATGCTCGCACACCTTCGTTTAACGGACGATATTTCCATCTTCAGCCACATTATTGCAGAAACTTAACCAAGTCTAAACGACCAGAATAAAGCAAGCAATGCGATTGGCCAGAACAAAAATAGAAGACTCAATTCGTGCTGAACGCTTTCTGGTCAATGGGGGAACCACGTTTGAATAATGAGCATATCACAAATGTCAATGAGTATGTCTACCTAAGCCAGGAAATCAGCAACATCCACGACATGAATTCCGAGATCTCGCGTCGGAGAACGACGTGTTGGCTCTACTTCAACCCCATTTAACCGATACTTCATCAGAAGACGGACGTCTAAGCCTGGGCTCACAACTTCAATAACAGGGTTATCGCAGCAATGGTGTATGGGTGTGAGGTTTAGAGTCTACGCAAATCAAATGAAGAGAAGCTCCGGACTACCGAAAGAGCAATGTAGGGTAGCGTGTAAGACCTCCTTAAGTAACCATACCTGAAATACCGAAAACCACGATCAAACTAAGTTTGACGATGTCGTCGGCTCTGTGTCATTCCCAAAGTATAGATGGGACGGCCATGTCTTCCGCATGACTGACGACAGATTTTTGAGGAGGGTGTCTTTCTGGTGGCTAAATAACTACAACCGCCCACGCAGCCACCCACAACGAGATGAGAGATGAACTGTGCCAGCTTTTGGACCGTATTGGTACTCCAAGCGAGGGAAAGGCACAGGTTCAAGCAGCTTTTGACTACTTGACATCAGGAAACCTTTCCTGATTTAATACCAGGATTTATGTATGTAAACAAGTAATAAGAAAAGGCATTTGTGTCACCAGGAGAGATGACCTGAGCAGTGATTGCATTAGCAGAACTGCCCCTTTGTGTTGAATAAATATTAAGATAGAAAATACGAAATATTGAACATCGTATGCAGCCTGATGAAATAACAATGCACGGTTACAACACAATGATAAATGGCTTCAAGGCATGAAGAAATGGCGTGGTCGGTGGATAGATGACATAACTGACATCGGACAATTACACGATCTTTTAACAACCGACGAAACACTGTTGGTGCGATGAAGGCAACTTAGCATCGCACGGGACATAGCGGCACAAGTGGACGGAAAAGGTAGTAAGTAGGTACGCATGTTACACGTATCATCTAGCAAAATCACTATTACGTAAGCTTGTACGTGGCATGCGCCGAGACCACTTTCACGTAGCTATATGTGGCATGTGTCAAGAACACTTTTAGGCGAGCTTATACAGAGAACACTTTTACACGTGTATACGTGGCATGTGTCAAGAACACTTTTAGGCGAGCTTATACACAGAACACGTTTACACGTGTATTTGTGGCATGTGTCGAGAACACTTTTAGACAAGTTTATACAGAGAACACGTTTACACGTGTATATGTGGCATGTGTCAAGAACACTTTTAGGCTAACTTATACAGAGAACACGTGTACATGTGACATGTGTCGAAAACACTTTTAGGCAAGCTTAAACAGAGAACTCGTTTACACGTGTATATGTGTCATGCGCACAGCCACTTGTGTATAAGCTTGTAATTATCACATGCCGGGTCCACATTAATAACAATTTATATGTACCCTTGTGCCAGATTACTTTATAACAGTTGAGTTTGCTATGTCCCGAGACATGTATTCTATACGTTCATATGTCATGGTGCTGGGAAACAATTTTGTTAAATGTTTTTAAGTTTGTTTTTTAATCTCTTATTTCTTTTCCGTGTCCAATCACCACGTCATATATCGATCATCCAGTATTCAGCGACTTGCATTGTTTTGTCGTTCGCCATTCAGCATATCATTCTCGCCATACGCTTCCGGAGGGTTGGAACAAATCGTCAGGTGACCTGGATGTTGTACCGCACCGTAGTCACATGTATTGTCGACCGAGAGACCCCCATTTCTTTATGATCCTCCTACATCGTGATACGCCAGTTCGAAGTCGATTTATTGTCCTCCAAAGTTAGTAGGGCAAGTGGTGTCCAGCGACAGGCTATTCCAGAAGCTCGATCCATGGGCATCATTTCGTGCCACAAGGCAGTGCGACGGCTTTCAGTGCTTGACTGCATGGACTTTGTTGATTTAAGGAAACTATGCCTGGATTTGAGTCTTGTGATCTGCCTATGGTGTCTACACATTGGGTATCTAGGGTCGTTGTCCTGTTTCTCTCGTTCAGTTTTAGCAGCCACGCTTCGTCGGAAGGCAGGTGAAGCTATGAAATTTATAGGGTACATTGTAGCAATGGAGGTGAGTTTTAGACATCATGGCACTAGGCCTGTTAGCCTGGTTTTTTGCTATATCAACGAGTTTTTCTTTAATGCAGACAGCCGAATTAATGCCAAATACAAATAGGACAAATAATGGAAAATGTTTCATAGAACAGACACCACTACACCTGGGCGCTCCCATGTGTGATTAGTCCCCTTCGTTGTTGACAAGGCCACTGACATTACACGAACTATGGAGCTCCAGTGACAACAAAATCTTCCACTGAATTCGGATGGTATCTTCAGACTCCACACAAGCCCCAACAGACTGAAATACCATCTATTCAATAAACTGAAGAGACTAATGACGAATGTATCTGTTGTATAGTGAAAATGATGACAGATCATCTGCTGCAAAATTACCCGACATACGAGGACCAGAGAAAGCACATGTGGCCATCACCAGTGTCAACACTAGACCAGCTCAATGATAGTATCGACAGCATTAGGATGACCGCTGCTTTCTTTGAACAAATTCAAGTTGACATCTGATAGCGTACGAAGAAGATGAACAAGAAGAAGAAGAAGAAGACAAAAAAAGAAGAAAAAATGAAGAAGAAGAAGGGTATGACTTAGGTCGAATGAAAAAATCGGTCAAACGTTGAAAAAACTAAAGTCTGTCAAAGTGAGCACGAAATATTTCAAACCTGCTACATTTGAACTATTAGCCGAGCTCACAACATTAGACAACCTAATCTACAAATAAAGATATACTCAGACATAAAATATTAAACATTAGGCTGGACTTCGTGCCACCGAGAAGATTCTTGCTACGCCCAGTGTATAATTCAGATCCTCAACCACCCTCAGCGGTTCTGTATAACAAGTCCGAATGTGCAGTAGATCGGATCAGAACCATTCCTGTGCGCCAGGTCACTACGGCGCCTAGACAAAAATGATGTGGCGACTAACATTTCAGGACCAGTATCGCATTTTCTCGCACTGTTTCTCCCATCGCGTATATTCCCCCTTAACTATTACAGAAAATATTCTCTAACAATGTTCATTGTCCTTACTTGATTTCAAGATCAGACTAACATCGCCACGTCACGCAGCAAAGATGGTGCCTAACAGTCCTTGGTCTAACTTTGCTCTCGTGTTTTAGTTGATAATAGATGCCGTCGTGTCACGGATCTGATTGATATTCAAACTAATCGACAACGTACACTTCTTAGTTCTTAGTCGACCTGTTCTTCTACACGGGCAGATGGCCCTGTGCAGGTCCCGGCTGCTGATTTGAGCTGGATGTAGCCGGGAGAAGGGTTTAGTGCCTGGCGGGCTAGGCTCGAGCAGCTTAATACTCCGCGCTGCGTTGGGACAAGCGCTTACGGAGGGTGGTTAACCCATAGTGTTTGACCCTGTTAACGTACACTTATGTCCACCAAAACGTGTTGTGATTTTCCATTTGGATTAGTTAGCTCGTTCATTTTGTGGTGTGTTTTTTTTCTCTGATTATCCTGGCATAGCTATTTGAAAAAATGTATTTTAGCTACCGTGTGTAGTATTTACAGGGCCCAGTGCACACGGCTGAACTTGACGTGAGTGGCGCCGTTTGCCTTGCTTTCTGGCAGTGCCGGCTTTGGTGGAGCTAGAAAATTACAGATAAACTAATAAAGGGTTAACACATCGTCGGGAAGAAATTGGACCCTGTCCGGCTAGCAACATGCCCAAGACACATCATTCACACACGCTGAGTAATGATTTTAATCCTCGTGGCCTCCGTCCCCCGGCAGCGGAGTACACGGTTCCCTTAGGAAGTCCCCAAGGACCTCCGCGACACTCTTAACATGAAACCACGAGGCGCCAGGGCTTTATCCCTGAATATTGGAAGTTCAATGATAATCGCAATTTGGAGTCTTCTTTTTTGCTGCAGCACAAGGCCAAGGCAGTGGTCAATCGACGCAACGGGCCACTGATGCCTTGTGGAACAGTATTATTATTATTATTATTATAAATATTATTATTATTATTGCGCAGTAACTAAAACACATCACAAATTAAAAAAACAGCAGAAATAGATAAGCATTGAATTATAGAAGAAACTTAAATTTGCGCATTTAGGTTCCATGTTTTGAACAACAATTTACCCATACCCTCTGGTATATCGCACACCCCAATGACGAACTTTTCATCCAGTGCTAAATCCAGCTCTTATATATTCAAACTTGAGTCTAGATTCTAAACTAAGTTACCACCACCTGCAGTAGTTTCTTATCTCCTAATAATGGTCCCCCAGCTACCCATGTAGAGTGACGGGTACAATCGGATATCACATTTCTTTGAGTTTTTTTTTTTTTTTCCGTTAGCTTGACCTGATTAGTCACAATGCTTATTACATTGACTCCATCCATACCGTCTTTGATCCATCAACTTGACATCATGCAGCCATAACGGTAGTCGGAGGTTGGGACATCTCTTATAAGATAGGTTCTTTTCAACTAGTATATTACAAATAGCCAAACATTACCTCGAACAGAGGTTCCTAACCTTTCATTTCTCCCGGGCCCTCTTTCCCTTCGTAAATTTACTCTTGTGTGTCTGATTCGCATATTGGTAGACCACCTGTTTTTTCATGACAAAGGTACGTGGTTCAACTCCAATAAGCAGCACACTCTAGTTGACACAGCTGTAAATGAGTGCCTAGCTTCCTGTTATGGAAGGGTAGGCGGCGAGGAAGGGAACTGGCCACTCTTCTTGCCAGCAAGAGCCGTGTACTGGTAAAACGAAGTTTCTGAAACGTTATCCCCGACAGCAGTGTCCACTATAGGACAGAAGTCAAGTCAAGTAATTTGTTTAGGGAAACAGGACCAGTGGCGCTCACCGTCCATGGCGATGGCTGATGACAAGTGTCCTGTCAGCATGCAAGCATTTGAAATGGAGACGATGTGTCTCAAGTCAGCAGTTTCTAAGTTTCTAAGGCGGTTCCTACGACGACTCCATGAAGTGTGCAGGGTTTTTCCCGTGCTTCATATCCAGGGACATGCGTAGAAGCCGTCCAGCCGGTATGTGCTGTGAGAAACTGGTAACATGACTGAAGAAATAGAAGCGACGTCGATTTAACTTTGACGAAATGTCTTTGAGTTATGTCTGTCGGGAAACCTCAATGTTATTTATTGGTATTTACCAGCAAAATACAAATATACTTCTCTGGCTGGTGATGTGGAAGACTTTGAGCCGTCTCTGATATCCTTGCAAGACCATCTAGGTCTCAGAAGTGTACAAGAGGACCTGAATGACACATGATCCATACAGGCTTCCCGGTTTCCTCTGCTGAGAGAAGACTCCGTACAAAGAGTTCATGAATGATGCTGCAAGTCAGATCCCCCGAGTGATTTCCTGAGCTATGCGTGCACCAGAAGTCAGTCTGCTGTTGGATTTCTTTTGCCTTGACCTTTATACCTTCAATGGTATGTGATGCTATGATACCCCTTTACCAAAGACTGCAATCGTCTAAGTCGAATCAGAATTCTTGTTTTGGGAGGTACAGAACGACTAGATACGGTAGGAGGTGGTATCGGATATTGCCCTCTACACATCAAAGATCCACTGCAATGGATCTTCAACGTCTCTGATGTTTGCCTAGATTGTACATAATGTTAGGGTTGTTGACGTCCATTTGTTGATGTTATCCTCCAACATCAAGCGATGTTTACATCTGACACGATTATCAGCCACGTTTCCTTCCTTTATTGTTTTCTGCAATACGCTGTGTCTTTGTAAATGGCCACAATATATTAACTGGCAGACTCTGATTACGTTCATCAATTTTCTTTGCACCCATGCGTTCTTCAAAATTTAATTGTTTGCTTTATTTTATTTCCAAAAGATGTCTCCACCTCAAACACTTCTATAATTATATATATATCCACATTTCAAGGACATCACCTCTTTTCTTCAACTTGTTTTTCATTTATAATAGTTTATATTCCAAACATCAAAGACGAATGTATGGAATGTATGTAATACCTGATCATTCTCATTTTTAATGTGTTCATTTTTATTTCAATATATGACTCAGATTGGACGCTCTCTATTTCTATCTTGATTTCTATTTTGCGTCAACCAATTTCCGTTTATATATTCCAAAATATGACATAAACGTTTGACCTGCCTGTTCCAGTATTTGGCTAACTTCGTTCTATTCTCAATCTCCGGCTAAAAAACCATGAAAATGGCTTATGTAGCAGAATGTAGTCCAGAGAACGGAATGCGTTGTGTCGTAGTTTACAGCTTGACTGCGATATTTGCACTTTACGGTTCAATACATCCGACTTCAGCAACCATTTTTTTAGTTCCGAGTTAGTACTCCCTCTTCGATCCCTTCTCCTTAGCGAGTCTGATCTGTTGCAGCCCGTTATCCAGGATCACCACTAGAAGGTGTAGAAGGGTCTTGGCAGTTGTGGTTTGCTAGCCTTGACGCTGGCAGTCAGCTCTGGTTCGCTGGCCTTGACGCTAGCTGTCAGCTGTAGTTTGCTGGCCCTGATGCTAGCTGTCAGCTGTGGTTCGCTGGCCTTGACGCTAGCTGTCAGCTGTAGTTCGCTGGCCCTGATGCTAGCTGTCAGCTGTTGTTCGCTGGCCTTGACGCTAGCTGTCAGCTGTAGTTCACTGGCCCTGATGCTAGCTGTCAGCTGTGGTTCGCTGGCCTTGACGCTAGCTGTCAGCTGTAGTTCGCTGGCCCTGATGCTAGCTGTCAGCTGTAGTTCGCTGGCCCTGACGCTAGCAGTCAGGTATGGATCGCAGACCGCTGCAGCTCATGCTTAACTCAGCATCTTGATCCGATTCCAGTATTTGAATGCATTTTATTTCTTGTAGACTAATGTCTAGTCTACATTGTTAATTGTCGTAGTTTTCTTGTCGGTGATCTAGAGGTTGTGAGCTTAGTTTATAAACCAACGTACCAGGTTCGAATCTGGTTAAAGACATAGTGCAGCACACCGCCTTGTGGAATAGAGAAATAAGGCGGGAAAAAAAGAACAGTGTTGAATGGGACTTGAAATTTATAATGTACATATAAAAACCGTATTTGTAAATCTAATTTTTTTTATTTGGACACCCTATAAAACGGATCTCTCTCTCTCTCTCTCTCTCTCTCTCTCTCTCTCTCTTTCTCCCCCACCCTTCTCTCTCTATCTCTCTCTCTCCCTCTCTCTCCTTTTCTTTCTCTAGTCTTGCTCCGTCATAGACAGCACATTCGGCAAAACTCACAATTTTCCAGTTCGATCGGTCCGTACTTTTCGCATAATCCCTAGGCCCTTCCCCCCCCCCCCCCACCCCCCACCCCAAAGCTTCACCCTCCTTGATGATTTTTTCTGGTTAGAGTCTCTCTAGGTCTACCCGGCTTCCTTTAGCCGTTAAGTTCCCACATAATCGCCTGTAGCGGTTAAATGTATTTCAAAATGAATATCTTTGACGACTTCTGGGCATTGGCTAGAAAGAATTCGTGACTAACGAACAAGTTCGATTGCAGTCAAAGCAAAATTATGTTTCTTATGTCCTCAGCACAAATAAAGGCGTACACCGTGCACATGCTGCGGATGGGCAAATCTCTGAGAATTTCAATGAATTCCGTGTGCCTAGAGCTGGGAACCATTCCCCGTCAACATTGTCATGACTCAGTCATGATCGTGTGGTTCAGCGGGGCGGCTAGCAGAAGTCAAACATGTCAGTCACTCTCGGAGAACGCGCCAAATTTTCGAGGTGTAGTTTCTGTGTGGTATGCCAAGGTGTCTGTGTGAGAAGTTGTAACTCCGACAAAGTCAACTACGACTTGAACAAGTCTCTAGATACTAAACTATGTTGTTACAGAGCCTTATCTCGTGCTGCAGCAAACATGTTATCTTCGTTTCTTTGGGGAGGCGAGCAATGTCACTTGTTTCCATTCATTAGTCCGGTTATATTTCCTAAGAACATATAATTCCATCCGTACTCCACGCGTATTCATAATTTGGTTGTTTGTTTGTTTGTTTGTTTATTTGTTTGTTTGTTTTGAATGCCCATAATGAGTAGGTTTACTCTTTTGTGCGCCATGAAAAGGACGTTCAGTGGCAGGTTGCAGTAGCTTTCCTCACATCCCGACAGTGCTGATGAAGGTGTTTTCCAGGTGGTTGTGCTATGATTGGTTTCATCTGTATGTCGCTCACTACTACGGGTATCACGTTGATCCCTCACCTCGTCAGCCAGGCTGTCATGAGAACAGCTACATTTTCAGGTAGGGCTGCGAGGAAGCCGAGGTGAGGGTCTTAGCCAGTATGTTGTGCCTGACCCTAACTACCATGTCTCATCAGTATGTTGTGCCAGACCCTGACTACCATGTCTCATCAGTATGTTGTGCCTGACCCTGACTACCATGTCTCATCAGTATGTTGTGCCTGACCCTGACTACCATGTCTCATCAGTATGTTGTGCCTGACCCTGACTACCATGTCTCATCAGTATGTTGTGCCTGACCATGACTACCATGTCTCATCAGTATGTTGTGCCTGACCCTGACTACCATGTCTCATCAGTATGTTGTGCCTGACCATGACTACCATGTCTCATCAGTATGTTGTGCCTGACCCTGACTACCATGTCTCATCAGTATGTTGTGCCTGACCCTGACTACCATGTCTCATCAGTATGTTGTGCCTGACCCTGACTACCATGTCTCATCAGTATGTTGTGCCTGACCCTGACTACCATGTCTCATCAGTATGTTGTGCCTGACCATGACTACCATGTCTCATCAGTATGTTGTGCCTGACCCTGACTACCATGTCTCATCAGTATGTTGTGCCTGACCCTGACTACCATGTCTCATCAGTATGTTGTGCCTGACCCTGACTACCATGTCTCATCAGTATGTTGTGCCTGACCATGACTACCATGTCTCATCAGTATGTTGTGCCCGACCCTGACTACCATGTCTCATTAGTATGTTGTGCCTGACCCTGACTACCATGTCTCATCAGTATGTTGTGCCTGACCCTGACTACCATGTCTCATCAGTATGTTGTGCCAGACCCTGACTACCATGTCTCATCAGTATGTTGTGCCTGACCCTGACTACCATGTCTCATCAGTATGTTGTGCCTGACCCTGACTACCATGTCTCATCAGTATGTTGTGCCTGACCCTGACTACCATGTCTCATCAGTATGTTGTGCCTGACCCTGACTACCATGTCTCATCAGTATGTTGTGCCTGACCCTGACTACCATGTCTCATCAGTATGTTGTGCCTGACCCTGACTACCATGTCTCATCAGTATGTTGTGCCTGACCCTGACTACCATGTATCATCAGTATGTTGTGCCTGACCCTGACTACCATGTCTCATCAGTATGTTGTGCCTGACCTTGACTACCATGTCTCATCAGTATGTTGTGCCTGACCATGACTACCATGTCTCATCAGTATGTTGTGCCTGACCCTGACTACCATGTCTCATCAGTATTTTGTGCCCGACCCTGACTACCATGTCTCATCAGTATGTTGTGCCTGACCCTGACTACCATGTCTCATCAGTATGTTGTGCCTGACCCTGACTACCATGTTTCATCAGTATGTTGTGCCTGGCCAGACGTTAGTCTTCCTCCCCTCATAATTTGGTTATCAAATTCAGTCCTGTCCACACAATCCTGTGATTTTTATTGTTTTGTTATTTTCTTGACGGGAAGCGGGTTGCCCAATAAATGTAAGCTTGGGTTGCAACCCGAACCTCCCTGGTTCAAATCACTCCGTGTTCTGTTTCACAGATCGGCGTGTCATGGATTGTGTCACGGTATAACCGCCTGTCCAAGTCCATCAAGCGGGAAATGGATACCTGACGAGATCATTGGACAATTGTTGAGCCGCTGTGGGAGCTACAGAGTTGCGTTCTTAGTCGTTGGTACATACAAGAATAAAAGGGTCTCAACATGTCAGGATTCCTCAGGTGCAGTGAAATAAGTTCTATGAACATATTTCGTCCTGCTCCATCAAGATTTAACTGGCTGTGTCGGGTAGAAAGGCGCAGTTACCACAGCCTAGCTGTAAACTGCGATATGTCAAAACGTCCTGTTCTGAACGAACGCACAAGAAGACGATGAAGAAGACAACTAATAACAAGAAAAAGAAGAAGAAGAAGATATAATGCATACCTTAATCTATTATTTAGATTGATAGTTTTTTTTCAGAAAGTAATGCTGTTGTGAAAGTCCGGGTCAACGCTACATGCGTACAGTATTTGTCATTAAATGACTCATATGTTCGTCTTATTTATACATTTGATTTGCACGACTTCTGCATATCAGGGTCCTTCAATATTTCGTTGCTCAGCATCATATTCTCTTATTACAAGAATTAAGTCCGAGATAAACTAATATATCTAAATAAATATGCTGCTATAACAATATTATTTGTCGATGAAAGTTGTGGTAGGTTCGATATCTTGTCAATTGGATAATCAGAGGCATAATATTTATATACATATATTAATAGTTATTATTATTATTATTATATATATATATATATATATATATATATATATATATATGTATATATATACATATATATATATATATATAGTTTATATATATATATATATATATATATATATATATATATATATATATATATATATATATATATATAGTTATAATATAGTTATAGTTCCGCTCTTGTAGAAGTACAGGTCTACTACAAACTAAGATATCTATATAAATATATGTATGTGTATATATATATATATATATATATATATATATATATATATATATATATATATATATATAAATATATATATGTATATATATATATATATATATGTGTATGTGTATGTGAGTGTGTGTGTGTGTGTGTTGTGGCTGTGTTTGTGTACACATGTGTCTACCTATATATGTGTGTCTCCCGCCGTTTAAATGCCTCTCAAAATGTATGTCTACTCGACTATATGTCTACACCTTTACTCATTCATCAATACATCCCACCATTCATCTATTCTTCATTTATCCGCCGCTTTATCTCACAAGTAAATCTCACTACTTCACGTATTACACCTCTCCAAAATTATATCAACGCAATCAACAAATACGCGCCAGATCCTGTCCACGATAAGAAACTCCAAAACACAGCAGGCAGGCATAAACATCAACTTGAAGAAGCCACATCTCATTCTCGTATACGCTGACGGGAATCCCATTGTATTGTGGACTACCGGAAATAGCTAGCAATGGTATTCGGAACCGAGAAACAAGATGGCGAGCACGGAATTTGCACAGTGAAATCTTGTGAGCTTTATTAGTGTGCGATTTAGGGTGATGACAAATAGATAAATAGACGAACATGAGAAGGAAGGATTGATTTGAGTTGATGTAACTAGGTCAAGAAATGGAGTGTTCTACACAGGGAGCCATCGAGCTAGCGAAATTACAGTGATAAATGAGAATTGGTCAACTTCTTGTTAGGGACGAAGTGTTGCAGACTTCATTAGGTGACATCTATAATATACATATTGATAAACATGAATATAATATAAATCTATGGCTAGGAATGCTAGATAATAACAAAGGCATTGGAAAAGAGACTAAATACAGACAAGAATAAGTGTCTCAGAATACTATTGAACATTGGCCAGGAGGAATTCATAACCGACAAAACAACTAGAGAAGTCACCAATCAACAATGTTTTTGTTTTGTTATTTTTTTTTGGCGTGTCGCGTTATTTCTCAATTTTCCAAGGCGGTGTGCGATGCACACCGCTTCTTATTTTGTGTATGTCGGTCCAGTGCATCCGACGTCGACATGCATTTTATGTAAGGGTCTGCTTCCTACTGCATTTTCTAAGGGTTCATTTTCCCGGAGTAAAGGCCGGTGCTGTGATTGGGTAGCGAACCCAGCACCTTCGGTTTGTGGGCCGTGTCATTTAACCACTAGCCCACGCCGGCCCTTCAATAATATGTTTCATCACTCCTCAGGAAAAAACAGTGGTCATACATTAGATATGTTTTACAACGGACAGCAACAGACTGTTTCTGCAAGCATTTATGTGGTCATCATCTGGTAGAGACGGTCGTCATACATCAAACATGTTTTACGACGAACAGCAACAGACTGTCTCTGCAAGCATTTATGTGGTCATCATCTGGCAGCAGGAAAAGAGAAAGACCAAAAGAAACTATCAGTAGAACAATTGTCAGAGAGGGTTACATTATTGGCTTGAGCAATATTCATGAACTGAAAAGAGTGGAGAGCACTGATTTCTGCTTGATGTGCCGTGAATGGCAATTAACGAACTTTGATTGATTGATTGATTGATTGATAGATATAATATAAGGACTGTATAACCAATTCATCTCTTCTTTGTTTTTCTTTGCCCTAGCAGTAAATTAAGTACTCATTAACAACTGGATAGTCGGGAGCGCACATATGATAAGGGTTAAATGCCATGCCTTTTTTTTAAGGGAAAACAATCGATCTAACCACTCTGAACATTAAGACACAATAACAAATATTACATTTAAACAGTGCAAGAAAGTATCATACATTGGGCAATGTAAAAAATTAGAGACTAGAAAATTGAATAAATTTCGAAATATTAAAGAGAAAATACACACACAAAAACAGCACGCATTAAAAAATGTAGAAAAGAAAACACAAGAACACAATATATATGGGAAGGAGTAGAACAGTCAAAAGGCAGCATATATTAGTAAATACGCAAAAAGGAATATGCAAGAACCTAGTACATTCAAAAATATAAACACGCAGATCCCAGAATACAGAGTACATTATGTAAAATAAAAGGACAGCTTGCATTTGGAAAAAAACATGAGGTGACAAGAACATATAAATTAGGGAATAAGAAATATAAAATACACGAAAACAGCATACATTAGGGAACGTGAAAAAAGGAATTAAAGAAGACAACTAAATTAATGTACGGAAAATAAAACGTTTGTATTTGAGAACATAATGCGAGCATTACATTCAAATGAAATGTGTAGGACGTCAATAAAATAACATCAAAATAATGCTAAACAATTTACGTGTATGTTTAAACAAAAAAAATGAAAAACCATGAAGTTTGATGTTAATTATTTTTGAGGCGTTGGATGCTATTATGATGGCAAAATAGCATAGCAGTAGATACACGGATACACTGAACGACTGACACACTGGCATAACTTCTAGCACGCTGGCAGAATAATTGACACACTGACAAATTCGATCGACACACTGACACATTGGCAGACCGAGTGACATTCAGGCTGAACGACTTACGACTAGTGCACTGACAGGTTACTAACACACTAGATCGACTGACATATTGGCAGATCGAGTGACATTCAGGCTGAACGACTTACGACTAACGCACTGACAGGTTACTAACACACTGACAGATCGAGTGACATTCAGACTGAACGACTTACGACTAACGCACTGACAGGTTACTAACACACTGACAGGTTACTAACACACTGGTAGATGAAATAATACATTGGCAGATCAAGTGACGTACAGGCTGAGCTACAATCGCACTGGAAGATCCACAAAAACACTGGCAGATCGAGTGACACAGAGGATTGACATTGTGACAGGTGTAGATCAAATGAAAAAAACGTTTAAAACACTGCCACTTATGCTGACACATTGACACACTGGACTGGTAGACACATTGACACATATATTAATTTAAATAAACGTTTATTTACTGGTTCAGAAGACTGAAGAGCAGAGTCTGTGTACAACCAGTTTTTGGTACATTCACTTGATCTAAAAATATATATGTGCATCCAATCTATTCGGGAATGCAATTAATTGACACTGCCTTCACTATATCACGTGGAAATGCATTCCAAGCATTCACCACACTCTCACTAAAAATATATTTCCTATAAATATATATGTTGTTGTTGTTGTTGTTATTGTTGAATCCCAACAATAAGTAAGTTTGCTTTTCTGTACGCGCTGAAAAATGCGTTATATGGCGGACTCCAGTAGCTTTCCTCACATCACGAGCGTACTGATGAAGGTGGGCCGGGGTCGTCCAAACGGTTGTTCTATGCTTGGTTTCATATGCGTGTCGCTCACAACTATGGGGATCACGTGGATTTCCTACTTCATTAAACAGGCTGCAATGGAAACAGTATGTTTCCATAGAGAACTGCGAGTTAGTCGAGATGGTAGTTATGGTCAGTATATTCAAAATACAGACTGAATCTATAATGAGAAATGTCAACAATGAAGGAAAGTATGACAAGTTCGAACCATTAGCAATCGGTTTGAACGAGATACCACAGCTCAGATATGCAGCTAACACAGTTGTTCTTTAAAGAGCGCTGTGGGACTAGAACTTACGATCCTGCCGGTAAAACAACACAGCAAAGACCAAAACCCATACCTGAATATAAGTAAAACCAAGATAATGACCAGAGACAAGACAAATACCAAACCTAAAGTTATTCTAGATCAACAGGAGATTGACAAAGTCACAAGTTGTGAGTACCTCGGCTCAATTAAAAGCAACAATGGAGATTGCCTGAAGGAATTCAGACGGAAATGGGCTATGGCAATGTAGAGATTAAATAAAATGAGAAACTTATGGCAGAACTCTAATAAAGAAGACGAACATAAAAATTCTGCATACTTGCATCTTCCCATGGCAACATACGGATGTAAAACATGGACCACCACAAAAACACTTAAGAACAGGATTGAGTCTTTTGAACTAAAATGCTACAGAAGGGTTCTCAAAATACCATGTATAACGAATAGGAAAAATACAGATTTGCTACAGGAACTGGAAATCGAGAAAAATTGGTTAGTAAACAATATCTTGTCCAGAAAGCTAAAATATTTTGAACACAAGCCATCAAAGAGATTCTAAAGATGCCAACGACAGAGGTGAGAGTTCTGGCTAACGATCAAGAGTTTTACACATCGGCTGTAGTGAGAGCGACGATCTGCAAAAAACATGCTACAGGATGTGATATATATATATATATAATGATAAAGTAAGATGGGCGCGCCTGAATGGCTGCGCTTTAGATTCGCTCCGGTGTTTGTATTGTTTTTTAAATGTTTGCTGGTTCCTGTTTGGATTATAATTCACAACTCCTTCCCCAGATGGTATAAAGGACTTCATTCTGTGGATTTGATGTGCTTTCGATCGGGTATCCTGTTTGTTATCCTGCACTTCATGCCTGGCTTAAATAGTAGAAAACCAGTGTAAGATAGCGTTCCGCTTGACTGTATCCAGAATTGTCACCAGGTTATCACTACTACCTTCCTGCTAGAACTAAAACCGTCTTCCTCTCGCATCCCTTACTGGAGGTTACACGATATATCTCGCAACCTCGTATTCTCAGCACAGTAAGGGTCACGCTGAGGAGAATACAATCCAGATATCTCGGGGGCGGAACATGATAACAGAGGGAGTCAGACACGGACAGACACAGAAAGCCCGTCACAAACATTGGTCTATCACATATTCCTCGTTGCCCCCATTCCAATGCAGCGGAGTACTCATCTCAACCAGGGAAGTTTGTAGGGATTTCTGTAGACACACTTCATATGAACATAGCTTCGGCAGTTGGGCATGGTAGTGGTCGTTCGATGCAACGAGCTTTTGGCGTCTAAGCAAATATTATTATATTTATTATTATATGTATATGTATATATATATATATATATATATATATATATATATATATATATATATATATATACACACACACATACACACACACATATATATATATATATATATATATATATATATATTTATACATAGAATAATAAAAATAATAATATTTGCTTCTATCTTCTGTCACATTCCCGTTTATATGTACTATCTATCTTCTCTGACATTCCTGTTTATATGTACTATCTATCTTCTCTGACATTCCCGTTTATATGTACTATCTATCTTCTGTCACATTTCCGTTTATAAAAACAAAATTTTTGCTGTTGTCAAATACCCGTTACGTATATCACATTTTGTATGTCAAAGAAGAAAATTATTATTGTTTGTAAACATAATATTGTAGCAACATAATGAAATGAACGCAGTCAGTCATTATTAGAGCTGAACCAAGACCTCGAGGTTACACAATGACAAATTTCTTATGATGCAACTAAAGAGACTCTGTAAGTACTTTGGCAAAAAGGGAGCAAGAATTACAAGAACTTGTGTTAACAAAATAAGTCAAGTTTGGATTAGACGTAAACATAGACAAAACAAAGAATATGATACTTGGAAAAAGTGACAAGATACCATGTATGCAGATAAAAATAAAAGATCAGCTACTTGACAACAGGTACAGAGTTTCTCCTGTCTAGGTCATATAAAAATGAAAGATGGCAGCTGTGAAAAAGAAAACAGAAAGAGAATAGGTAGGACCAAGATGGTATTCGTCAATATGCGACACATACTGACCTCAAAACAGATAAATCAGCATTTAAAAATGAGAATTGGCAGGTGTTATGTATACTCGTCACTACTTTATGGCACAGAAACATGGACAATGAATAATAAGTTGAAAAAGAGTATTGAAACCTTCGAAATGTGGGTATATAGAAGATTGGGTCGCATTTTATGGAAAGAGATGAAAACAAATTTGGAGGTACTGGAAAAGTTGGGAGTGAAAAGAGAATTAATGACCGAAATCAGGGTTATACTTACGTTATTTTGGTGTTATAACAAGACATACCTCCTTGTTGAAGACCATACTGGAGAGTAAGGTGGAAGGCAGTCGTTCAAGAGGCAGACAACGTTTTATGTAGGTGGATAACACGAGGAGATGGACTAGAAAAAGCCTCTCAGATTGCACCATTATGACAAGAGATAGAGCACACTGGAGACCCATTGCAGCCGACCTTCGATGCGGAGATGGCACCTGACCTTAACTGAACTGAACTTGAAAGTGGTGTCTTTATCGCGTTGCCTGTCACTCACCACGTCCAAAATAAAAATAAGAGGATGGCGTGGGCTAGTGGTTAAGTGACACGGCTCACAACTCGAAGGTGCTGGTTTCGATCTCCATCACAGTACCCAGGAGGTAGAAGACACTTACATAACATTAATGCTGAAATCGGATGCACTGGGTCGAGAGGCGCAAAATTAAAATCACAATACATTGGATGTCACGTGTCCATCTTCTCTTCGGTCTGCCTCTGCCTCGTTTTCCACTTTGCAGATTTTCCCAGACGATTGTGGCGTTTGATGTAGCCAAAGTATTTTCCTATATATTTTTTTTTATGTATCTGTGCTCGTTCTCTCCCGCTACCAAGCCCATAACAAGGCTTTGCAAGTAGTAGGGTGTTGTTCGGAGAATGGGATCCGTCGTGTCGCTAGTTTATAGCTTGACTGCGATATTTGCACCTTTTGGTCCGACACATCTGCCTTTGGCAGTTTTCTAGACGTAATGCTCTCCCTTGAGTCTATTACCTTGAAATGATGAAGGATTGTGTAATTATTTTCATGATTCCAGTAGCTAAGCCAGCAGAAGCAAACGCTTACAGAAGGGTCACACAAGTTGGATTGGTCGTGAGGGAAGGAATTGACTAAACATAGACAACTCACCTAGAGTAAAATAGCTTAGGTTAGGACCAACCACTCAACTCTATAGCAACAAACGTAGTTATGAAAACATTGACACCAGTGCAGAAGCAAGAGGCCTTGGAAAAGGTGGAGCCTTTGGAAATGATAAATATTACGCAGTGCAATGAAACCGCAAGGATGCTCCACCTCTGACTTCCCTTCTGAATACCAAAGTGAAAGCCAATAAAGATGTAATACTATTTACATGTCAATGTTTGTTTTTTGGAATTTTTTTTGTGTGTATACCCAGCTCTTTTAGGATGTCTGTCTTTTTAATTATAAGTCTCCAAAGTGTTCTGAGAACTTTCCTGTAGCCTTTTAACACAAAGAATTCAAATTTCTTCTTTCTGTAGTAAGGTCTAGAGCCACAAGAATCAATATTTTTAATAAACAACAATAATATCACCTTTCCTTCCCCCCAAAATTATGTTGTTAGGTCTTAACAAATGTCTCTCAAGTACCTGTCTCAAACAATGTGTCTTGCGTATCCTGTTATACTTTCGCACGCTGTTGTACTGTAACCTTTTTCCAATTCTACAGGTATTATTTACTGACTATTCTTATCTAACAAATTCTTGTCTTACATACTTAGAATTGTTGAAAACTTTCTAGTCCAAATATCCGACTACCTTAATCCGCCCTTGTTCTGTGGCCTAATTCGCGTGAAATATCTTACCTGATTTCTTATCTTTGAGTCTGATACTACAGTTATTGTTTGGGTTCATTCTCGCCGCATTTTTGTTGCAATTCGGAAATATTTCATTGATTAGAACTTGTCCTAGCTTCAAGAACCTGAACTCTGCATTAATCGTGTGTCTGAAGAAGTGCCCGTATTGGCGTATTTGAAGAGATGCGCTTTACATAGCAATATGCCTGTATAGTCGATCCAGTACTAGGTTTTTCATACTGCTAGCAAAGACATTTTCCTGATCTAAAAAATATTGACACTTCTTCATTAAAACGCATCATCTATTTTGGTAGAACCTAATGGCACATACACGAAATAACTTGTAGATGAAGGGTTGCTGTTGTTGGTTAACTACGTCTGCTGAGCTGTTTGTTCTTTTGCAGTCAATGCTAAAATTCTTCTTCTTCTTCGTTTGTTCTTAATTCCCCGCTACCAAACCCGAAAAATGGCTTTGCAAGTAGCAGGATTTTGTCTGGAGAACTGAATGCCTTGTGTCGTAGTTTACAGCTTGACTGCGATATTTGCACCTTTTCTGTTCGACACATCCGTCTTCAACAGGCATCTGTGGGTACTGGGCTAACCTTCCCTTTTTGATTTCTTCTACTTGGCCAGTTTAGTCTGTTGCAGCTTGTTATCCAAGATCACTGCGTGGAGGTGTAGAAGATCTTGGCAGCTCTGGTTCCCTGGCCTTGACGCTGGCAGCTAGCTATGGGGTGCTGACCGCTGCAGCTCATGCGCTGCTAAGCATCTTGATCCCAATGCCAAATTGAAGAAGAAATGTGGTGGTTAGTGGAGCTGTGGTATTGTTTGCGTGGTGCCAGGCAATAACTGTACTATTTATGTAACGAGTTCTGGGAAAATGAACAAAACATGATGCAATGTCTCAATTGGATGGGTGATGTTTGGTTCGTGTGCAGGGTCTTCTAACTTGCTTAAGTCCGATGTATTGTGTCTTAAGTTGGAAGATTTATGCTCTGTTCCCAGCATTACAGTTTGTTGATGTTGTCATATTTTGTCTGGAGGTGTCATTTGTTTATACATGCCACGCCCAGTATACCCTTCCATCCATTGGTTGGATATTTCCTCTATAAAGTTGTGTTGCAGTATTTGCTTTGCTGTCTGCATGTTGGCTGGTGTGTTTATTTGAACCATGATTGAACCTAATAGATCATGGGTCTAGAATACTCAGGCTACCAATCATAACGTTGTGGCCCACAACATGAGTGACGTCTTAAGTTGCTTTATAGATAATAAAGGAGGGGGGCTCACTAGTCTCGAGGTAGGGTGTCAGCCTCGAGTGCCGGAGGTTCAGGGTTCGTAATTTTTTCACCTAGATTTTCTGGTATAAAGTCTACCGATCTCTGGGTAGTTGGTTAGGACCCCTGATCTCTGGGTAGTGGGTTCGGACCCCTGATCTCTGGGCTGTGGGTTCGGACTCCTGATCTCTGGGTAGTGGATTCGGACCCCTGATCTCTGGGCTGTGTGTTCGGGCCCCTGATCTCTGGGCTGTGGGTTCGGGCCCCTGATCTCTGGGTAGTGGATTCGCACTCCTGATCTGTGGGTAGTGGGTTCGGACCCCATATCTCTATGTAGTGGGTTCGGATCCATGTTCTCTGGATAGTGGATTCGGACCCTGATCTATGGGTAATGGGGTCGGATCCCTGATCTCTGAGTAGTGGATTCGGACCCTGATCCATGGGTAGTGGGTTCGGTCCCCTGATCTCTGGGTACTGGGTTCGGACTCCTGATCTCTGGGTAGTGGGATGGGACTCTCGTGTTCAATGTCGAGCACGTTAAAAATACCTTGGCAGCTAGAAATCGAAAAGATTACGCTTAACGACCGCTGCCCGGACAAATCATTATAGTTACAAATGTACCCACATTATTTGTATCTTCCCCCCAGGCCTAGATAGCCGCAGGAAGTTGTAAAAATACTATTACATTCAGCCGCACCATTCGGCTACCTGGCAACAGATATCAACATGTCTGGTTGAATACCAGGTTTCCAAGTCTAATAATAATTAGACTCGAGCATCTGACTGAATTCAAGTGTCCTATACTTACGAGTAACGAATAGGACCATGTCACCTAAATTAGTGTCGTACAAGCGAATAAAGATAGTTATGCGACTTCATCTCGTAAAACAAATTGTTACAGACATCTCATAAAACAAATTGTTACACGCATCTCGTAAAACAAATTGTTCCACATATATCATAAAACAAATTGTTACAGACATCTCGTAAATCAAATTAGTACAGACATCTTGTAAAACAAAGTGTTACATAAATCTCATAAAACAAATTGTTACAGACATCTCGTAAATAAAATTATTACATAAACCACCATTTCGAAATCATATAAAGTACTTAGTCGCAGTCTTCTTAAATGACAGCAAGTCAACTGTAGTTATGGCCCTATACTACGACCGCATCAATTATCACCCTAGAAGAAAAGTGCAGAAGATGAACAATGCATAATATTACATTAAAAGACTAACAAACACAGCGTTCAAATTAAAATGGGATCATCAATGTAATGCGGGCAGGAAGACTAAAGTCTGGTCAGGCAAAATATACTGCTCAGACATGTTAGTCAGGGTCAAGCAAAATATACTGCTCAGACATGTTAGTCAGTGTCAGATAAAATATACTGATCAGACATGTTATTCAGGGTCAAGCAAAATATACTGATCAGACATGTTAGTTAGGGTCAGAAAAAATATACTGATCAGACATGTAAGCCAGAGTCAGGCAAAATATACTGGCCAAGACCCTCACCTCGGCTTCCTGGATTTTTCCCTGGAAACGGGCTGTTTTCATGGCAGATTGGTTAACGAGATGAGGAATCGACGTGATCCCCGTAGTAGTGAGTGGCACGCAGATGAAGCCAAACGTAGCACAACTGCCTGGAGGAATCCGGTCCATCTTCATCAGCACGCTCGGGATGTTAGGAAAGCTACTGCAACCCGCCACTTTACGTCCTTTTCAGGGCGCACAAAAGATTAACTTACTCATTATGGGCATTCGCAAACATCAGCAACGATAAATGTAATATCATTACAAAATGATGGAACTATTATAAAACAAGTGGCATATAAAACATAAGAAAATAAATGATGGAACTATTATAAAACAAGTGGCATATAAAACATAAGAAAATAAATGATGGAACTATTATAAAACAAGTGGCATATAAAACAGAAGAACATAAATGATGGAACTATTATAAAACAAGTGGCATATAAAACATAAGAAAATAAATGATGGAACTATTATAAAACAAGTGGCATATAAAACAGAAGAACATAAATGCTGGAACTATTATAAAACAAGTGGCATATAAAACATAAGAAAATAGAAGAAAAACAAATGAGAATTTATTTAAGGACGGAAAGTGTACACATGTTTAGTGACCATGTTCAGGGCTTTGTTAATCATGCTTCATGTACAGGGCTTTGTTAATTATGCTTAATGACCATGTGCAGGGCTTTGTTAATCAAGTTTAGTTATATGTAGCTCTTGGATAAGCACGTTTTTGGGGGCATGTGTGCGGTTTGGATAATCACATTTCTTTATGCACGTAAGGACTTGGATAATTTCGTCTGTTTGGCAATGTGACGGCTTGAATAATCATCTTTGTCCTTGTACGGCCTTTCGTAGACTTGCTTGTTCTTGTTCGGAATTTTGATAAACCGCACTTTTCTTTGTGTGGCGTTTGTTTGTCCATATGCGGCGTCAGATAATTGCATTTTTTCTAAGTGACGCTTTGATTATTCACGTGTTCATAGTGGAATTATTCAGTTATCACTTTTATGGTAATGCAGTCTTTGAGTCATTGCACTTATCTAAGTGCAGTCTTTGAGGCATCGTGATTATATAAGTGCAGTCTTTGAGGCATCGTGCTTATCCTAGTGAGTGCTCTTAGCAATTGATCATGTCCAAGCGAACTCTTTGAGCAAGTTGTGCAGTCGTGGTGAAGTCTTTGAGACATCAAAGGTGTTTTAGCACGGTCTTTGGGGGATAAGAGTTATCTCAGTGAAGTCTTTGAGACATCAAGGTGATCTCAGTGCGGAATTTGAGGCATCAAAGATGTATTAGCGCTTTCTTTGAACAATCGAAGTTGTTAGACTGCGACCCTTGACCCGGTCTTAATGTGAACCTTTTACCTTTATGCATACCAAAGAACTGCTGACGTCATATGTTTATATTTAATCGCTATCTTCTTCTACCTGATTGGCCGGTATATTTAAATTCAAATTAATTCCAAATGATCCACAGCATTTCTTTTACTAATACTATTATCTGGATAAGTAATACTCAGCGCAGCTTTAAACCGTTGTAATTATACAATATTCAATTGATTATAACCTTTACTGGTCTGAACTGTGTATCAATTGTGTATGCCCTGTTGATTTATTGAATTGGTGTAATCGCGTATTTTGGAACAAGTGTGAAGCAATGTATATCTTGGCCAACTCATTTCAGCTGATGACAAATGCGGAAGGGAGATCATTAAAAGAATTGTAATGGCCAAAAATACATTTAACAGCATGAGAGATACACTTCTGTCAAAACAGATATCTCAGATCTTAAAAATAAGAATCATAAAATGCTGTGTGCATTTAGTTCTGTTTTGTTTTTAGTTTTTTGGGGATCTTCCGTGCCCTAATAATACAGCTTGGTATCATCACTAAAAACCTTCATAGCATGAATGCCAGATTGAAAACCAAAATTAGGCCAACCAAAGCCATTTACAGATGAAACACATACACCGATATGTAAATAGTGAACCAGAGTCAAGGTACTCTTCGAAGAATGGCGGCTGGTAGAATAAGGGGAAGTAATTTTCAACTTTCTACCTACTCCATCAGACGCAGGTCCTGGTTTTTTTTACAGTCGTTAACTAATGTTCTTAAAAAATAATATTATTTAAATTTAATCTCAATAGTCTCACAGCGGAGATTCCCATCATAAAAATAATTGATGTTAGTGTTAAGTAATATATAGATATTTAACGAAATAAGGAAACTAACCGAATGATTCAGCTACCGGACAGTGAGTGAAAGAACATGGCATTATACATGAATTTCTCAAAGCCCAGATTGGTGCGCAATTCTTTCGCCGATTGTGATACAGTTTTCCTTGACTGGGTAAGCTTAGCGTGGCGGGTACATTTACCTTGGGAGCCTTCTCAATATGCAGAACAATCTGGAATCTCAACTGACAAGACATCGCCGGACGCGTTGGGCGGCGTCTTGCCTATCAAAACGGTTCTGGATGGTTGTTAAAATAGAACATACGTGCCACTCTCTTCAACTCCACTGTTCTCCCTATGATTTGCTATGGTACAGACAAATGGACACTCACGAAATCATTGAAGGACACAAAATTAGAATGGCCCAGGCCTTTCTTGAGAGACGATTGATCGGAATCATTCTACGGAACCAACGCTTGCAAAATCTCTACAATTCTGACATACGACGATTTACTTTTCTAAATAATGCGGTGATCTTTGCAGACACTAGTGTCCTCATGTAGTCCTTAGTACATTCAGCTTGTCTTCATTTGGTCCTTAGTCCATAGAGCTTGTTCTCATTTGGTCCTTAGTCCATAGAGCTTGTCTTCATTTGGTCCTTAGTCCATAGAGCTTATCTTCATTTGGTCCTTAGTCCATAGAGCTTGTTCTCATTTGATCCTTAGTCCATAGAGCTTGTCCTCATTTGATCTTTAGTCCATAGAGCTTGTCGTCATTTGGTTCTTAATCCATAGAGTTTGTCCTCCTCATTTGGTCCTTAGTCCAAAAATGCCTGCTGAAGTCGGATGTGTCGGACCGAAATGTGCAAATATTGCATTCAAACTGTAAACTACGACACAACTCATTTCGTTCCCCGGACAACATCCTGCTATATACAAAACCCTATTCAGGGCTTGGTAGCGGAAGTCTAAGAACTAACGAAAAGAAGAGCAAAATTAATCAATGACTATCTATAAGAATAAACAAATCAAGAAAGGTTATTACCAATATTTAAACACCAATAAAACGAATAGACTTACGTTTCTTTTCATAAAACGCAAATTCAAACTTTGATGATCGAGAATTGGACAAAAGAACAAAGCAAAGATAAAAGATTGGCAGTCTTTAAATAAATGCTAACACTGAGGCTTTTATTCTTCTTTCTAGGGTTTACTATGACAGATTATTAGGGTTGGTGAATAAAGGTTACTTCCCCCTACAGTTCCCTTAAATCCTGGCGGTCATTATCAGACTTCACTCCCTTCGTTACCTCTCAAATAATCGCTAATGTTTCCTTTATAATCCTGGTGGTTCGTATCAGGTTTCTCTCCCTTTGTTACCTCTCAAATAATCGCATGTTTCCTATATAATCCTAGAGGTCCTTATCAGACTTCTCTCCCCTCGTTCCTTCTCAAATAGCCCCATATGTTTCCCTTATAATCATGGCGTTTCGTATCAGGTTGCTCTGCCTTTGTCCTCTCTCAAATAGTTGCATCTGTGCCCTTTATAATCCTAGCGGTTCTTATCAGGTTTCTCTCCCTTCGTCCCCACTCAAATAGACGCATCTACTGTATTTCCATAATAAACCTGGCGGTTCTTATCAGACGTCGCTCGTCGTTCGCTCTCAAATTATCGCATCTATTTCCGTCACAAACCTGGCGAGCTTCTCTCATCGCCACACAGTTTATCCTGTAATTTGGTTCTGCAAGACATGGGACAAAAAACATGAAAAAAACTTGTAAAAGTTGATTAAGGTTGAGTTTAATCAAAATTTAATAATGGGTATGGTCAGATACCGCACCGAGACGAGAACACGAACAAAACCTACGTTTCGACCAATAGGCCTTCATCAGGGACAACAATACTGAACTAACAAATCAACATATTTAAAAAAATGGTCAACTCATCTGTTTCTGATAGTAGACGCAGTCTGTCTAAGCGACCGGTTATGCCAGACGCTTGATAGAAACTGAATCGGAGCGGTCAAACACAAAATGGGGGAATGTGCCGGATAAGCCAATGGTGGCTAAATAGTGGGCCAGATGGGAGATCAAAGAGAAGGTGATATAAGCCGGGAGGGCGTGAGATTGATATAGGAGGGGGGAGAACTGGTAGAAGAATGGTGGGGGGGGGGGGGCAAAGGAAGACAATTAGATGGGGGCTAGTGTGAGGAACAAATGACTTTTCAGACTACCGTGGCTTGTTCGCATTGTGCCAATTGCGGGGCAAATTATATAGATAGCAAGATTCTCCAGAAAGTTAAGAGTACTGAGGGTTAAAATCCATGACTGTAAATAGGTACCTGACTTTCTGTTAAGGAAGGGAACAATACAGCAATCAAGGAATCTGGTCACCCAACATAGAAATAGCTGAGACCTATTTTTATGCAGAATATTTCTATTTCTGATTGTCATTGTTAATTTCTTAATTTTCGTACATTTTTCGTTGCATACACACACACACACACACACACACACACACACACACACACACACACATACACGCACGCACGTACGCACGCACACACACACACACACACACACACATATATATATATATATATATATATATATATATATGTCATTGCACATGTGTCTCTTGATATTTCTTCGTTCATGTATTTGTCTCTATGTAATCATGTTCACAATTTCCTGTTCGGCCCACCGTACATCATATCTGGCATTCCTTGCCTCACACTTTCCTGGCACATCCAGGTATGGCCTCTATCTTGAACCGCTCTATTTTACACCATATCGTGATTTTCGTCGTGATCTGTTAGTTGTTTTATCTCGTTCTTTGCCCATGACGAAGCTTTTGTGGCCGTAACAAAGGTGTGGTTTTGTTTTTGCTCTGGTGGGATCACTGAGCCATTACTTCTCTATCTTTTTATAAACCTATCAAATGAAGCCTGGAACGTTTGTTCCGCTACGACAGTGTCCTATATGGGACATTTAAAGGTTTTTAACTGATGAGATTTATACATGTATGAGATTGCTAATTCGGGGACGGCGTGAGCTAGTGGTTAAATGACACTGCTCACAACCCGAAAGGTTCTGGGTTCGTTCCCCAATCACAGCACCGTTCGTTACACCGGGGAAGAAAACTCTTAGAAAATAGAGGAGGAAGCAGATCCTTATATAAAATCCATACCGAAGTCGGAAGCACTGAGCCGTCATGAGCAAAATAAAAACGTAATGAAACGCACGTCACCTTTGGGAAATAGAGAAATAAACCGAACGAAGAAAAAGCATCGGTAATTTCTTTACCGCAGTGATATAAGATGTACGTTGACATCTTCCAATAGTTTAGTAAGAGGCGATGAACGGGAACAGATTATGGGAGCTTGTAGACGTGCCATTTTATTCCTTACTTCTCTTGTCCTACTGCTCTTGACTTGCGGTGTCGCATAGAAGACATACGTAGACTTTTGGTTTGAGTTAGATGGAAGGCTTGGGCCGCTGACATGTTGAACTTTAGGAGTGTTTCTTCTATCCCTTCTATCCATCGTCGCCGTGGTCGACCTCTTGCCCTGAAAGCTCCATGTAGTATAACATCGCTACAGAATGATCATAGTTCATCTTTGTTAGTGGCCCAAAGAACTGTCCTATGTTCAAACTAATTTTATTTGCAGAAAGTATCACTCAATGAGCGCATGCTAGTATTATAGTATGGACTTCCTGCAGCACTATAGCTGAAATGGTCGCTCTATACTTCATACAGAACCACAAGCAGACTCATGATAATGTATATTTGTACCTCCTGCTTAATATTAACAGCACGAATAAGTGAAGACTAGAAACTATACAGGTAGAGAAACATAGTCAAAACCTACGTTACAACCAAAAGGTTCTCAACAGTGACTAGAAACTTTACCGTCAAAAATGACGAAGAAACCAAAGCAACAACGATGAATACAGATTAAAATAAATGTATCTAGATTAGAAGAGCAGAAGAAAGCAGGAATGAATGAATAAGATGCGTCCATTATGCATGTCTTAAAAAGCGTTCTCCTAATGTTAAATGAGTTTATGTAAAAGTGCGTTAACTCTATAAGCAGGAAATTGTTGGAGGAGTCTCAAGAGGGTAGTACATGTGGCTACCAAAGATTATATCACACGTTTTGTATCGTAAATCACTTCTACAAATGCGCACGATGACACATACTTCCTGTAAGGCCGCCATCTGCAGACGTCCCCTGACGCTTCGTCCGTAGTTACAGATAGGAAAATACGAACACAGTTTTGAGAATGACGTACTATTTCATCAGGCGTCAGATAAGGTTGTGTTCTCTCACAATTCCTCCTTGTCACTTATATGAATACAATATCTATGGAGGCAATAACAGAATAGGAAAAGTCCAACGAATTGGTCTTTGCAGACAACCAATGTCTGATCCACCCTATTAAGCATAACCTAAGACGTCATATTGACTCATTGTATTTAAACTGTAAAAACCACGACATGAGTATCAATAAACAATTCAGGTAATTAGGAATTGTGAGGGTTTACTGAAGACAGCAGACTCGATAGAGAGATAGAGTGCAGTTGGCATACTCGATCATATATTAGCTGCCTCCACTACTAAGAAACACCAAGATCTTCCTCTAATCATCAGAGAAAATGATAAATATTATCTTCATCCTACTCTGTGCTACAAACGCCAGACAAGGACATTGAATAGGGCTCAGAAACGAAAGTTAGTCCCCCTGCGAAATGAGGTGTCTACGAAAAGTCACCAATTACATCAAATGAGACAGAATCACAAATATGAATATTCGGGAGAAAGTTGGAACAATTCCCTGCCTTCAGCACAGAAAATTTGCGGATGCCATCACCCAGCTATGAGTTGTTGGCTTTTGTCAACTCATTCACTATTACATATTATTATCAAATACACAGGAACTTGATTGAATATTTAATGAGCTCTGTAATTTAAATAACAGCGTCGTCTTCTCTTTCGACGCTCGTCCAGAAAAAAAGCGTTATGACGTTGAGTCGTAGTGTACAGCGAGGCTGCGATATAGCTGCGCTTTTCGAACCGACACAACCGATTTCAACTGGATTTTAAGTACCGGACTTGCTTATCCCTTGACCAAACTACACTAGTGGTTAGTGCAGCCCGTTTCCATTGTCGCCACATGAAGGCGGGATATGATATTGGTTAGCTATGGTTCGCCTGATCCAGAAGCAAGACCCATCTATGAGTCACTAGCTGCTGTTAGCTCATTCCTCTTGATCCCACTTACAGCGTCCCAAACACCTATTGATAGAGCAGTTGCATTTAAAGTCCAAGTACCGTGGTTCAACTACTGTTCTTAGCACGTCTAAATCGACCCATCTTTAACTCACCTGACTTTCTATGACGGAAAGAAAGAGAAGGAAGGAAACCAGACACTCAACCTCATAAACAAATTCTACCACTTCATCCCTAACAGCATTATTTTATATTGGACTACCTCTGGAATCAAGATGCTGAGCAATGCAAGCATAATCTGAAGCGGTCAGCGAACGAAAGCTGGTCAGTAGCATTCGGGGCCAGCGATTACGTGCTGCCAGGAACCGTCATCGCGAAAGCGTGAACATACGCAGCATGGTAATTAAACAACAACAATACAAACACACTTTCAATGTTTTTAAACTGTTTCCGCATTAGATTAAAATACAACTTTCTATGAGTGGATTAAAAGAATTTCGAAATCAGGGTTACCGTTACACAGATCAGGATCCAAACTACCGTCAGCGTTCGTGATCTCAGAGTCAGATGGAAATCGGCATAGTAATCCCCGTTGTGGTGAGCTTACTGAGGGGGCCTTGAATTGCACTACAGCCATGAGGTAGCGGTCTACCTTGTCAATTATGGCTCGAAATAAAAGAAGAGCCTACGTAACCCTCTACCAACACAAAATGCCAAGAGTTAACTCATTAGTTGGAAACGTCAACAACTTAAGTGAGTTACTTCCCTTTGTTGAGAGGAAAGAATATACCCACTATTTCCTTCCAAGTCATAGATATATAGCGAATATAGAGGATGGTTCATGGTATCAGGAATGTCATTAAAACATAGGAAAACATGAAATAACACTGCCAGAGCACGCGTAGACATAAACTTCCTGTAGGGAGGGGTGAGGGGGAGCAGAAAATGTCACACTGTACTTCGTTTGGATATAAATTAAGATAAGACAATATTTCTTTTTAAAATAACGTCTATTTTTCCTTGATTTATTTTCCATTTTTCTAAGCTTTGAACGCATCAGGTTAAATACCATTTTTATGAGTGCGTTAATTCCCTTTGCGGTGACCTCAGGGAAAATCCGGCGCTGGTGAGAGATGTGTTTAAAAATTGCGCACCATTAGCAGATCTAAGACCGTGGGATTATGAAAACCTCTCTCATCATCAAAGAAGATTAAAGACCAGAAGTTTGGGCGTACTGCTCTGCGTCTTTTGTCGGAGGGAATTCATTTCAAAACATCTTTACAGCAAATATCTGGCTCATCCATTAAGTTATGAAAGTTACAGGACTGCTATATGATGTACAACGTCCGTGATTAGTCACAAGAAGGTCTTCCAATCGCTCTCAAGTCCATCTCACGAAATACGGACACTGGTAAATACCTTATTTATTAATGAAAATGAGCGTCGACTAGTCTAGTGCTTCTTCTGTTTTAAGATGCTTTGAATTACTGGTAGCCTTGACAGGAATACATAATTTTCGTTTCATTTAGGAATTTAATGTTTCAAATAGCGTTGTGATGTTTGTTCTGTCGTGATGAAACTACGTGGAGTTTTCGTTTGTTGACTAGTGTTCACCAGACAATTAGTACATTTAGTGTTTCGTGAATTTTGTATCCTTTTTGTCAGTTTGTGTCTGTCTTTTATGTGTAACAGTAAAATGAAAAAAAGGAAATGCCTGTACAAGTGAATGAAACACATTGTCTTCGGTTATATTGTTTTAGCAGAAATAACATTGCTGCATTCTGGAAAGATCCAAATATGTTATATTTCATAATAGATAATGACTGGAATAAATGGTGATTGTTCATTTAGCTCGCTGACTGTACACATTTCCGATTACTCTACTTCTATCAATCTATCTATATATATATATATATATATAGAGAGAGAGAGAGAGAGAGAGAGCTATCTATATCTATGTATCTATATATCTATCTATCTATCTATCTATCTTTAGTCCACTTATGTCGTTAAACGTCCTGGGGAGATGTGACATCCTTTGTTTCATATTTTTCTGTCAGTTGAAATTCCACTGGTGACTTGCCAGGTCAATCCCAGCATATGTTACCACCTGGAATATAGGATCGCCATTTTGGGAGACTGGTGGAGCTGGAAGCGTACATTAGTGCATGGTAGACCCGCAGCCTTTCAGGCTCCTCTAACCACATAACCAAGATCTGATGTTTTAGCCACACAATCTCCTTTTTGCGACATATTCTCTGTGGTGTGAATATCCCTAGAATAATTTGAGTAGATTGTTAACTTAATTTTTTTCTCGTTAGTCCTTCTCTTTTAGATTTCCAATTGCTAATGTATTTTTAACCTGCGCGCCACTGGACGCGCGTGTCTGATCTCACTAATCAGAGATCAGGGAGAAATATTTACCGAGGATCCACAGAAAAAAATTACCGGACACCACCGTGATTTGAACCAGAGACCTCCAGCAGCCGAAGCGAACGTTGGGGTCTTAGGGGTGCTATGGTGGAAACATCAACGCACAAAGTCCTCCATAGTTCTCTATCCTTAATCCTGCAAACGAGTGTGGACAAATCATGTCCTGTCCAATCTTTGATACTATCAACTTAGACGTTACTTTGTCGTCCTTGCTTCTTTCCACCTTCAACTGTTCCCTGCAATTTTATTTCTTGATATCGACCCAAATCTCGATACATAACTCAGACATCACATTTTTTTAACGTTTTACAGTTGACATAATTGATTTCTGATGATCTGACAGTCAAGTTATTGAATTTCTTGTATAATCATTAGTTGTTTTGTTTTTTGTTGTTTTTTTTTGTTGTTTTTTTGTTGTTGTTTTTTTTTTTTTTTTTTTTTTTTTGGGGGGGGGGGGGGATTTTTTTATAAACGATACGCACAATTGATTTGTAACATTTATTTTCAAAAGCAACAATCCTTCATTTTATATCAGTATTAATGGGCCAGGGTCAAGCTCTCGCTTCCGTACAAATAAACAAATAAAACTAATGATTTATGTAACTTGCTGTTGCTGTTGAAGAAATATCCACAATGAGTAGATTACCCTTTCGTACGTCCTGAAAGGAGAGAAGTGACATTTTGAAATCAATCAATGACCGCCAGCTGGATGAGGACACCGCAATAGATGAAGCAGCAAACCACAGACTGCAAAGTTTCGACATTAAACGAGGTTCGAGCGGAGTGAGGCAAGTGGGAGGACGGAGCAGGAGAGTGTACAACCAGCGAGGACCATCAGCATCCATACCTTACGCCATTTGATGAGAGAGACTGAGCACCTATGGGTGTGCCCGGAGTGCAGTGACTTCGATTCTTAGAAACAGAAACAGAACAAGCCCTGAAAAAGACATTTGATGGCGGTTTGCTGTAGCTTTGCGCACATCCCGTGCGTGCTGATGAAGGTGGACAGGGGTCCTCTAGACGGTTGTACTATGATTGGCTTCATCTGTATGTCGTTTACTACTACGGAGATCACGGCAATCCCTCACCTCGTTAGCCAGGCTACCATGACAACATCCCGCTTCTAGGAAGTTCTGCGTGGAAGTCGGATAAGGGTCTTGGCCAATATATTTTGCCCAACCCTGAATTGTCATTTCTGATCAGTATATTTTGCCTGACCCTCACTAACATGTCCGATTAGTATATTTTACCTGACCCTCACTAACATGTCCGATTAGTATATTTTGTCTGATCCTCACTTACATGTCCGATTAGTATGTTTTGCCTGACCAGACGTTGTTATTCCTTCCCATATAACTTGACTTTCATTGCAGTTCTGGTGTTGCTTGTTCAGACCAAATTCAGTCTTGACATTGAGCTGCAGCCATTTCGAATCTGGTCTAAATTTCTGTGTTACATCGAACGTTACTTCATATAGAGAAAAATCATTTGTTAGAGACCAGTTCATTAAGCAATAGGTTTTATGAAGTTGCGCGGTCAGTTCCTTTCCTTGCTGACTTTTTTCTGCCTAGTCGTATGTCATGTACCCATATGTAGATGAGTCTACTGGAGCGGTATTCCTGCCCCGTACATTTGCCATTAAAATCTAGTGATCTACCACAACGCTAATAGTACGCTCCTGTAAGACACTCCCTCATCTCGTCTCATCTTTCGCGTAACCCTCATAAAGGTCGTACGGGCATCCCTCCACTTGAGAGTGATGTATCTTATGCATGTTACTAGCCGGGGGGCGCCCAATCCTCTCCCGCGCGGTGTGTGGTTCATCGTTGGTCTGTGTGAGGCCGTTTTGGCATCGCCTTATGCCACTGCCTCGTGAACAGATTCACGCCATTTTTGTTGGTCCAGCGCCATAACTTCGGTGTCCTCCAGTGACTTTCCTATCCACTTCTGAATAGGACACTAAATATTGAAATAAATGTACTTCTCCTAGTTTTGTATCATTCATGATTGTTGTGGAACCCTGGATGTGATGACCGTTTACCAGTATCTTGCTTTGTTCTGTGCACATTCACATTCATGTCTCACCTGTTCAACTTCGTGCTCCAATTTCCCCTTGTACCACACTCTACCTCCCCTGCCAAGAGTGATACTGATTCGGATTGAGTTCGCCATTCTATCACCAGCATGTAGTCATTCTTCTCTTACGATAATAGTCTTAATTGTGGTAACTTGACCGATTGCTCTCTCTGTGTCTGTTCCAACCATGACACCTCTCTCTTTCTCTTTCTCTCTCTCTCTCTTTCTCTCTCTCTATCTTGCTCTCTCTTTCTCTTGTCTGATGTTACCTTGGTATCTTTAGTGTTTTTGTGCAGATGGTTACTCCTTGTATGCGGTTACTCGTATGTAAGCATTAGCGTGAGCCAGTACGTGTGTATAAAGGCGATTTGAAAAGTTCTGCCTTTGAAGAGATAATTTCATTAATGTGCAAGCTTTGCACATGAGCTTTACATTTTCGTAAATCTTGGAATGCCGTTTACGCGATGTGTCATTATTTTTCAGCCATCACATACGAACGCCAACGTCGAAAACATTTGTGCATCATGTCGAGGAAAAATTTGTGCATCATGTCGAGGAAAAATTTGTGCATTATGTCGAGGACAAATTCAAACGTATCTCCCCAAACCAGGTACCCACAAATGCTTGCATCTTCTTACCAGAAGCGTTACTATATTCTTTGAGGTGTTCGTTCTGGTAGAGTTGGAAGTCGCTTGGTGCAAAATCGGGAATGTATGGCGGGTGCAGTAACATGTCGTAAAACTTGAGACGCTCCATTGAAGCTACTGTTTGACGACTCGTCTGTAGAAGAGCATTTTTGGACTGAAGAAGTGTGTGCTTGCCCACGTGATCACGCAGCAGTCGTTCCCAAAGTTTATGCGAGGTTGTCCGTACATATCGGTAGGAGTTGACGGTAGTGCAGTGCTTTAAAAATTCAGCATGGACTACGCCCTCACAGTCCCAAAAGAGGGTCTTCAACGCTGTTTTGCCGGGGCGGCGACCTGTGGTCGTCCGCTACGCGCCTTGTCATTGCTGTCATTTTTACTGTCCGTGCCTACTTTCTGACAGTAATGACATCCACATATGCGATACCATACACCACAGTCATTCTTTGATGCATGTGGATGAGCACACATCCTTCTTCTGTAAGGAATTGATTCATATAATGTTGCTCCAAGCGTATTTCCAGGTAGGCCGCCATTTTTCAGTCGGCTGTGGGCATGCGTCACGTTCCACTATATGTCTCTATAGTCTCTTCATTAGATATTTTTTGTTTTTTGCACATAGGTGGTACGTGGTTCCAAGTCCTGTTGTCGTAGTAATGGCACTGACGGCAAAACTAACAAATCGTCAACATAGATTTTATGTACATAAAATCGAACATGCATATCTGGCCATTCCCTGTTTAAACACTACCGGCCATGTTACTTCCGCTCGCTTGTTTCTGCCATTTGCAAGCCAGTTCTGCAGAAGACGGATGTATCGGGCCGAAAGGTTCAAGTATCGCAGTCTAGCTGCAAACTAGCGACACAACGGATTCCGTTCTCCGGACTACATCTTGCTACATGCAAAGCCTTGTTCAGGGCTTGTTAGCGGAAGATTGAGAACGAACGAAGAAGAAGAAGCAATCCAGCTACTGACGTACATACAGGCAAAACACTCGTAGCGACATTTTATCTGTTATCCTGCCAAGTAACTTTTTGTTACTCGTTTATATTTGTATATCAAAGTTTTATGTACTCATTTCTTCCTCTATCAGTCGCTAACACAATATTTTTTGTTATCGTTCTTCACGATGATAGAGCAGATGTTTCGCTGTCGTAAGTGCACTGACCTCTCAGCCTAGCGATCTGGGATTAGTCTTCAGTGGGATGATTTTTCCGATCGACAATGTAACCTGGGGTTTTCTCCAGCCTCAAAACTTGAGTACCAAAATAATCTGGGAAAATGAAAATGGCTGACATGATGTTTACCACATCCCTCCATGTGTGCCGTTAGTCACACACAAAAATGGGCCTATCACCATAGTATCAATATGTCACACTAGCATGTTGATGGGTTCTTGTCTCTGGTTCGATCGTAACATAGGTTTCATTTCTGTTTTCGTTTTAGCGCGGTATCTGATCATACCTTTAATAGTTTTGTTTTACCCAGCAATAATATCCTATCCACAATGCTATATCCCTGACGCAATCCAGGACCAGTCGACTTTCTTACTGCTGGGTCATCATAGGCGTCTCACTCTCTATTGACCATGCTCGTGGCGCCCTGTAAGTTTTGTCCAGCTCTGTCTCCTCTTTTTCGACACTGTCTGCTATAGCTGTAAAGGTTGATCCGCGAGTGACAGTCCCTGCCACAGATCGTACAACCATACTGAGGAGGCTGGTTTGCCTGGCTGTTCCTTGATCTCTTCAGTCGTTCTCTTTTCTCTGCAGCCAGAAGACCTCTACGAGCGTCAGCAGCCACTATGCCCCCTCCAACTGACTGTCTCCAGATAGCTTGATCCTGGGCAATTTCTTCCCAGCCCTCGGATGGGATGTCACATGACTTCATGTCCGCTTGTATACGTCCTTGAAATCAATGTGGGACGGCTGATTCTTCTAACTCCAATGTCTATCTGTCCATAAAATATATCTTTTAGCAGCCTCTTGTGTCCCATGCGATAAACATGTCCCAACCACCGTTGATGCATTTCATAGTGGTAGGACCTATTCGTATTTTATTTTAAGTATCCCAATCCAAAAACCAAAATCATTAACGGAACTGATTACGTAAAACAGTTAATTATTAGTAAACTATGATTTTTTGGTACAAGTTTTTTAAGACCCGTCCAGGGTCCGTTCAAATTTGAAAGATCAACGGGTCGGACTAGTTTAGACTGTGTACAAAATTGCAACTCTCGAACCTCAGAAAGGATACAAAGAAGAGCGACACAACTGATAGTGTGGTTCAGGAATAATAGTTACGACGAAAAACTCAAAAAAATCCGGCCAACCGTGTCTAGAAAAGAGACAATTTCGAGATGATTTAATACATGTTTATAAGATAATTAACGGAAAGAATAAATTATAATATAATTTTTTGTTTTTTAAAATTCAGTCTCCCACAAAGTTAAAACTAAACATCTTTATACTGGTTTAGAAGGCTCTGCAAAGTATGTAAACAACCAGTTTCTTTTACATTCATTTGATCTAAAAAGTACTATGCGCATCCAATATATTATTGAATGCATTAATTGACCCTGCCTTGATTATTTTCTATGACAATGCATTCTAATCATTCACCCCTCTCTGACATTAAATATTTTGTGGTGTTTAACCTGGACCTTTCTCTATTTAATTTTTAACTGAATCTCCTTGGTTTTGTAGGCGACTGAATTTTTAAAAACAAAAAATTATATTATAATTTATTCGTTCCGTTAATTATCTTATAAACATGTATTAAATCATCTCGAAATTGTCTCTTTTCTAGACACGGTTGGCCGGATTTTTTTGAGTTTTTCGTCGTAACTATTATTCCTGAACCACACTATCAGTTGTGTCGCTCTTCTTTGTATCCTTTCTAGCATGTTTATGTCTCCTCTATGATAAGGACGCCACACCTGTACACAGTACTCCAATCTAGGTCTAAGGCGAATTCAGTTTTAATATCACTTTCTTGCTCATATCTTTAATATTCCTTTGTATCACACATCACATCCCACATCTTGGTCCTAAAACTGTGCACTCCACTTGCTAACTCATACCACTCGGACTAATCCTTATTTATGCCTACTCTGTCTTCTTCCTCGTTTCTCCTCTTCCTCCCCCCCCCCTCATCTCTTTCATTACTACTTTTCCTCCTTCTTTTTTTTTTTATTCCTCTTTCTTCTCGTTCTTCCTCCTCCTCTTTCTCCCACTACCTAGTTGCTCATCATCCTCGTTCCTCCTCCTCATTTTTCCTTTTCCTTATTCCTCTTCTTCTGTAATCCTTCTCCTCGTTCTTCTCCCTCATTCATACTTTTCCTCCTTCCATCTCTTTCCCGTTCTTCCTCCACCTCGTTCCTCCTCCTTGCTCCTCTTCCTGCCCGTCCATCCTACAACTTCGAATCTGAGGATGAAATCTGTTATCAAGTACCACGAGGAGACAAGACCTGCACATCTGAACACCGTAATAGACCTAACAGAACGTTCCTTCTATCCAGTCCCGTTCTCCAGGGAGACAGTACTGACAGAGGTTGCTAGCTTGTTCTGTTTGTGTATGATATGTCATAAGCGTATGGATAAACAGATATGCACGTGGGCCGGGATGGTTTTACGCTGTCGCAGGTGTGCTTAAAGATGATAAACATTTGCAGATAATGACGACAGACACTCGTTTTTCTTTCCGTCAATCGTTGGCACAATATGTATATATATATATATATATATATATATACATACATATATAGCGGACATTAAACGCTTGTGCGGTCAGACACAAAGTACTGACCAGGTCATCGCTTCAGTGTCAGGTACTCTATTTAGCGTTGCCTGGAAACATGCCATTTTCAAGGCAGTCTGGCTGACGAGATGTGAATCGACGTGATCCTCGTAGTAGTGATCGTCACTCAGATGAAAGATGTCAGGAAAGCTACTTTAAACCCCCCCCCCCCCCCCCCCCTTCTAAAAGCCATTGTCAAGATGCTTAAAAAAAAATATTCTGACTCATTGTGGACCTAAAACAAAATATATATATAATGTGTTAAGGAACTGTATGAGCATAGGAGCCTATACAAGGATAACATACCATTAAATGGCACGCCTTTGATAGAACAAAGATCCCCTGTAGTGAGAACAGAATTTAATAAGGTTTTTACTCAACCTAAAAAAATAAAACACTAGAGATAGAGGAGTTATCTAACGAGTTAATTACAACAATAAGGAGATACTTTACAGATACATTTTTTAAGCATGTTAATGAATATGGCCAGAAGATCACACAACTTCCATAATAATTCCTTAAGGTCTACATTGCTCTGCTGTTTTAGTTAATGATGGATGATGAATTCACACTAGTCGACGACTTAATCTTGTGTTCAAGGAAACGTGTTGTTGTTTTAAATTTGGACTGGTTAATTCGTTCATTTGTTGTATTTTCTTTTATATGATTGTCCTGGAATGGACATCGGCTATACGAATAGCACTACGCTTAAACCTGTATCGTATTTCACGGTCTAGTTCAGACGATTGAGCTTCACGAGATTGAATCCGTTAACCCTAGCTGCAAATAGCGTCAGTTTTGGTGTGTAAATATTAAACAGAACTATAATTGACTAGAACATAGTCTGGGAGAGATGCCAAACTCACTCATACGCTGAGTGAAGTCCCTACGTCCTCTTGTGGTTATGGAAAAGGCACGACACACAACGTTATATGTCACCCCCACACCCCCCCCCCCCCCAACCCCTTTCCGTTGCCTTGCGAGATACGTGTTTACGTCTGAGGCTTCGGGAGTAATCCATGAGAAAAAATGTGCATTCTGTGCTATCTCCAGTTGTCTCGATAAAATCTTACCACTGGCCAAGAGTAGCTCAGGACCAAAGAGTGAGGTTGACAAAACGCGCAGTTTCTGCCTCACTTTAATCTAAATCACCACGCAAGTCTCCCATTTCATCCGACACAGCAAGAGACAAGAATCTCCACACGGCTAAAAAAAAGAGAATGGTCATCATCACATGTTATGGACAAACATCAATATATATAATGTATCCATATTTGTTTGTGCTATATACGTGCAATGGTAAGTACTCGTGGCAGATTCTCATTAAATGATCGATCCGACGAGATTTCTGCCTTGATATCATTCAGCAGATGGAATATTTCTCACATTATCTCTTATGTTATCATTTCCCATTTAATTCATCTCAATGACGGTTCTAACACATGTCATTTCACACATTGCAATTTCTTTGTTCTGTGTCTCTCCATCATATTGGAGGTATGGTGTCTACAGCTTGATTTTAAACGCAAACTCCGAACAAGTCACAACAGACCTGGATCAAGGAAGGTGCGAGGTAATTTTTAGCTCAAGGTAAAACTAATTGCTCGTACCTTCCGACAAAAAGTCAACTTCGATTTTCAAAAACAAATTCTTTGCTGAAAACAATAATGAAAAGCGAAAACAGGAAACCTACTTTTATTTTAAACTTCAAGTAAAGGTAATACATTAATTTTAAACGTCTTGTCCTGTCTTATCTTATCTACTTGTAATGTGATGCGTCATGGAGAGCAGTAGTTGTTTGTCCGGAGCCAGACTCGTTGCTGAAGTAGTTGGCCCATGACGATTTAGAATATCCTTAACATGTCCTATCTATCTAGCTCTCACTCTGTAAAGATTGCAAACAGCCAGTTCCCCGTTCGTTAAAGGTGCACAAGGGTAGTTGGTCATGTTGGCTTGGCTTGGCATCGTTCGTTCTCAATATCCCACTACCAAACCCTGAAAGAGTATAAGTAGCAGAGTGTAGTCCAGAGAACGAAATGCGTTGTGTCGTAGTTTACAGCTTGACTGCGATATTTGCACCTTTCGGTCCAATACATCCGACTTCAGAAAGCATTTTTAGTACCGGGTTAGCATTCCCTCTTCGGTCCCTTCTCCTTAGCCAGTCTGCCCTGCTGCAGCCTGTTATCCAGGATCACCGCGTGGAGGTGTAGAAGGGTCTTTGCAGCTCTGGTTCGCTGACGCTAGCAGTCAGCTATGGGTCGCTGACCACTGCAGCTTATGCGCTGCTCAGCATCTTGATCCTGGTCAGGTTGAATTCTCATTTGGTGGCCGATAAACTTTATTTTCTTACTCAATATTTTCATTTCCGGGTCTTGCTTGAACGGCGTGTCGTACCTTTTCTTTCTGTCTCTCCTAGTTGCGTTGAATGTTTTCCAGAATCTTCCCATCTTGCATGTCGTGATCTTTCTCTCTAGAGATGTTGTTAAAGTCCACGTTTGACACTGGTAAAAAAGCGTAGACATTAATATACTGTTGGTTAGCATTCTTTTCATGGATATACTAATGTCTGAAACTTTTATGAGTCTTTCAATAATTACTATATTATTAGTCTTTCAATAATAACTATATTATTAGTCTTTCTTCTTCTTCTTCTGCGTACACAGTCAGACAGTAACCATTATTTTCTCGAAAAAAGCGGCGGTCATCCTGAGACTCTCGCCACTACCATAGAGCTTGTCTTGCAGTTCCACTGGCAATGGCCACATCTGCTCTCTCTGATCCTCGTATGTCGGGCAGTTCTGCAGCAGATGTTCAGTGGTCATTTTACCAGTACCGCACGGGCATTCGTCGGTACACCCTATCTTCAATTTGTTGAATAGGTGGTACCTCAGTCTGTTGTGGCCAGTGCGAAGTCTGAAGACAACGACCTGCTCTCTTCGGTTCAACTGGTAATAGGCATCGTTTTTGGTGTAACCAGTATGTTCGGTTTCCCATTTGGTCATGTATCTGGCTTTGATAAGCCGTTTTGACTCTTCGTACGTCATATTGGTATCTGTTTGTGGTAGCCTTGCACCTTCTTTTGCCAGTCTGTCTGCCTCCTCGTTGCCTTGGATGTTGCAGTGTGATGGAACCCACTGTATCACTACCCTTTTTGGTGCGGACTGCTGGCACAGTTTGCAGAGTGCTGCTCTTAAGTCATTAAGCTCAGTGTTTTTCTGGCTTTTTAGCGCTGTGACTACTTCGAGAGCATCTGTCAGCAGGACTATATGGCTCTCATTTTCACTGTGTGTTATCATTTCTTCCACTGCCGCCCTCAGTGCCTCTGCCTCCGCTCTGAAATTGCTTGTGTACTTACCAGTAGCGAATGACAGTGTTATTTTTCTGCCATTTGGTAGGTTCAGGAATGCTCCTGCCCCTCCGTTCTGTGTAGTGTTTGTTACAGAACCGTCGGTGTATGCATGGGTCCAGTCCATGCTTGTATTAGTCTTTCAATAATAACTATATTATTAGTCTTTCAATAATGGTACCAACTGGTATGCAATTGGGTTTTTATTTTCGGCATATCATCTCAATTGTTAAGTATAAACTTACTTCCCGTGGGAAAACACTGCCAAAGTATTTGAATTCTTGGATTTGTTTAATGTTGGTCCCTTTTTCCATAACATTCATGGTTTTAAGTGATCTGCTTCTCTGCAGTTTCAGTTTTGAATGTGTTAATTTTCATAGTGTATCTTTCAGACACAAATATGAGCGAGTCAGATCCTTGCTGCAGATCGTATTTACTCTCCCATAGTAGAAATTGATCATTTGCAAAAAGGACTTCATTTAACTGACCAGCCTCTGTCCTTACGTCCTAGGCATTTCTTTGTAGATGCTCCCTTTTGTCATTCAGCGCTGATCTGTCAATAAATGTGTTGAATTATCCTTATAAAGAATACAGGAAACAAAGTGGGCGCACATATCATGATCTGATCTCAATTTTATTGTTGTTGTTCTTGCGTTCGCCTTATTTCTCTATTCCCCAAGGTGGTGTGCGTTGCACTACAGTTTTTTTTTGCGCCTATCGACCCAGTGCATCCGACTTCGGCATTCATTTTATGTAAGGGTCTGCTTCCTCCTGCATTTTCTAAGGGTTTGCTTCCCCGGAGTATGATGGGGATCGAACCCAGCACCTTCGGTTTATAAGCCGTGTCACTTAACCACTGGCCCATGCCGTCGCCTCATGTTCAATTGATTTCGTTGCAAACAGTAAATTAGTTTTATTGTTTTTTTTTGTATTGTCTTGTTCATTATTTTGATTTCTCCAACTTTTACCAAACTGACACTCTGCCTCCTCTGAGGTCTCGGCGCCCTAACGGTAGCGCCGCTTCTGCCTGAGATGCCACCTAATGAATTAATGATATTAGCTAACTTCGACTGTATCTGTAGTACACATAGTATCACCATTCATCACCTATTCAAACTGTGTCTAACACTTGAGATGCAGAGGTAACACAGCTATGATTTTTCAACAAAGTATTTGTGAGGGTAAAAATGTCCCCTGATCTCAAAGAAGTGAGATCAGCCATTCGTGTGCAGCTAAGCGCACGTTAAAAATCCCTTGGCAGTTGGAAATCGAAATGTGTAGACTTAACGGCCGCTGCTCGTGCAAAATTCCAGTTTAAAATCTACGAAATTATTCTAGGGGATTCTCGCGCCACAGAGAATATGTTCGCAAAAAGGGGACTGTCGGGTTATAACATCATGTCTTAGTTATGTGGTTAGATAACGGCGTAGATGGCGCCTGGCAGGATGTGGGACTACTTCGCACTAATTGCCGCTTCCACCACTACATGTCTCAAAAATAGGCGATCGTATATTCAAAAGGCTACCAATCTGTCGGTTGTTAAAAGATACTGGGCTTGACCGGGCAAGTCACCCAGCGGACGTCTGCTTGCTAAAAGATATGAAACAAAGGAGGCCAGACCTCCAGATGACGCCTAATGACACAAGTGGACTAAAGATAGATAGATATATATATATATAGACATGTAGATAGACAGATATATAGACAGATAGAGAGAAAGAAAGATAGACACACAGACAGTCGGACGGAAAGACGGACGGATGGACAGACGGATGGATGGATTGATAGATAGGTACATGGATAGATGGACAGACAGACAGACAGACAGATAGATATATAGATAGATAGATAGATAGATAGATAGATAGATAGATAGATAGATAGATAGATAGGTAGATAGATAGATAGATAGATAGATAGATAGGTAGATAGGTAGATAGATAGATAGATAGATAGATAGATAGATAGATAGATAGATAGATAGATAGATAGATAGATAGATAGATGGCAGACTGGTTAAGGAGAAGGGATAGAAGAGGACAGGCTAACCCGGTACTCTAATATAGTTTGTCGTTGAATCATCTTCATCGCACTCGTGACAAGTCTATACGCGCTCAGATCTCATTCTCACTATGTCTGCTAACACATGATGACTGACCGTTCCGGTCATGTGCTGGATAACCAGACGTCTTTGGATCCCCGTGGGGTGTTCCTTCCTCGCTGCCCCTCGTTTTACACCCAATTTAACCAGTCGCGCCAAGGACGTAGATTCTGGATCAACTTCCGAATCTTCCGTCCAGCCAATTTCTCTAACGGCGTTTAGGTGAATCACTGAGGATGCACGCATGTGTGTCATTCATTGCTTCAAGCCAGGCCCTCACCTTCGTAACAGCCATGAACTCCATGGTCAGACTGCTTGTGGTTACAGAAAATGCCCCATACTTCTTCTTGGTCGTTTTTCCACCCATCTGAGCCGTGAATTTCCATCCCATTCTCAACCCAGGGATGACGGATCCATCTGTATAGATAATGACATAATCATCCGTGGAATTTGCATTTATCAAAACCGTAACCTCCGACACCACATCAACCGAATTCAGGTGAATATACGCTCTGTCAAGTGGGACAATCACATGGAAAATGCTGCAGGAAATTCTCAAGTAATTTCATACATTCTTCGCCATGCGTTATGTCTCCCAAAGCACACACCCTTTGCACAACCGCCTCAACCTGACGCGTCCACGGATGTCCCCTTACAAGTCTTGATTCCGTAACCCATCATACAACGGATGCTCTTTGTTCGCGCTGATGTGGAGGTAAGCTCTAAACACATCTGCCGCCTAAACCCCACAGTTGGCAGATCCAACAGAAAACTCATGGCAGTTATACCCTACTGAAGTCGGATGTGTCGGACCGAAAGATGCAAATATCGCAGTCAAGATGTAAACTACGACAAAATATATTTCGTTCTCCGCACAACGTCTAGGACTTGGTAGCTGGAGATTGAGAACGAACGATAAATAAGAAGTAATATCAGCAAGTCCGCTATATCTGTTTCAATTTCCTTTCTTATATTCATTTAATTTAGTCCCACGTATTCTGTATGTGTTGTTTTAGTTTGTCCAGTCCTTGTTAAGGGTTAAAACCTCAAAACAAGCATGATACTGGTCTTGTATGAAATACTTTTTTTGGAAATATAGGAAAACAAACAGTGAGGTCCTGGAACAACTCAAGATGGAGAAGTCGCTTCTGAAACGAATTAAAAGCATAAAAACATATTTTTTGGTCGTGTCAAGTTACAGGTTATATTGAAGGGGAGAGTAAAGGGTAATACAGCCAGAGGATGCCAGAGGTACAGATGGACAGACAACATCAAGATGTGGTCGGTATGCAATCTGTGTGTGTACAAAACTGACACAGGGCAGAAACAGCTAGAGATGAATTACTGTTAATTCCCCAATGTTAAGACGGCACATGATGATGATGATAATGTCGTAAAACCTTTTGAAATTGTCTTATTATCAACATGTACGCTTTTTTTCCCAATATCAACATGTACGCTTTGTTCCCATTATCAACATATACGCTTTGTTCCCATTATCAACATGTACGCGTTGTTCCCATTATCAACATGTACCCTTTGTTGCCATTATCAACATGTACGCTTTGTTCCCATTATCAACATGTACGCTTTGTTCCCATTATCAACATGTACGGTTTGTTCCCATTATCAACATGTACGCTGTGTTCCCATTATCAACATGTACGCTTTGTTCCCATTATCAACATGTACGGTTTGTTCTCATTATCAATATGTACGCTTTGTTCCCATTATCAACATGTACACTTTGTTCCCATTCTCAACGTGTACGCTTTGTTCCTATTACCAACATGTACCCTTTGTTGCCATTACCAACGTGTACGCTTTGATCCCATTATCCAGATGTACGCTTTGTTCCCATTATCAACGTGTACGCTTTGTTCCCATTGTCAACATGTACGCTTTGTTGCCATTACCAACGTGTACGCTTTGTTCCCATTATCCAGATGTACGCTTTATTCCCATTATCCAGAGGTACGCTTTGTTCCCATTATCAACATGTACGCTTTGTTCCCGTTATCAACGTGTACGCTTTGTTCCCATTATCAACGTGTACGCTTTGTTGCCATTATCCACATGTACGCTTTGTTCCCATTATCAACATTTACGCTTTGTTGCCATTATATACGTGTACGCTTTGTTGCGATTATCAACGTGTACACTTTGTTTTCAATGTCAACATGTACGGTTTGTTCTCATTATCAACATGTACGCTTTATTCCCATTATCAACGTGTACGCTTTGTTCCCATTATCAACGTGTACGCTTTGTTGACATTATCAACATGTACGCTTTGTTCCCATTATTAACGTGTACGCTTTGTTCCCATTATCAACGTGTACGCTTTGTTCCCATTATCAACATGTACGCTTTGTTCCCATTATCAACATGTACGCGTTGTTCCCATTATCAACATGTACGCTTTGTTGCCATGCAGATGCTGTGATAGCTGGATATTATGATATCATGGAGCGGTCGAGGAGGCGGAGGAGGAAGGATTATCTTCCAGCGTGGTGGTGGACGATATGGATTTTCTTGTTGGCCTCCATGCAAACTAGAGCTGTCTACGCCATTGATATGTGGTGGTAAGTTACATGTGCATTCAAAGTACGATTGTTATCTACGTTTTGTTCTTTTATTCTTTTAGATATTCAGACAGTTGTTGCTGATGCTGTTGTTATGTCATAGCTGCCTAGGAAGCTTGCTCATCTCAGCTCAATGTCATTCTTTTGTAGAGATATGTCTTTTTCAGTTGATCCACTGTTCTAAACGGTGAACTAACGATTGTTTGCGGCACTTATAAGATTATTTTCTCATGAAGTGTGGAGTCCTTATCGTAGAGAGGATATAAATAAACATGCAGGATAAAAAACACAGAAGAACAACAAAAACTGATAGTGGGATTCCGAAATTATAGGTATGAAGTAAACTCGGCCTAAAGTGTTATATAAAAGAGAAGAATGCGTGTGCTTTAATACAGGTTTGTGAGATACTCAACGGAAAGGAAGAACGGTAGAATAAGTTTTTTTTTTCTTAAAAATACAGCCGTTTACAAGAGGTAAAAGAAGGATCCAGATTAGATATCGAGACATTGTTTTTTTTTATATACAGATAGTGGTGAATGTTTGAAATGCATTGTCACCGGAATTAGTGGAGGCAGGGTCAATTGATGCATACTAGAATCGATCGCACGAATACAGCTATTTTTAGATCAAGTGAATGTAAATGAAATTCGTTGTACACAGACTCTGCAGAGTCTTCTAAACCAGTATAAATTAAAGACGTTAAATTAAGTTAGGAATGCAAGCGCTTTTCACTCATTGACTAGATGTCTGTTTCATCAGAGTCTGAGCAATGTCTGCACAAGGACAGGTGCTGAGGGTTGATGAGGTTTTGGTGGCTTTTTGGGGCTATTGACTCTAGTGTTTTAGTGTGTCCTGTTCGAAACTGAAAGATGAGATTCTATTCTCATCTGTGTAGACTATTTATGTTATCATTAAAACTGGGCGTGATATTTTGCTGAATATAACGCGCTTTGTTGTCTCCATCGCCCATCTGTTCAGCCAGATTTCCTTGAAATTATTCCTAAGGTTTCATAGAGTAGCAGAGTATCATCCTAACCTTAGGCAAGAAATTTAGAGAATGGAGCAATGGGAGAGCAGAGCACGAGGTGAATCAGTTATAACTGAGAACACACAGGAGAGCGATGCCGACATATACACCGACGGATCAGTGCTGCGCAGTGGGACATCAGGCTGGGGGTTTCTCGGCTAGAGTGAGAGGACAGGGCACTGATGAGCAGAGTGGGGTATACATGTCAACAACCTCCAGTTTGACAATATAAACTGAAGCATTTACCTCAGCACTGAAATGGATATCTGAGACTTCTTTAACAATGGCAGTCATCGTCACAGACGCACATGCCGTACTTCAGAAGACACAGAAGGGATGGCTTAGGTACGAGTGGATAGCAGCCGTTGAGGTCTCAAACCTCAAGGGGTTGACATGGATTTACTGCCATGCTCATTCTGGGGTTCAGGGCAATGAAAGAGCTGACATCATGGTTTCCCAAGCTTTAATCATGGGACCATTAGTGATGGATAGAAGTGACATGTTGAAATCAATCAATGACCGCCTGCTAGATGAGGACACCGCAATAGATGAAGCAGCAATCCACAGACTGCAAAGTTTCGACATTAAATGAGGTTCGAGCAAAACGTCACGCATGAGAGGAGTGCGCAGGAGCTTGTACAACCAGTGAGCTACAGGGATCATCATCACCGATATCATACACCATTTACTGAGAGAAACTGAGCACCTATGGGGATGCCCTGAGTGCAGTGACGTCGATTCTTAGAAACAAAAACTGAAAAATTACTAAGGTTTTGTTTAACAATGTAGCTACTACTGTGTCTCTCCTCTTGTAGATTGTAGGCTCCTGCGTTTCCCAGTCAGCCAACCATCTCGTTTCCTGCTATCTGGCTATGTCCATATATCCACTAACAGGTAAAGTTAATCTCGTTTCCTGCTATCTGGCTATGTTCATAGATCCACTGCCAAGTAAAGTTAATCTCGTTTCCTGCTATCTGGCTATGTTCATAAATCCACTAACAGGTAAAGTTAATCTCGTTTCCTGTTATCTAGCTATGTTCATAGATCCACTGCCAGGTAAAGTTAATCTCGATTCCTGCTATCTGGCTATGTTCATAGATCCACTGCCAGGTAAAGTTTATCTCGTTTCCTGCTATCTGGATATGTTCATAGATCCACTAACAGGTAAAGTTTATCTCGTTTCCTGCTATCTGGCTATGTCCATGGATCCACTAACAGATAAAGTTAATCTCGTTTCCTGCTATCTGGCTATGTTCATAGATCCACTAACAGGTAAAGTTAATCTCGTTTCCTGTTATCTAGCTATGTTCATAGATCCACTGCCAGGTAAAGTTTATCTCGTTTCCTGCTATCTGGATATGTTCATAGATCCACTAACAGGTAAAGTTAATCTCGTCTCCTGCTATTTGGATATGTTCATAAATCCACTAACAGGTAAAGTTAATCTCGTTTCCTGCTATCTGGCTATGTCCATAGATCCACTAACAGGTAAAGTTAATCTCGTTTCCTGCTATCTGGCTATGTCCATAGATCCACTAACAGGTAAAGTTAATCTCGTTTCCTGCTATCTGGCTATGTCCATAGATCCACTAACAGGTAAAGTTAATCTCGTTTCCTGTTATCTGGCTATGTTCATAGATCCACTAACAGGTAAAGTTAATCTCGTGAGCTGTAGTAATGATGTTGATCGCCCTCCACACCAAAAATATTTCATTTTTGTTGTTTTGTTGGGTGTGTTTCAATGCCTGCACTACAGACATAAAGTCACACAAAAATCACTGTGTCTAATGGCATCAATTCACTTAGATCAAACTGCTAGGGCAAAATCTAAACAGCTGTTTTGATTCGGACAGTTAGTTAATGCTTCTAGGTCAGCTCAGACATGCACTACTTGGAAAGGGAAAAATCCCTTATAAATGCTTTTTCTTCTTCTTCTTCGTACGCAGTCAGACAGTAACCATTATTTTTTCGAAAAAAATCGGCGGTCATCCTGAGGCTGTCGACACTGCCATAGAGCTTGTCTTGCAGTTCCACTGGTGATGGCCACATCTGCTCTCTCTGATCCTCGTATGTCGGGCAGTTCTGCAGCAAATGTTCAGTGGTCATTTTACCGGTACTGCACGGGCATTCGTCGGTACCACCTATCTTGAATTTGTTGAATATGTGGTACCTCAGTCTATTGTGGCCAGTGCGAAGTCTGAAGACAACGACCTGCTCTCTTCTGTTCAACTGGTAATAGGCATCGTTTTTGGTGTAACCAGTATGTTAGGTTTCCCATTTGGTCATGTATCTGGCTTTGATAAGCCGTTTTGACTCTTCGTACGTCATACTAGTATCTGTTTGTGGTAGTCTTGCACCTTCTTTTGCCAGTCTGTCGGCCTCCTCGTTGCCTTGGATGTTGCAGTGTGATGGGACCCACTGTATCACTACCCTTTCTGGTGCGGACTGCTGGCACAGTTGGCAGAGTGCTGCTCTTAAGTCATTAAGCTCAGTGTTTTTCTGGCTTTTTAGCGCTGTTACTACGGCGAGAGCATCTGTAAGCAGGACTATATGGCTTTCATTTTCTTTGTGTGTCACCATTTCTTCCACTGCCGCCCTCAGTGCCTCTGCCTCAGCTCTGAAATTGCTTGTGTACCTACCAGTAGCGAATGCCAGTGTTATTTTTCTGCCATTTGGTAGGTTCAGGAATGCTCCTGCCCCTCCGTTCTGTGTAGTGTTTGTTACAGAACCGTCGGTGTATGCATGGGTCCAGTCCATGCTTGGGTAGCTTTTCGATATAAAGCTTAGGGTAGTATCTCTCCTTTCTTTTTCAGTCTGGCAGTTTTTGTTTCCAATACCTGGTATATTTTCTACCACCTCTGGAAATATATCCTGCTTCCAGGTAGGTTTTCGTACAGTAGTGATGGGTTTTTGTGTTGTTAGTGCGTTTATGGGATCTTCGTGCATCTTTGCTTTGGCTATTTCTGCAAAGTTTCTCCGCTTTAGTTTCCCATTTCCCAAATTGTTTAGTCTCTGGTGCATTGGATGGTCAGTCAGTCTTCGGAGTTTCTCTGACTGCAGCTGGGCTCTGCAGTCTCTTCTATCGGTCATGGATTGCAGTTTTGTAATCTTTTCAAGTTCTACAATTGGCGTTGACTTCATGCCTCCTGTTATATCTCTCAGGGCTTGGTTTTGAAGTTTGCTAACTTTATCGAAGTTCGCCTTTGCTGCTGTTGTCCATGCCGCAATGCAATACTCGAGAACTGGTCTCACTCTTTCAGTGTACAGTTTCTTTAGTATGCTTTCGTCTGCTCCCCAGCTTGTGCCAGCAAGTTTCCTTATGATTGCCATTCTTTCTCTGGCTCTCATTCGGTTTCTCTCGATCTGACTTTTCCATGTCATGCGCCGATCAAATGTGACTCCCAGATAGTTTGGGTTGTCGTTTGGCTGCAGGAATGTGCCATTTAAACTTAATTTGGTATTTTGGGGTTTGATTGAAAGCGAGAATATTGTGCATGTGGTTTTGTCCTCGTTTATTTTGACCAGCCATGAGTTCGCCCACTCTTCCAGCGATGTTAGGGCCTGTTGCATCCGATTTCTTGCTATGGTGAGTTTCTTTTCAGAGGTCCACATAGCCAGATCGTCTGCAAACATTGGGCTATGGACTCTTCTTGGTATATTCTCTGTAATGTCGTTTATATACACCAGGAAGAGTTTGGGTGACAGTACTCCCTCTTGGGGTACTCCCTGCTCGAGTGTCACCTTTTTGCTCATCTGCCCTTGTACTTGGACTCTGGCCGTTCTTTGTTTGAGGTAGTGGTTGATCCACTTGTACATTTTCCCACAAATATCACTTCTTCTTAGCTTGACTCTAAGTCCGTCTTTCCAGACTTTGTCAAATGCCTTTTCCAGGTCCACCCAAACAGCTACTGTGTGTTTCTGTGCCTGGTAGGAATTCTCTATTTCCTGGGCTATGAGGATGACCTGGTCCTCAGTGGATCTGTGACTTATAAATGCGTTTAGCAACAGACGCTGATAAACACGCTGATTATCCCTATGTTATGGTATGAGCGACAAGCATGGCCACTATTAGGTACGCTCAAACGTAAGGTTGTGACCTGTGAGTTGTGCTGTGTTGAAGTGTAGCACAAAAGACAATTCGTGATAAAAATCGCAACAGCTCGTTAAGGAAAATAATGAAGATTGCATCATTTGGTTACGATAATGAAGCACATAAAAAAAAGTGGTTTGGCCATTTGACAAGGAGAAAGTATGATTGATATTCATCCAGGTCACACTACATGGAAGATATGATTCATCAACGACATATGGCATGATATTTGATAACGATGGTACGCAGGGAGCATGGTCTGTCGTTGAAGTGTTCACCTGCTAGTGATAAATAAGTCAGAACCAACTACTGATAGAAAAATCAGAACAGAGAAAAGCATTCACCTTTTTTAGTGATTAAATAGAGAAGTCAAAACATAGAAAAACACTAATTTTTTGTTCTGAGATAGTGGAGTCAGAACAGAGAAAAGCCGTAACTTTTTAAAGCTGATATAAAAAGAAAACATAAACATAAAAATACACTCACCTGAAAGTAATGAGATAAAACCGTCATAACAGAGAACAGCCCAGACTTGCTAGTCATTGTATAAAGAAGATGGTGCAAAAAAAAGCAATTGATAAAAGCATACTGATTATGTTAGCTTTGTCAGTCGGTGGCATATATATATATATATATATATATATATATATATATATATATATATATATATATATATATATATATATATATATAGACACGCTCCTGTCTCAGCCGAACACGGCTACCTGAATTACTGTTAAGTAAGACATGGTTGTCACCCTAGTGTCTGCTACGGCAAACAGAATAAGGTACTGTTACGTTCCTTGCATGGCGTAAGCGTCTACTAAAGAAGGTTGTTCTTGATGTTCGCAAATTTACCACGTAAAATATATTGCTGTAAAGCAGCACTGCAAATAATCGGAATCAGACTTCCTAAGATCTGGTTAGTGCAGCCAAAAGATGTTTTGGACCAATGCTTCAACAAGTGACAAGAACCAGGCTTTCCTTAGATCTGGTTAGTGCAGCCAAAAGATGTTTTGGACCTATGCTTCAACAAGTGACAAGAACCAGGCTTTCCTTAGATCTGGTTAGTGCAGCCAAAAGATGTTTTTTTCTACCAATGCTTCAACAAGTGACAAGAACCAGGCTTTCCTTAGATCTGGTTAGTGCAACCAAAAGATGTTTTGGACCTATGCTTCAACAAGTGACAAGAACCAGGCTTTCCTTAGATCTGGTTAGTGCAGCCAAAAGATGTTTTGGACCTATGCTTCAACAAGTGACAAGAACCAGGCTTTCCTTAGATCTGGTTAGTGCAGCCAGAAGATGTTTTGGGCCTATGCTTTAACAAATGACAAGAACTAGGCTTTCCTTAGATCTGGGTAGTGCAGCCAAAATATGTTTTGAACCTTTGCTTCAACAAATAAATGACCGGAACCAGGCTTCCCCGTGATCTGGTTAAGATAACCAAATACAGTGTTGATCTTCGCTTCAAGAAATGCAGCAACGGATTACGTGGAAACGTGACAGAAAAAAGGAAACTGACCAATCTGCTTTAGAGAAAGTTGAAGAGTTGTGCAATAAAGTGCTTTTTATTTCAACGCCTACGTCAGTACCTGATATTAGACTGCCATTACTTTTTTTGCTGAACTGCGAAGTAGGTCATTTCTAACATTTCCACGAACAGGGCTATCTGAATTGACAGTGTGGAAAAGAGTCAAGAAACTAATAATTAGCATCTTCGCTTTAATACAAATAACATGTATACTTCTTCTTCTTCTTCTCGTACTGTTCTTGACTTGTGGCGTCATGTGAAACAAGGTATGCGTAGACTTCTGGTTTGCGCTGGATGGGCTACTTGTACTGTAGATATCTCCAACGTGTGGTGTGGTTCTTTGATCCCTTCTATCTATCGTTGCTAGGGACAACCTCTAGCTCGTGACCCTGAAACATCCATGTTAGCATGACATAGCAGAAACTTGATCATACTGCACCCTTGTAAAATGTCCAAAATACAGTATTTGTTGTGCTTCAATATGATAATTAGCCGATACAGACCCCGCCATATCTCTCAGCCTGCTGTTGTGAATTGTCTTTTCTGCTGCACTTTGTACACATCACATCTTCCAGCCAACATCGCACAGGCCTCGCTCTTATGATTGTGTCCATTTAATAGGTTTTGTGTTTGACATTGGTAACATAAAGTAGGAGTGTTCACCGTGTTCATCGGCGTCTGTTTAGTGAACATAGTGACTCTTGGATGGTTCAGTATCGGTGCTAGTTTGTAGTGCACTTTGTTTGCCTTTTTAATTCTACTTTCTATCTCTCTGTCCAGTCTACCGTCGTCAGTGAAGACACTTCCCTGGTACATAAACTCCTATATCTGCGTTAGGCTGCTGCCGCCGGTGTGGAAACCTTTCTGTGTCGGTTGACGTTTGACTGTTATAGGGTCTATCTCACCACAGTTGATTTTCATACCATCCTCTATGCAGGCTGAGGTGTTATTGTAAATCCTTCTCTCTATCGTTGAAGACGATGTCGTCTGCGAAAACCAATTCGTTCATCTATTCATCCAGGTGATTGACAATTCCAATACAACGCAATAGAAAGATAGTTTGATGTCAGACACATCCATAGAGGATAAAGTTATCAGTCAATCAATCAAAATCGTTCAGATCCCTGTTGAGCACTGGGCTTAAAAAAATACAGGCCAAGTTCTCTTGTGCTGTACGGTCTGTTCCAACTGTTTCTCATCTTCCTCTATGTCTTCTCGAGCTCTCTTTTCCATAGAGATGACGTAGACGAGGGAATTCATGTTAACTGCCGCTTCATACTGTTTTTATTGTAGGGTTGTCAGTTGCTGTCAGCGCTATATAACTTTAGGTCATGTACCCATTTACAGCTGAGTAGACTTAATGCCATAAATACCCATTAATAAACATTTTACCAATTCCACAATAAGCACGGACTCTTAACTACCCTACAACTCCAACGCACGCAACCAACATTTATATCTGTAAATCTACGAATGTGTGGGTGCCAATAACCTGTACAACAGTGTTTCTCAACCGGGGTTTCATGGAACCGTAGGATGCCGCGAGAAATCGCTAGGGGTTCTTGTGAGACATAGTGACGAATAGACTAATCATATATAAATGTATTTTTTAGTAATGATTGTGTTTAATGTTATATTCACAAGTTTACTCTTCTGACCTGCATTCTTGGCACTGTCATGTATGGAAGCGAGACTTGGAGCACTTACACTAAACAGGAACGGCGGCTCAACACCTTTCACATGAGGTGTCTACGGCGTATATTGGGGATTGAGTGTCAAGAGACAGTGTCATATAATAGGGTCTTACAGAGAGCAAACACTCACAGCTTGGGCTCGATGTTGAGCCACCGACGGCTTCGGTGGTTGGGACATGTTAATCACATGGAAGACGAGAGACTGTCACAGGATATCTTCTACGAGCAGCTAGCCATTGGAGTTAGAAGAATCGGCCGTCCCACAATGCGATTCAACAACGTATGCAAGAGGGACATGAAGTCATGTGACATCTCATCCGAGGGCTGGGAAGAAATTGCTCAGGATCGAGGTATCTGGAGACAGTCAGTTGGAGAGGGCATAGTGACTGCTGACGCTCGTAGTGGTTTTCTGGCTTCAAGCAAAAGAGACTGAAAAGATCAAGGAACAGCCAGGCAAGCTAGCCTCCTTAGTATGGTTGTACGATCTGTGGCAGGGACTGTCACTCACGGATCGACCTTTATAGTCATAGTGGACAAACCTTACAGGGCCCTACGCGCATGGTATATAGAGACTGAGACGACTATGATAGACGCCTTTACGACATATCCTTGAAAAATGATTGAATATAGCTGTTATAGTAGTTATTATCTGTTTACGTTATGTTTATATGTGTTATATGTTATATTGGTTTCTCATGTCTTCTATTTTATGTATTTGCAAGAATCGTATTAATTTGAGGTCTTTTTAAGCAGACTCTGATTTATGTTGTTGTTTTTGTGGTATTGTCAATACATTTAAGAGAAACGCTACTTATTTTTGTGTGCTTAAACCAGGTATGAAAACATATATGATGTTTTCCTTATAAATTTGAAGTTTATAAAAAGGAAAGATATTATTAACCATACATGACAAAGTGTGTGCAGAGGTTCTCTGGCACATGAATATTATTTCAAGTGTTCCGCTCGAGCAAAAGGTTTGAGAAACGCTGCTCTACAGGAACTTATTTTTTGGTCGCCTCCTGTTTTCGCTCATACAAAAATACGTTAAGACATCTAATTTGTTCCTGTGTGTTGAAGTTGTTTAAGTTTTCAATTTCATTGGTAGAAGGACGTCTGCCTGTTGCTGTGCCTTTGGCAATGCTGCAGCGACTATTACCATTATAACTCGTCAGGCATGAAAGGTAAACAAGCAGATAAGTAGGCTTGGACATTGGGTCGGCTTCCCAATCTTGCACAAATTATAAGTCTGAAGAAAAGACACGTTAGCCGCACTACCCCATGGCGCCAGGTACAAGATGTGTTGATGGTAAACTTCAGTATAATGTTGATGGTAAACTTCAGTATAATGTTGATGGTAAACTTCAGTATAATGTTCATCGTAGAAAATTTCCAATCTAATATTATCATACGTAATATTATATCATCTCCTAACTTCAAGAAATGATCACATCGATATCATTATGAGCATTGATTAGTGGAAGATGATTGAGGAAGTCTTGGAAAAGGGGTAAAGTGGCTAGGAGGGCAATTGGTAGGGGTTCTCATGATTTGAACAGGTTGGCATAGTATGCTGTCATTATTTAAGGAAACATAAATAATTACAAAAATTCAAAGAACACGTTTACACATCATATTGATCTTCATAAACTGATTAAAAAATGAAAAACATTTCATAAATTCTTGAATACATAATGATGTTACTTGTGGACATTAAGAACTTATTTTCCTCAATTGTGGGGGTCATTACATAGTTGAGGAATGAAAGCTCTTCTCTTCGTCAGTCTGGATTGAACTTCTTTATACTGGTTAAGAAGGATGTGCGAAATATGTTTACAACTAGTTTCTTCTACTCAACTTCATCTAGATAAAACGAAATGCATACCATCTTTTTTAAAACTCATTTACTGACCCTGACCTCACATTGTCCCGTTGCAATGTTGTACAAGCATTCACCACTCACTGAATAACAAAATATTGTATAATATATTATCAGGTCTTTCTTTCGTTAATGTGTGATTGTGCCCTTCTTGTAGACGGCTGTACTTTGTGTTGTAGTCTAATTTATCCTTTCCCTTCATTTAGTTATAAACCTATTTTAAACTGCCTCGAATTCTTCTCTTTTCTATTACACTGTAGGCCGGAGTTTCTTAATCTTTCCTCAGAACTTTAATTCCAGAATCCCACTTTAAGGTTTAGTTTTTCTTCTTTGTATCCTTTCCATCATGTTTATATCCCCTCTTAGATTAGGACTCAACTCCTGAACATAGTACTCTAATCTAGGTCTAACCAATGGTTTATACAATGTGACTATCGTTTCCTTGCTTGGATATGAATTGTTTGTTTTTATCATATATAACATTGCATTTGTCTTTTTTACTGCTACCGAGACTTGATCAATCCTCTTCTATGTACACTCTATTAAAACCCTAGGTCATTTTCCTTTTCTTACTTGCAAACTTGACTTAAAACCCGGTATTCAATCAAGCTAGGTTGCCTGATGCCAGCTAGCCAAAAGCTGCACGAATATGTGTTGGTCAATCGCTCTGGAGTACCATTATGGTCTAAGGGAGTGGTGCAGATCATCTCTCCATCTTGTTGGTGGGTGGTCACCCGGGGAGCTGAAGTTGTAGGGCCATCATAATGACACCGGGCTCGTTCATCGATCATCAACCACGCGGAGCACATGACCACATCTGTACTTTCGTATTGACGCAGAGTCGACGACACCCCGGAACTCTGTTTGGTCGCGAATGTCGGATTGGATCTCTTTTTTAGAATTCTTCGCTCCTTTGTTATTTCGGTAATTCGGAGCATCTCTGCGTCTGATTTGCGCAGACTCCAAACATCACACCTGTATACCATTGCTGGGATTGGCATGCTATTTACGGTGTGAACCATTGCCTTGACGTTCGTCATCTGATGGTGTATCGGTTTAATGCGTTGGAAGCTGAGCCAACCAGCGGCTGTTATGGCTGTTCCTTATCAATGTTGTGGCTGTTCCTTATCAATGTTGTGGCTGTTCCTTATCAATGTTGTGGCTGCTACTTATCACTGTTGTGGCTATTTCTTATCAATGTTGGGGCTGTTCCTTATCAATGTTGGGGCTGTTCCTTATCAATGTTGTGCCCCTTCCTGTTTAATGTTGTGGCTGTTCCGTATCAATGTTGTGGTTGTTCCTTATCAATGTTGTGGTTGTTCCTTATCAAAGTTGGGGTTGTTCCTTATCAATATTGTGCCCCTTCCTGTTTAATGTTGTGGCTGTTCCGTATCAATGTTGTGGTTGTTCCTTATCAATGTTGTGGTTGTTCCTTATCAATGTTGTGGCTGTTCCTTATCAATGTTGTGCCCCTTCCTGTTTAATGTTGTGGCTGTTCCGTATCAATGTTGTGGCTGTTCCGTATCAATGTTGTGGCTGTTCCTTATCAATGTTGTGGCTGTTCCTTATCAATGTTGTGGCTGTTCCTTATCAATGTTGTGGTTGTTCCTTATCAATGTTGTGCCCCTTCCTGTTTAATGTTGTGGCTGTTCCGTATCAATGTTGTGGCTGTTCCTTATCAATGTTGTGGCTGTTCCTTATCAATGTTGTGGCTGTTCCTTATCAATGTTGTGGTTGTTCCTTATCAATGTTGTGGTTGTTCCTTATCAATATTGTTACTGTTCCTTATCAATGCTGGGGCTGTTTTTTATAGTCTAGGTAGACGTACGAATTGACTGTCTCGATGGGCTCATCGTCCAATCGTAGTTCCACGCAGCGTAGAAAGAGTTCAGTTAGACGTTGGGTCTTCTTTCTATTTATGGTTGCCTGCTTCATTCATCTCGTTTAGGCTTTGTTCGGCTTCTGCAATTCTATTGCTGGTGATCACAATGTCGTTAGATAAATAGTAGGTGCGAGAGCACCTCAACATCTATGTTCAGGCCTCGATTGACTTTTTCAAGAGCAGCTGTGGACAGTTTTGTGGAGATGATATCTCCTTGTCGTACTCCTCCTGCTAAAAGTAACCCCTAGCATTTATACCGCAGGGGTGTGATATATTAGCGATCTAAAGGCATTTCCCATTGCAATTATGAGGGGTAGGAGGGACGGGAGGACGGGGGGAGACTAACGTCTGGTGAGGCAAAATATACTGATTAGACACGTTAGTCAGGGTCAGGCAAAATATGCTGATCAGACATGTTAGTCCCTCACCTCGGCTTCATCGTAACCCTCCCTGGAAACGTGCTGTTTTCACGGTAGCCTGGTTAACTGGGTGAGTGATCGACGTGATCCCTGTAGTAGTAAGCGTCGCGCAGATGAAACCAATCATACCTCAACCGCCTGGAGGACCCCGGTCTACCTTCATCAGCACGCTCGTGATGTGTGGAAAGCTACTGCAAACCGTCACTTAACGTCCTTTTCAGGGCGCACAAAAGAGTACACCTACTCATTGTGGGCAATTGAAACAACAACAACCAACTGTAATGATTGCCAGGCTATCAAATACCTGTACAGAGTCTACAAACACAATGCATAGACACGCTCTTTCCATCAACTAGTTGGTTGTGTGAGGATGGTCATTGGTTGAGCAGCCCTTCCTGAACGCGGCCTGTTCTCATGGCTGCTTCCCTTCTTTTTATATCTTCCTAATATTGTTCTCTCTCTCTTTCTATATTTATAATTCCATATTGGGTCTACTTAAATGGATGACTGTACATTTATCTGCATTAAACTCCACGAATTGCATTTTCTTTGTCAATCATGATGAAATGTGTAGATTAGGCTTTTATGTCACTAATGATAGAAAAATTTAGTTCCTCCCTGCTTTAGCTATTCTCAACACATGACGCAAGTACACCAACAACTCGGACATATAATTCTAGTAGGTAAAGTAAATGAGTATTCAACAATCATTTTGATAAATTAGAAAGAAATAAAGAAATAATCATATATCTTGCACACACATCGAAGTGTGCAGACTAGGATTGTAATTTCGCTACGAAAATATTGTAGGCGTTATGGAGATACAAACACAAGTATTTTTATCATGAGACCAATTCCTAAGCGGTAATACACTCACGTCTCTATGCCGGTTTCCGTTGTGGTAGTAAAGCAATATCAGTAAGGTAAAATTACAAGTGAAAGTATAGAATAGATATGTTCAGATAACTAATTGTCTTTTTTTAATAGCCATAACTATCTAGAGTCGCTTGTACGGCATACACGGAGGGATACGATGTCGTTGTTGCTATTTGTTGAATCCCTACAATGAGTTGGATTACTCTTTTGTATGTCCTAAAAAGGACGTTAAATTTTACTCACATCCCGGGCGTGCTGATGAAGGTGGAACGGGTCATCCAAGCAGTTGTGCTATGCTTCGCTTAATCTGTGTCGCTCTCTTCTACCTCGTTAGTCAGGCTGTGATAAAAACAGCCCGTTTCCAGGGAGAGCTACGGGAAAACCGAAGTGAGGTTCTTGGAAAGTATATTTTGCTTGACCCTTACTAACATGTCTGACCAGTATGTTTTGCCTGACCCTGACTAACATGTCTGACCAGTATGTTTTGCCTGACCCTAACTAACATGTCTGACCAGTTTGTTTTGCCGGACCCTGACTAACATGTCTGACCAGTATGTTTTGCCTGACCCTGACTAACATGTCTGACCAGTATGTTTTGCCTGACCCTGACTAACATGTCTTACCAGTATGTTTTGCCTGACCAGCCGTTAGTCTTCCTTCCCGAGGGTTACTTTAATATTCGTTCTTTCATTTATGTTTTCTTTTCCCTTCCTCTCTCTCTCTCCATGGACGTTTAAAGATGTGTGTGTACATTATTATAAGCTCATTAGCCTTGGTTGGCAGCCAATCTAAGAGAAAGTAAACTATGACTTTAAACCCGTGAAGACGAAGCTCGTTAGCATGTTCAGGCAGTTCGGCTAGAAGAGGAGGTACTCTGGTTTAAATTCACAAATCCCAGGGAGTGCTGGCTAGTCATGGGACGATGAGAGTATCAGCAGATGTCTCGAGTAACTAGCATCTGCGGGCAACAACTCCACTGCCTTGTGGAAATCTCTGGAGAGGGTAGGGCTACGGGAGTAAACCCAGACAGAAAATCCGTACTGGTAGCACCTAAAGAGTATGGTTTCAAAATTGCAAACTCCTCCCGGCAGCTCCTGCAGCTGAGCTGGTGCCAGATTGTCACGCTTTGCATTCCTTTTGACTTACATCAGCGAGGCCGAGGGGAGGGTCCAGCTGTTTTGGCAGCCCAAGGTCTCTATATTCAGCGCCCAGGCTTGCGCCCTGAGAGACTACTCACAGGGTGCCACGGGCATGGTCTACAAAGACTGAGACGCCTATGATGATGGGGAAGAAGGTTGCGCTGATTAACCTGCACGCTGTAAACGTCCTATGACAGCATCACCAGCCAATAGCATGCAACCGCAAGGGAAAGAAAGTCAAATGACACACGGAGAAGAGACCTTAGGGCTGATACAAAGAAAACAGATTGAACCTGGAAAGGACTGGAGAAGATAGGGACACTCGAAGTGAGTTCCTTGATAGTCTATGCATTCCAAAGTGATACGGGCGAGAACAAAGATAAGTTGGTCAATCATATGGTAACCAATTTGAAAATAATTGGGTCACTAATCTTTAATGCATGTCGCAAAAGGAGACTAAAGAATGTTGTTTAGGGAAGGGAAAAGGGGGGGGGGGGGCAGGGGGGAGAGGCAGACGTAACCTCACAATGTAAAACTGTTGCTATTGAAACCTCCATTTCAAATACTGGGATACAGATTTCCGGTAAATGATCCAGCTAGAGTGATGGAATTTTGCTTGACCTTTGAACTTAAAGGTGAATCATCATTAATTATGGAGTTCTGTTACTCGAAAATCAATGGTAGAATATATGATAAGCCGAGTTGGAGAGTCTTCTACTCTAGAGATGATTAACTCTCCAGGGGCAATGATACAGCACAGTGAATGAACTGACTGTTGGCAGCGATTCATAGCTGACTGCTTGCATCAGGGTCAGCGGACCAGAGCTGACGAAAACTATTCTTCGTCTACATGTTGCAGCCCTGGAAACAGACTGCGCTAGTGTAGTCTGGCTAAGAGAATAGGGATAACAATGGGAAGGGCCACATGGTACCAGAAAAGGTCAGCTGAAACAGGATGTGTCCGGCCGAACAGCGCAGATTTTGTTTTATCTCTGTAAACTAGAACACTATGTCACAAAGTCCTTTTCAGGACAAACGTCGAAGAAGAAGAAGAGGAAGAAGAAGAAGAAGAAGAAGAACAAGAACAAGAACAAGAAGAAGAACAAGAAGAAGAGCAACAACAACAACAAGAATAAGAAGAAGAAGAAGAAGAACAACAACAACAACAACAAGAATAAGAAGAAGAAGAAGAAGAAGAAGAAGAAGAAGAAGAAGAAGAAGAACAACAACAACAACAACAACAAGAATAAGAAGAAGAAGAAGAAGAACAACAACAACAACAACAAGAATAAGAAGAAGAAGAAGAAGAAGAAGAACAACAACAACAACAACAACAACAACAACAAGAATAAGAAGAAGAAGAAGAAGAAGAAGAACAACAACAACAACAACAACAAGAAGAAGAAGAACAACAAGAAGAAGAAGAAGAAGAAGAACAAGAGCAACAACAACAACAAGAAGAAGAAGAAGAAGAACAACAACAACAACAAGAAGAAGAACAAGAAGAAGAAGAAGAAGAAGAAGAACAACAACAACAACAATAAGAAGAACAAGAAGAAGAAGAAGAAATACAACAACAACAATAAGAAGAAGAAGAAGAAGAAGAAGAAGAAGAAGAAGAAGAAGAACAACAACAACAACAACAACAACAACAACAATAATAACAACAACAACAAGCTAGACCGCACATATTTCCAGTTTGGCAGTGGGCTTATTCTCGATTCTGTCCCATAGAAGAAGGATTAAAAGTCAGTTTAAATTAGGGCGCTTTGGAGATGAGAATTGACTGACAGACAGATAGACATTCAAAGGGAAAGACAATTGAAGTAAATATAGGTACGTCACTAGACACACAGGTAAGGAAACGTGTGTAATTTGTAAAGTAAAATACATTAACATACGATAACGGGAAAATGGAAAGGGGGAAAGAAATAGAAGCCATGTGCATGAATCATTATAATGAGATGATGAGACAGATATTCCAGATATTTGAACAAAAGGGAAGAAACTTTATCGAGAGAAGAATTGGAAGAACATAACAATGTTATTACTTCCTAACGGACACAGACTGGTGATAATTGTTAAGGTTTTTTTTTATTTAGTAGCAAGTACTACTTGCCGAGCAGTTAGAAAACCTTCCACCTATTCTGGAAAAAGGGAATAATTCGTATTTGTATAGCATTACGTCATGTACAAAGATCGAGTTACAAAAGGAAATACGAGATAGAATTATAACAGCAATATGGCCTTTTGAAGACCTCTTGGCAACCGTCAAAAGAAGGAAACTCGCTTGGTACGGTCACATATCGAGATCAAATGGTTTTGCAAATACGATCTTCCCCGGAAAGGTGCAAGGCAGACGACAAAGAGGCCGTCCTAAAAAGAGGTGGGAGGACAACATAAAAGAATGGACCAATCTCCGTTCAGAAGAGGCACAGACAGCGGCCGCTGACAGAGAAAAGTGGCGTGGTGTTGTGAGGATGTCTTCATTCGTGCCCCAACGACCTCAGCGGTTACGTGATGACCTGATAGCAATACAGACAATTCAGAAGGTACAGATAAAGATATTAAAGGGAGAAAACAAAATATGAGAGAATCATCCACTGCATTGGGAAACTTATAGAAATCGTAAGAAATTATATCCAACAGAAAAATAAATAGCGGGCCTCTGAAACACGGAGAACAACATAAACAACGACATAAAATACATACGTTCACAAATGAAATGGGAGTATGTGCACACACGAAAATATTTACATTTTTTTATAAAATCACGAATGTGGAACTGATGGACAGAACCAGAGGTCATATATCAGTGGAGCAAAACACGAGGAGCAACCGATGATGTTGAATAGAGCACATATTTAGGAAACCAGTTGATTCATTGCAAGACTGTATCTGTTCTGGAATTCCCAGGGCAAGAGAACATAGGAGCAAGGAAGTGATAGTCAAACTGTATAAAGCATTAGTTAGACCTAGATAGGAGTACTGTGTACAGGTGTGGAGTCCTGAATCATGGAGGGGATATAGATATGCTGGAAAGGATACAGAAAAGATCGACAAAGCTGATAGTGGGATTCCAGAATTACAGTTATGAGGAAAGACTCCGAAAAACCAGCCTTCAGTGTCTAGAAAATATAAGAATTAGAGGTGACTTAATACAGGTTTATAAGATAATCAAAGGAACGGATAAATTTAACTATAACAAGGTTTTTTTTCTAAATACAACCACCTACAAGAATAAGAGGGCATAGCTACAAATTAACTAAAGAGAGGTCCAAATTAGATGTTAAGAAATATTTTTTTAGTCAGAGAGTGGTGACTGCTTGGAGTGCATTGCCACAGGAAGTACGGGGGGCAGGGACAATTAATGCATTTAAGAATAGATGTGATGCACAGAGCTTTTAGAGCAAGGTAATGTAAATAAAACTGGTAGTATACAGATTATATGGTCTTCTAAACCAGTATAAAGACGTTAAGTTAAGTTGAGAGAAGTAGAGGCAGGCTAAATAGACATAGAGAAGAGAGGCTGTGACAAACATCAAGAAAACATTGAAGGCGTGAATAAAGTTGGGATGGTCAGTTCAGGACAGGAAGACTTGAGCTGAATCTGTTGGAGAATTGTGGTCAACAAAAGATGTTCGGTTTTAATGATTGATTGATTAAATGATTGATTGGCTGAATGATTCATTGATTAACTGAACGATTAATTTATTGATTAAGTGATTGATTGACTGAATGAATAATTGGGTGACTAACTGAACGAAGGATTGATTGGTTAAATTATTGATTTATTAACTGAACTATTAATTGATTCATCAAATGATTTATTGATTTAGTAAATGATTTATTAGATAATTAAATAATTGATTCACAGATTTACTAATGATTTACTGAATATTTGGTTTGATTGATTAATTGATTGAGTGACTGTTTGATTAATTAAATGCTTGATCGATTGTTTGACTGAATGAATAATATGGGTTTGATTGATTGAATGATTGATTTATTAAATGATTAATTGATTGAATAATCGACTCTTTGATGATTGGCTGAATAATTGATTGATGGCTTGATTGATTAACACTCATTGGTTGATTGAGCGATTGATTGATTGATAGAGAGACTGAATTAAAGAGTGACTGGATAACTAACGTTTGATTGAAAAATTGATTGATTGATTGAATGATTTACTGAATTTTGTATTATTGATTGACTGACTGAATGATTGAGTGATCGAGTGATGATGGGCATTGATCGGTCGTTTGATTGATGCTTGACCAAATGATTGATTAATTGATTTGTTAAATGATTGATTGACATATGATAATTGACTGAATGATTTATTGAGTGGTTTAGTGATTGATGATTTACTCACTGGCTGATTGGCAGATTGATTGATTAATTGAATCTGGAAATACTAGTTTGAACTTCATATGTTCAGCCTCTGGTTTTTTGTTTGTTTCGTATGTATTTAAACCATTCATGAAAATTATCTATGTACCACCGGTGCAATCAGTCTGCATTACTTAATCATTACGTAATCTTCCAGGTAGACGGCAGTAATTGGAAAAGAAACACTATAATAATAATTAATTAGTAGTTATTGTGCATGCTGATTTCAAGGATCTCTCGAAAATTGACATCATGAACCTGCCATTACAACTCAGATTCGAACCTCGACGGTCTAAACATGAGGAAAACGGTTTGACCACTTTGCCACAGAGATGCCACAGCATAATCGAACAAGAAAGGCAATTTTCTGTTTGCGAACTATGACAGAGATATATTTATAATAACATTTAAATATTCTTCATAAAGTACCATAACACTTTTTGGATGAGCCCATCATTGGAAATTAGTTAAATGTTTCCAAGAAATAGGTCTAGATGGTAAACACATTTGACTGTCCAGCAATATGTACTGGGAACAAACTGCCACACTAGAATCAGGAAAGTTATGCTCTCCAAGTATAGACGTAAAGAGAGGAGTGAGACAGGGATGTGTTTTATTCCCTTGTTTTTTTTTTTATATTTACACAAAACAAATATTCAAACAGATAGCTGGGGTGCCAGTATATGTGCAGCTGGGATATGTGGAGCCAGTACCGCCAAACTGCAGTGAAGCATGGACAATCAGCAATCAAGTACAGCAATCATTGGAAGCGACGGAAATGTGGTTTTGCAGAAAAATGTTCAAAATCCCATAGACTGCAAAGAATGCGATTAACGTGGTTCTTTGGAATCACATATACAGAGACAGCTTATCAGGACACTGCTGTCCACTTTGATTTTCTTTCATGTCATGAGAAGGGAGGGGGGGGCGGCTAGACTACGCAAGGACAACGGGCGGAATCGTAGACATGAGGGACATAGGGAGGCAGATAAAATATTGGACAGTTTGAAGGCATCGCATGAGAGGGGATCAACGGCCGAACGGATGATGATGATAAATGTGTGTAACCAAAGACACTCATATACACATACCCACAAACTCATCAAAATCCATTGTGAAGAATGTTAATAAAGAAGAAATATGGCGTTTCAGAAGTTAAATATCTTGCATTTCTGCATTCATTGTTTTACATTCTCTGTTAATTTGGACTGCAAATACGTGGATATCTCAAAGCATGCTGTTTGTGATAAAAATTGGTTCATATGGGATTCATGACATTTCAGCTATACATCTGTGCGCTTCTTCCGTACCCAAATCAGCTAATGTTATAGACACGCAGTGGTAGTAGATCGCTCACCATTCTCGTGATATAATTTGAACTATCTTGCCTTGTTTACGGTTCATGACGTAGAACCCATAGTCTTGGTGCGTTCATGTCTCTCCGCTGATGACATTGATAGCTTCAATTATAAATGTTGATTTCACACAATTACCCGAGGATTACCGGGGCCCGAACGGAAAGCAATGGTTAGTAATACGGTAACCAGCCAGGCATGACGTAAGAGTCGATTAAGAATATTTATACTCTAAAAACACATTGCCTAAAATACTACCAGACACAGAGACATTCACATGCATACACACATATACACCAAAAGTAATATTACAGATATGGGTATACGAACACATACTCAGTTTTAAAAATACACAAATTCAACAAAAGTGCACCCATACATATGGACATATGAACAATTACATAATCTCTCAAAAACACACACACACATATAATATGTCAATAACAGGGGAGAGCATTGGCAAGGGGTTCGCTCCCCATCATAGCACCAGCCGTTATCACTAAGAGTGAAACCCTTAGAAAATGCTGGTGGAAGCATACCCTTACATAAAATGCTGGTGGAAGCATACCCTTACATAAAATGCTGGTGGAAGCATACCCTTACATAAAATGCTGGTGGAAGCATACCCTTACATAAAATGCTGGTGGAAGCATACCCTTACATAAAATGCTGGTGGAAGCATACCCTTACATAAAATGCTGGTGGAAGCATACCCTTACATAAAATGCTGGTGGAAGCATACCCTTACATAAAATGCTGGTGGAAGCATACCCTTACATAAAATGCTGGTGGAAGCATACCCTTACATAAAATGCATGCCGAAGTCGGATTCACTGCGTCGACAGGCGGAAAATAATAACATAGTAAAACGCACACGGCCTTGTGGAATAAAGAAATAAAACGAACGCAAACTATATATATATATATATATATATATATATATATATATGTGTGTGTGTGTGTGTGTACACGCAATCACACACACACACGCACAGACACACACACACAAACATATAGATATATATTTCAATAATTTATAGAGATACGAATACACACACGCATTCTCTAACACACATACACACAAAACTTATGCCACAGACACGGACACGTGAACACATATGCACTATCCTACAGACACTCCAAAGTCCTTCCAGAAACACACACACACATATATATATATATATATATATATATATATATATATATAACCCGAAAACGGAGGTTTTTTGGATACGTCAAACGACACAACGGACTGGAGAGCGGTTATGGAAGGCATCGTCACTGGAAAGAGAAGCAATGGCCGACCGTGAAGACAATGGACATCAAAGAGACACTGGATTTGACCTTGGGGCAGACCCCAAGACTGGCGAAAGATAAAGTTTCCTACAGACATGAGAGCGATATATATATATATAGACATCCACAGTTAATCACACACATAAGTTGCCCCAACGATTTGTGACACACATATTCACACACGTACCCCAGCCGTAGCCACATAAAGACACACTCTATGTAACACAAATAAACGCACATCAAAGTACTACCAAAAACATGAACAAACACACCACACCAGACGGAGACACACTAGCCGAGGCACTAGCGTACTCACGGTAAGCGATACCCTGTCAAGTAGCTAAAGAGGCAATTACGGGTGACAGCTTGCCAAATTCCTTGACGAGTAAACCTTGAGTGCTTCATGTTTACTTTGGGCGAGTGTTTCTGTTTTGAAAAACAAACAAGCATACAAAAACTAGTGGCATGTCGCTAGTCCAGATATTTATATGAGAGTAGCTGGTGTCAGAATGTCGCTGGGTAATTAATATCTGAAAGAGTGCATGTCGCTGGCATGTCATTTGATCATTAACTTTTCTAGGACTTGTGATGGCGGTGTTCAGTTGATAGATTGGTAATTTTTGTTGAATTATTTGAGACCAACATTCCGCTATCTTTACCTTTTTTTTTCAAATAGTATTTGCAATCTTTATTTCTCCTGGCCTCTCCCTCTCTCTGTCTCTCTCTATCTCTCTCTCTCTCGTTCTTTTTATCGTTCTCTCTCGATCTCTCTCTCGTTCTCTCACGCTCATTCTCTCTCTCGTTCTCTCTCTCGTTCTTTTTGTCGTTCTCTCTCGATCTCTCTCTCGTTCTCTCACGCTCATTCTCTCTCTCGTTCTCTCTCTCGTTCTCTCTCTCGTTCTCTCTCTCTCGTTCTCTCTCTCTCGTTCTCTCGTCTTGTTCTCGCTTTCCCGTTCTCTCTTATTCTCTCTATCATTCTCGCTCTCTTGTTCTCGCTTTCCCGTTCTCTCTTATTCTCTCTATCATTCTCGCTCTCTTGTTCTCGCTTTCCCGTTCTCTCTTATTCTCTCTATCATTCTCGCTCTCTTTTTCTCGCTTTCCCGTTCTCTCTTATTCTCTCTATCATTCTCGCTCTCTTGTTCTCGCTTTCTCGTTCTCTCTTATTCTTTCTATCATTCTCGCTCTCTTGTTCTCGCTTTCTCGTTCTCTCTTATTCTCTCTATCATTCTCGCTCTCTTGTTCTCGCTTTCTCGTTCTATCTCGCTCTCTCGTTTTGTCGTCATTCCGTTCTCTCTTTCGTTCTCCCTCTCGTTTTTTATCTCGTTCTTTTATTCGCGTTCTCTTGTTCTCGTTCTCTTGTTCCCGTTCTCTTATTCCCGTTCTCTTGTTCCCGTTCTCTTGTTCTTGTTCTCTTGTTCTTGTTCACCCTCTCACTCACTCTTTCGATCTCCTTCTCGTTCTTTCTCTCTCTCGTTTTCTCTCTCGTTGTCTTGTTCTGGTTCTCTCGTTCTCGTTCACTCATATTCACATTTTCGTTCTCTCTCTTCTCTCTCTCGTTCTATCTCTCTCTCGTTTTCTCTCTCTCCTTTTCTCTCTCACTCTCGTTCTCTCTCTCATTCACTCTTTTTTGTTCTCCCTCTCGTTCTCTCCCTCGTTATCTCTCTCTCTCTCTCGTTTTGCGCTTTCGTACTATCTCTGATTCTCTCGTTCACTTTCTTGTTCTCTCTCTTTTGTTCTCTCTCTCTCGTTCTCTCACTATTTTCTCTCTCTCGTGTTATCTCTTCTCTCTCGTTCTTTTTCTCGTTCTCCCTCTCGTTCTGTCTACGTATTTCTCTCACGGTCTCTCTCTCTATCTCTCTATCTCGCTCTCTATCTCGCTCTATCTCGCTTTCTCTCTTTATTATTTTTAAATTTCTGGTTATTTCAATATTTTATTTTACAATTCTTACCATTTGTTTCTCTCATCCATTTCAGTATTCCTGGTCCCTAATGTTTCTGTTATATGTACTCGGTTCCCTTTCTTTTCATTTCATAGCTTTAGGGCTCCCTGTTTTTCATGTTATGTTTCTCGTATATCTGTCATAAATGGTATGTTGCTCCGTTTCAACAACAACAAAAACAATCAAGATTTGTTCAACCCTATCTGGAGCACAGGCCTTCAACAAATAACAGCGCCAAGTCCTGTGTCATGAACCATTCCTCCCAGTTCCGTCCATACTGTCTGCTTGTCCTTTATATTTGTTTTGAGCTCCCATCTCCATATCTGTTTCTGTCTACTTCTACGTCTCTTTGCGCTGAGGATTACAGAACAGAGACTATATTGTAATGTTTTCAGCTAGTTTCCATAATGTATGTTTTATCCAGCACCATCACCTTCTTCTCATGTCATGTTCCAATGATATCTGTCTGGTTCTTTCCAACAGTCCCACATGAGTGATATTATCGCACCATTCTAATGTATGTACTTTCCTCAGGCACTCATCAATAAAGGTCTACTTGTGTTATTGTTGTGGATTCTGTGGCGAAATGGTTAAGCAGGCCGCCTGGTGATCAGGTGGTGTGAGTTCGACTCCGGACTCCGCCGTCTTTTTCACGGGTGCTTGATGCGGAGTCTCCTGCATCTCACAGTCACCCCCTAGTCGTCTTGTACTTGACTCGTCACTAGGGTCGGGCGGCTCGAGACGAGAGAGTGAGGATAAAAAAGTATCCTTACTAAAAATAGAGGTAGAAAATAAATGATTCCATCAACGTCTACGATGGTCGGCGGGCTTTCCCTTGAATGTTGTTGTAGTTTGTTTGAGAGTTGTACAACAGAACAAACATACATTGGAATAGAAACAAATTTAGTTTTGTGTTTGAATTAATTTCTTTTAATTTTCACAAGTTTCTCATAGCAATGGGAAGCTCTTCTTAGCTTTGTATTCTAATTTTAACGTCTCTATGAGTACCTCCTACTCAGTCAATATTACATATGTATATATATTTATATATATATACATATATATAATACAGAATTACTGGACGACCCGTTCCACAGAGGCGGTGTTACGCCTCTGCTGCTCCCAATTTCGTTTCCATTCATTTCTGTCTTGGGCCACGGTAGACCGGTGAGTGATAAGTTCCCCGTCTGTAGCATCGTAGATATTGTTTCTGAGTTTGAGGGAGTCGGGTAGGGGTCTTCCCCGTGGTCGGCCACTGTTTCGCGGGTACCAGACTGTCGTCGCTGTGCTTCAACTGTCATTAGTTTTCCTAAGCAGATGACCAGCCCAGCGATGCTTTGCCTTGTCTGCGGTTGGTAACTTCATACCTCACAAATAACAGTGTTGGGAAAACCTGTCCATCGTTGGTTGTGGAAAGTGATGCCGATCATACGTCTCTCGAAGGAGGCTTTTGTCACTCTGTTTGGACTCCTTTTCTTTTTTAAGTGACCAAGTTTCTGCGGCATAACACATTTCAGGTAAAACTGTGGAGTTGAATAGGGAGGTGCGAGACGTGTGGGTATGGTTTAGTGCGGTCTTTATGGACGAGAAAGACGCCCATATACGAGGCGTGTTCTAGTGAAACCGAACCTAACTGCATCAAGTAAACATACGTACAATGTGTGTGATGACCTCACTTCTGATGTAAACACAACATACCAACCGTCAAGTTTGCAAAATTTCATAATCCTCCGACTCAAAGTTTTCTCATCGGGCCGTTGAAAACTTCGCGGTTGTGAAACGAAATCTGCCCAGAGTTCATCAGCTAGTGGTGATTCGGTATATAACAGCTGAAGGATGTCGACCAGTTGACATTATGTAATAGTTCCAGCCTGAGCATGAGCGGGTAGGGCAGGGGTGATGTTGTCGGCGACTCTGAGAACAAAGGTACATGAATGCGTGCCAATGTCACTCTCCGTCTGGACACTATGACAAGGTCACTCACCGTCTCAACAAAGGAAAACGGAGTTGGGGGAAAGAAAGTCTAGTCCAGGTAGATGCTGACCTCTGGCGTTCCGATTTGGGTAGTGGGGGATGAGTGACAGACAGAGGGCAGCAGAGCTTGCTGCGATATTTGAGTGACAGGCGTTCAGAGTAATTCCTTCCAATAACGACTGAATAGAGCCATCCCCCAGAGATCCATTGGATAGCGCTGATACTGCTTGAGACTATATAACACTAGAAAAAGTTTAGCTCAAGCAAGCTGGCCATGGAGAGGGAATGAGAGCGAGAGAGAGAATGTAGGTAGAAGTCTGTTTTGCTCACCGATTTGATAGACGAGCGATTGATAGACTGCTGTACGATTGTTAGAGATAAAAAAGGATCGCTCAAACAGCATACGCCATTGAGTCTCGGCCAGTCGCTCAAATAGGTGTGTGCGTCTTATATCTAGAGGTAATCTGAACGTATGCAGTGCACATGACACCTTGTGAACCAGGTATGTCCTGACGAGTTAAGCGAGTGTGTAGATCGACTAGGTGAGATCTAGATGTGTGTATGGTGTGTGTAGACACCGAGGAAACGAGGTATGTTTCAGAGCGTGTGTATACGCAGATCGACTGAGTTGATAGATCATATGTGAGTATACGTAGAATATATTGAACGCTTTATGTCCAGATCGCCCGCCTGAGGGGATGTGAAGAGTTTTCTTGAGAGTGTTTTGAAGATGCAGATAAGGAAAGGGGTGTGTGATGTGTGTACGGCAATAGAACTGGGTTTAGATAGTTGGGAATTCCATCAATAGCTAATGCTTAAAATTTCAGCTTTAGTTAATATTTATATTAACAAATATATATTTATGAATATTTAGTTAAGATGATATATATTGTATTGTGTTGTAATTTCATTGCACTCACTTTAATAGTGTTGTAAGATTATAATATAATAAATATGCCACCTGCTGTGTGTTATGTCTTTTGTTGTGTGAGGTCATGAATGATATGGATGAGTGTGGTAACGTTTTAGTTAGAATACCCTAGTGCAAACAGTGGGATCTGCTACAATTCATCGCAGAATACAGTATAGTGATCAAAGTGTGTCGAAGACAACAGTGAAGAACTGGACAACGATGTTTAAGGAAGGACGTGAGTTAACGAAAGATCTTCCGAAACCAGGTTAGCCGCATATTGTTTCGTCAGAAAGTGCATTCGCCAAAATTGATGCACGGTCGCCGGAGCTTACGTTCGCCACACTTTTGTCACTATACACTGTCTGCATTCTGCGATGAAGGTCAACTGGTTGACATCCTTCAGCTGTTAGAAATCAAATCACCGCTCGCTGATTAACTCTGGACGGATTCCGTATCACACCTTCATGTTTTCAACGGTCTGCTGAGGAAACTATGAGACTGTTGGTATAAGCTGTTTATACCAAAGTGACGTCATCATGCGCATCATACGTATGTTCACTTGTTGCAGGTTGGTCTGGTTTGATTTGAACACCTCTCGTATTTAAATTATTTCACTGCTTGTAGGAGCATTTCTCCTAATACTATATGAATATCATTAGCTGCATTTATTCTCATAATCTCAACGATATATCAATCCCAATCCCAATGTAGATGAACTTTCATAAAACATAGTTTGTTTTTATTTTGCATCTGATGACGATTACATTTGCTGAGCCAAATCATCGGGACAGTCCAGACTAACAAGTTACTATTTTCGCCGGTTCGTGAAAAATTGTTCCTATTTTCACGGGTCTGCGAATAATTTTTCCTATTTTCACTGGTCCGCGAACAATTATTCGTGTTTTCGCCATTCTGCGAACAATTTTTCCTATTTTCACGGGTCTGCGAACAATTTTTTTTTGTTTTCATCGGTTCGCGAACAATTTGTCGTATTTTCTCTGGTCCGCGAACAATTTTTCCTTTTTTTATCTGATTTGCGAACAATTTTTCCTCTTTTCACCGGTCCGCGAACAATTGTTCCTTTTTCTCTGGTCCGCGAGTGTAAAAAAGGTTGTGAAACACTGGACTAGGCTATACGCTCCACAATCAAATTACTATAGGACAAAACTTGAATTTGTTTACTGAAGTCTCTAACAACTTCTTTCCCTACAGTAGTGTAACTACTCTGGGACAAACCTTAACTTTACATCCTCAATATTTGATTTTTCAATGTTTCCTGTGTTAAAGCTTCCTCATTCCTTTCGTTCCCTCGGCAGCTGCACCCGTTACTGCCATTTGTATATATCTCCACTGATGTTCTGTGTCCTGAGAGACATGTTCTCTATGTGTAATGTTTACTTCCACCTTAAACTGAAAGTTAACCTTCGTTTCTAACCCGTTGAATGCAGTGATATTACACAGTTGTATTTTAATTGCCTTCGTAGTTTCTTCCCTTATAGCTGACATTTTATCATAAGTAGGTTGTTGTCAGTATCAGCATCTACTCCAAGGCATGCTCTGCATTTATTTTTTACTTTATTTTGATATTGTTTTGTTCCCCAGAAGGTACTATAATTTATATATTTTCATATTCCCTGTACTTTTTCCAGCATACCTTCTTATCTCATAGGTACGCGGTGGCAAATATTCGTTATTGTATTTTGTTTTTGTCTGCAAAATTGCACGAATTTTGTCCATTTGTATTTCTTGTTTCTTGGCCGTATTTGGCTATAACGCCTTCATCAAACTGTCGAATTGTAGTTCTCACAAAAACAGTTACCCTTTCTGTTGCTTTAGTTGTTTTTAGGATTTTAGCGATAAGATCATAGTCATTTTCACCTCCTTATCATCGTCTGCTGCGGTTGTTCTTCTACTTTTGACATATCCTATTTTGCTTTTTAGCCTCGGGTAATGAAAAGAAACGGACCATAATGTGTGTCTTATGCACAGTGGCATTCACCGCCTCATATATTTTACTAAGCTACCTCTTTCGTGGTCAGCCTTTGTCTTTGAATCCGTTGTATCTGAATATTATTTCTTGTTGGGGGTTGATGTGTGCGGGTAGTCTTGTCAAATTATTTTAGTTGCTGTCTTCTGATGTAGTCTAATGCTGTTGTTGTTCCCACAAGTATCGTGTGGTAGGTATGTACGTTTAGAGGATTGTCTCCTCAATTATCGTTGTCAAACGTACACACAAATATTTTTTTGCATTTTTTGTTTTTTCCTTCCCCTTATTCATCTATTCCCTAATGTGGTTTTCATTTTGCGCCTGTCGGCCCAGGACATCCAACTTCAGCATGCATTTAATGTAAGGGTCTGCTTCCTCCTGTATTTTCTAAGGGTTTGCTTCCCCGGGGTAACGGTTGGTGCTGTGTTGAACCCAGTACCTTCGGTTGTGAGCCGTGTCACTTAACCACTAGCTCACGTCATCCCCAGTATTTGCGTGATTATAAATATGTCGCTGACAACAATTACACAGGTAACGAAGTTCGTACCTATTGGCGAAAAGGAGGTAGCTCTTCCATAATTGAAGGACACAAAATACAAATCACATGTTTATCCGTACACTGATTGCAAGTATGTACAAAGACCTCTTCACCAAAATGCATAGAAGATGATAGACTAAGTGAAGTTAATTCCATCTGATATGACGAATGTGATAAGTTGTTCTCTAATTGGGGTCGTCTGTTTTTAGTCTTACTGACGTTGACGCACTGGCCGACAGACGATGCGTCTGACCTTGTGTCCGCTGCCAGATCGAGATTCATAGCTAGGAAGCCCCTAATCATCGGGAGCAGATGCGACTACACCAGGTCAGCACCTGCCCGACACGCTCCTGTGACTGACAAGCTAACTGGCAGCCAGTATGATTTGCTATGAAATCATTACCGGGACAATCGGATTAGTCCTTAACATGGCCTTCTTTAGGATTTAGAGATGGACATGGTCATTACGGACTGCGAAATGACGTCACTGAAAGGTTTTTCTTCTTCTTCTTCTTCTTTGCGTTCGGTTTCGTATGATCGTTTTATGCCACCAGATGGGCAGCCTCCATGACGTCAATCGCAGGTCCTCAATGGTTCCCCACAGTTTGTCTTGTATGTTTCTTTTCTCGGGCCAGGTCTTCTCACGGGAGCCTTGGTGCAGTGGGCATGTTTGCAGGATGTGCTCTGGAGTCTGGGGTCCTCTCTTACGTGTGCATTGTGCAGTCTGTGCTGCATTCTTGTTGCTAATGAACCAGAGTTGGTAGGATGTATGGCTTAAATAAAGATAGAGATTCCCGGTCAGTCAGGCATAAGAAAGAAGACAGGACATCAAAGAGGCCCAATGACAACTATATCGTGTTGTTTATTTGATGAGCTGAACAATTGACAGAGCCCAGCTCAGTTTAGATTTTCTTGTTCGACAAGAAATGGTAAGGGATACGTGGAAACACATAGGCAACGAGTTGAAAGCAAAGAATGCTTGTTCGTGCAACGATCACAAGACGATTATAACTATGAAGTCGGAAAACATATATAACGAATACAAGAAAAGAACGTAAAGTAATAGGCAGTCTGGAATTCGAACGCCAGACCTATATGGGCCTACTTGCGGACGTCATCCCAAGGCTGCGGAGTACACGGCTCCACCTGGGGGATATATAAGGATTTCGGTTGAAATGCTACGCATGAACACAGCCTCAGAAGTTGGACATGGTAGTGGTCGATCGACGCAACGAGCTTTGACGCCTACGCGAACATTATTATTATTACCTCCATGGGACGGAACCACCTTGCCACAAAAGACAGATGAGTTACGATTCTAGACCAGCGAGAAACACCCAATAAAAAAGAGTCAATGCCCACTATTATGTAATTTAAGACAAACATTGTTTATATACAAATTAATAACTCACATATTACTTTTCTTACTACGTTCCTCACCTGGATCTACCACTTCTCATTGTCTGTTTGCCTGTGACACAAGTATGTAAGGCCTGTGTGGATCTATGTTTCAAGATAGGAAAGTTAGGAAGTAATTGAGTCAATTCATATGTGTTTGGGAAAACTAGAAAATGGCGATTAAAACCAAGTCCATGGTGTACAGTACATTGGTCGTCAGAATGCTCTTATATGTAGCGAGAATCGGGCAACCTATGCCAAACAAGAGCACAGACTTAACACCTTCCACCTACGACGCTGCGATCCATTCTTGGAATTACATGCAACGAAAGAGTGACAATTGCAGAAGAGCACTCTCTTAACTTAACTTAACATCTTTATACTGGTTTAGAAGACCCTGCAGAGTCTGTATACAACCAGTTACATTTACATCACCTTGCTCTAAAATCTATGCGCATCCAGTTTATTCTTAAATGCATTAACTGTCCCTGCCTCCACTACCTCCCCTGGCAATGCATTCCAAGCAGACACCACTCTCTGACTAAAAAAATATTTCCTAATATCTAACCTGGACCTCTCTTTAATCAGCTTGTAGCTATGCCCTCGTGTTATTGTAGGTGGCTGTATTTTAAAAAACTTGTTATAGTCTAATTTATCGATTCCTCTGATCATCTTATAAACCTGTATTAAGTCACCACGAATTCTTCTCTCTTCGAGACACTGTAGGCCGGTTTTTCTGAGTCGTTCCTCATAACTGTAATTCTGGAATCCCACTATCATCTTTGTCGCTTTTTTTTGTATTCTTTCTAGCATGTTTATGTCCCCTCTATGATAAGGACTCCACACCTGTACACAGTACTCCAATCTAGGTCTAACTAAAGCTTTATACAGTTTGACGATCACTTCCTTGCTCCTATGTTTAATATTTCCTTTTATCATACCTAACATTGCATTTGCCTTTTTCACTGCTACCTTAACTTGCTCACTCAGCTTTCCTGTATGATCTATTATAACCCCTAGGTCCCTTTCCTTATCTATCTTTCTAATATTGTTTTCTCCCATTCTGTAATTATGTTCCATATTGGATCTACCCATGTGGATGACTGTACATTTATCTACATTAAACTCCATTTGCCAGCTTACAGACCATTCTCGAATTTTATCTAAATCCGACATCAATATATCCACTTCCGCTTTAGATGAGACACTACTGCATAGTTTTGTGTCATCAGCAAATTTTGCAATCATGGATCTCATATCAATGTCCAAATCATTTATATATATCAAGAACAAAATTGGTCCCAAAACCGAGCCCTGTGGCACACCACTTTTCACTTCACTCCACTCAGAGTACTCCTTATTTATGCCCACCCTCTGCCTTCTTCCCGTTAACCAATTTTCAATCCATTTGGCAACTTTGCCACCTATTCCATGTGATTTTAACTTTCGAAATAATCTTTGATGAGGTACTCTATCAAAGGCCTTTGCAAAGTCTAGATAAATAACATCCACTGGCTCCCCTTTATCTATGATTTTAGTAACCTCCTCCATGAATTCTAATAGATTTGTTAAGCATGATCTCCCTCTAGTAAACCCATGCTGACTATTTCTAATTAGATTAAATTTGTCTAAATGCATTTCAATGTTTTCTTTGATTATTGACTCTAACAATTTACAGACTATGCTCGTTAAACTCACCGGTCTATAATTTGCCGGATCTGATTTTTTGCCTTTTTTGAATAAGGGGATCACTCCTGCATCTTTCCAATCCCGTGGAACAATCCCTTTTGTAAGTGATTGAGAACATAATATAGCCAATGGTTTTGCTAGTTGGTTTCTAATTTCATACAGCAATTTTGGGTGAATACCATCTTGACCTGGACATTTATTAACTTTCAACCCCTCCAATTTTTTAAAAACCATTTCCTCTGTAATACAGATTGATCTTAATCCCGCTGTATCCATGTCTCTTTGAAAAATATCTATAGGCTCTGGGATCTCGGAGCAGTCCTCCTTTGTGAAGACTGTGCCAAAGTACTGATTGAGCAGATTAGCAGCCTCCCTATTCTCACTTATTATTTTCCCTGTACTGTCTATGAGAGGGCCTACTTTGTCTTTCGTTCTTTGTTTATTTCTAACATAAGAAAAGAAGCTTTTACTATCAGTCTTGATTCTCTGAGCAAGTTTTTTTTCAAAGTCTATTTTTGCTGTTTTATTCGCTTTCTGAGATATGTTCTGCTTGTCCAAATATTTTACATATGTTTCTTTTGATTTACCTGCCTCTATATATTTTTGCCATGCTTTATTTTTTGCTCTTCTACATTTCACTACAAACCTAGTTATCCACTTTTTACGCTTGGGGTTTACCTCCCTACATGGAACACATTCCTCTTTTAGCGTTTCTAGAACTGTTTTAAAACTTTCCCACTCCTGTTCAACATCTGTTCCTACAATAATATCTTTCCAGATTATGTGGTTCGCTGCCTCTTTCATCCTCTTAACATCTGCCTTAGAGTAGTCGTATGAAAGAAACTCTTTCCCTTGCCAAAACTCCAGCCTCCGGTACAGTCATACACAGGAATTCCTGGATATCGGTGCCATCATCTTCTTGGTCTACTCTTTTACCCGGCACCATACCTTCCATCACCGTCCTCTCAAGACCGTTGTGTCTCTTAGTGTGACCAAAGTACTTACATTTTCTGGCCATAATGGAATTGATAAACCAGTTATCCTCTATGCTCAACTCTTGCCGAATGTCTACATTTGTCTTCTTCTCTGTCCAGGGTATTCTGAGGATTTTTCTGTAAGATTTTGACTCGAAGAACTCGATTTTTTGTCTAGCAGCTTGGGTAATCGTCCATGATTCGCAGCCATAAGCTGCCACAGGAAAAAGACAGGCTCTGAAAACTTTTACTTTTATCGTTTTGTTGGTGCTCTGCCGTAATTTTTTCAGGCTGATCAGACTCTGCACTGCCATGGCTAGTCTTCTTCTGATTTCTTTCGAGCAGTCGCCATTTTTGTCAATTTTAGAGCTCAGATATTCAAAATGCGTGACCCGATGTATTTCCTCACAATCCACTGTAAATTTATGTTGGCATTGTGTTTAGTCGGTGGCGATTATCTTTGTTTTGTTTATATTTATAAACAGGTTTTGATCTTTACTGTGTCTAATTAGGACTGAAATTAGCTGTTCTAGCCCTTCTGCATTTCTTGATAGTATCCCTGTGTCGTCTGCGTATTGTGACTCTGGAATTTCGTACCCACCAATCGGTGGTAAAACGTTTCAAATATCTGGGATCATTGATCAGCGAAGAATTATCGAAGCCAGAGGTAATTGCAAGAATAGCACAAACAACAGCGGCCCTGACCCGCTGAAACCTATACGGTAAGACAAGCGGCTCGCCCTCTGCATACAAGTTAGACTAATGCGCTCTCTGGTGCTATCAATATTTATGTATGCATGCGAGACCTGGACCATTACAGCAGATATCCAGGGCAGAATGCATGCAATGGAAATGAGGTGCTATAGAAAAACTCCTAAATGTTACATATAAAGATCGTGTCACGAACGTAGAAATACGTCAGAGAGTTGAAGATGCTATTGGTCCTTTTGAAGATCTGTTAACAGCTATCAAAAGACGAAAGATGGCCTGGTGCGGGCACGTCGTGAGGTCCAACGGAATTACCAACTCGATACTCGTTGATTTCGTACCAGGACAGAGAGGGCGAGGACGTCCAAGGAAGAGATGGGTGGACAACATCACTGAGTGGTGAGGCCTTCGTCCCGGTGAGATACGACAGGCGGCGACAGACAGAGAGGGATGGCGTGGGTTTTTTGGAGTGTTTTCATGTGTGCCCCAACGACATGATGGGTTACGGGATGAACTGAACTGAACTGAATCGTAAATGTATCAAAACTTTCAATGTTCTCTTCCTCTAACATTTCTTATTATACATTCCGCATATATGGTTTATAGATAAAATGAGAGGATACATCCCTGTCTTACTCAATTTTCTTCTTCGAACCAATCTAATATATATTTAAATTGATATCTTTCATGCTTCTGGCCACTCTGTGCTGTGGCATGTCACAGCTTTTGATAAACTCGAGCACTGGCCTCCTCTTCTGCTTGTATTAGCTCTGCTTGGATATCATCACATCCTGGGGACTTTCCCTTTTTCAGGCTTTTGATTGCTGAGAGTACTTCCTGCAATGTTGGTTGAGGTCTTTTCTCATCCGTTGGTAGGATTGTAACTAAGCGCGTTGTGCTATCTTCATACGTGGTTCTGCAGTACATTGTCCATCTATTCAGTATGTCTTTGGTTTTTGTTAGTGTGTTATCCTCTTTGTCACTGATGACATGTGGAACCGGACGGAATTCCCTTGTCAGTGTTCTTATCGCCTTTAAGTCATCTCTCTCCATGCCTTGTTCCTGTAGATTTTCTATGTCTTAACAAGTGTCCACTATGTATCTTCTTTCATCTTTTCGTAATTCTCTTCTAACTTTTCTTGTGCAGATTTTAAATTCCGTGTTGGTCCCCTGACTTCCTAATTGTTTTAATTGTTTCGTTTCTTCAATGAGTTTCATGTTTTATCTGATAAATAGCTATGATTCTTGTGCGACATCCTGGGAATCATGTCGTTCGCTGTCGAGATTAAATGTTCCTTGCGTGTGGTGTCAACTCCTCAGATATCATCTCTTCATGTACCGCAAGAAACGCCACAAATGTGTTCTCTACTTTGATGTTGTATTCAGTCGATATGGATGTTACATCGAAGCGTATTGGCTGGAAATCTCTGTTAATCCTACAAAGTCTTGTCTTGAAAACTGCAAACAGTAATTCGTGGTCCCTATCGCAATCCGCTCCTGGCAGCGTTTTTGTTGCCAGCACATTTGACCTACATCTTTGTTGGACCAGAATGTAATCTATTTGATGTTTGTTGTTACCATTAGGGGAGGTCCATGTGAATAGTTTCGCCGATGTTGTTTAAATAAGGTGTTGGCAATGGAGAGGTTATTTTCCAGGCAGAATTCAACTAGTTTTTCTCCTCTCTCATTTATGTGTCTCAAACCAAAACTGCATATGAAAAACTAAATGATACAACAACCTCATGTGAAACGACTATGGAAAACTAAACAATGCAACAACCTTATGTGAAACGACTATAGAAAAACTAAATAATGCAACAACCTGATGTGAAACAACTAAAGGAAAAACTAAATGATACAAACATATTTGAAATTACGAAAGTAAAACTAATTGAAACAGTTATATTTTTCTTTTCATGTTTGGCGTTCGCCTCTATTCATTTCTCTATTCCCCAAGGCGGTGTGCGTTGCACTGTTGTTTTTATTTTGCGACTATCGGCTCAGTGCATCCGACTTCAGTAATAATTTCATGTAAGGTTCTGCTTCCTCCTGCATTTTCTAAGGGTTTGCTTTCCCAAGGTAACGGCCGGTGCTGTGATGGGGATCGAACCCAGCACCTTTGGGCTGTGAGCCGTGTCATTTAACTACTAGCCCACACCATCCTAAACAGTTATTTGAAATGGATAAAGTGAAACTAAATTATACAATTATGTTATATGAAATGGGTAGCAATAAATAATGAAAAAGCAATGTTAGGTATTATAAAAAGAAATATTAAGCATAGGAGCAAGAATGTAATAGTCAAATTAAATAATCATTAGTTAGACCTAGATTGGAGTACTGTGTTCGGATGGGTAGTCCTTATAATAGAGATCATAGACATAATATAAACATGGTAGAAAGGATACAAAGAAGAGCGACTTAAGTGATATTGGGAGTCAGAAATTATAATTATGAGGAAAGACAGCAAAACCAGATTAGAATGTCTACAAAAGAGATGAATACGAGATTAATTAATACAGGTTTATAAGTAAATAAAGGGTTATGTTAAATTAGACTATACCAAGTTTTTTTAAGCACAGTCGGCTACAAGAACAAGGTAGCAGAGCAACAAATTAAAATTAAAAAAGGTCCAGATGTTATTAAATATTTTTTAGTCAGAGAGTTGTGAATGCTTGGAATACATTGCCAAAGGAAATAGTTGGGGCGGGGTCAGTTAACTCATTCAGGAAGAGATTGGATGCACATATTTATATTTTGATCAAATTGAGCTGAAGTAACTTGATGTATACAGATTCTACAGAGCCTTCTACACCAGTATAAAGAAGTTAAGTTAAATAATATTAACAATTGACCTTATCTAGACTGCAATAATATTAACCCTCCACACCCTCATCCTTGAAACAGGTAATGTGTAATCATAAAAACAAGAAACAATCTCGTACTATCTCTCATTTAAACTATTTATTTGCAACACATATTTAAGTACGTTATTCTACTTAAACATACAACTGAAAGATTGCTTTGACAATAACGGTGGTTACAGTTTCCAATAAAAGATATTTGGTTTGTAAGGGGGAAATGGATTAAATACTACACACCTTACTTGAGGAAGACTTATAAAACTAAATTATGTAGGCTTCATACGTAAGAGATTCTTTAAAACCGAATTATACAAACACGGTATATGAGAGGAAATGTAACACAAGTAATGATACAAACACGGAATATGAGAGAGAAAGTAACACAAATAATGATACAAACATTTTTTTGCTAGAATTTAACCAAACTAAATTATATAAATCTTTTAAATGATAGGGTGCAGCAAAACTGAAACGTTCAAACATTATATATGACTAAAGGATACAACTATTGGATAGGAAAGTTGAATGATATAAATATTGTATAGGATAGAATGTAACACAAATGATACAGTTATTATATATTTGAATATAAGAGAATGTTAAGAAAGTAAAGGATTCAAACTTTTTATATGATAGAATGTAACAAACCTAAATGATACAAGAATAATACAAGCGGTGTGTATGATAGACTGTAACAAATCTAAATGATACAAAAATGGTATATGATAGGCCGTAGTGAAAGTACGTGATTGATAGAAACATTATTTTACTAAATTTAGCTTTTGCTAAGCACAGTTGGTTATAGAGTTCGCTTCCTGTTTAAAAAAATGTCAGAGTTCATTTGCCAATAGTAAAACATTCCAGTTTACCCAGATTCTGTTATTGCCCTGAATATATTATTAGGGTAACAAAGACAGTGATGAAGGGAGCTGGTCAGCCCCACCTAATACCAAAAACTGAGATCTCTTTCAAATGAAATATCTAGGAATGTATTCTCAGCGATTGTGTTTACTGTGACACTCACCTTAACTTTTGCAATACATCTCAATGATACAAACATCTAATTGTATATAGAATACCCTGAATATATACCCTGAAATTTAGTAAAATAATGTTTCTATCAATTACTTACTTTCAATATACCCTAGACACACAAAAAAACAAATGTAGACATTCAGCAAGAGTTGAGCATAGAGGAGAACTGGTTTATCAATTCCATTTTGGCTAGAAAATGCAAATACGTTGGTCACATCAAGAGACACAACGGTCTTGAGAGAACGGTGATGGAAGATATGGTGCCAGGCAAAAGAGGAAGTGGTAGACCAAGAAGACGATGGCACCAAGATATCTAGGAATACCTGAGTATGACTGTGGCTGAGGCTGGAGTTCTGGCAAGAGAACAAGTTTATTTTAGACAAACTATGATGGGAGCGACGTTCTACAAAGGACATGCTACATGATATATAATTGTATATAGATCCATTAAACCCAAATGCGACATAAACGGATTCTACAGAATATACTAGATGGCAAGATTCAGGAGAAGAAAGGAAAGAAGCCACCAAGACTCACCTTTACATCTTAGGCAATCATAGGCTTTAAAGTTAATCATATGCTGCAATGAAGATAGCTGCAGTGGATAGGGTCAAATGGAGAGATATGCACAAACCATCTTACATCTTGTTTCAGGGCCATCCAGATTATGATGATATGGCAAGAATTATCGGGAAACTAAATTTCAACCTTACATTACACAGCAAACGGACAATGAATGTATATGTATGGTCTAGATAACAATTGCTCTTGATATTTCAGCTTGAAGTCATAATTCTTTATGATCCTCATCAGTATCGACAGTTCTGTAACCTGAAAGGTCACTGTGTCACCAATACTGCAGTTTGTTGGACCAGTTCTGGCCACTCCAGGCACCAATACTGCAGTTTGTTGGACCAGTTCTGGCCACTCCAGGCACCAATACTGCAGTTTGTTGGACCAGTTCTGGCCACTCCAGGCACCAATACTGCAGTTTGTTGGACCAGTTCCCGCCACTCCAGGCACCAATACTGCAGTTTGTTGGACCAGTTCCCGCCACTCCAGGCACCAATACAGCAGTTTGTTGGACCAGTTCTGGCCACTCCAGGCACCAATACTGCAGTTTGTTGGACCAGTTCTGGCCACTCCACTCGGTTTTCTGCTAGGATATTTGTTCTAGCTATGGATCTTCTCGTCCCCTCTCTGATGTTCTCTTCCCATCTCTTGTTTATGCCTCCCTCTCTCGCGCGTCCTAGGCACAGTATCTTCCAGAATCGTCTTGATCAACTCAGACGATCTTCAACCAGGCCCATATCATGTGAGCTTCAGTGCTTTTACCATACTTAATACGTCTTTATATTGGTCGAGCTCTCTCATAACGGTGACTCGAACTATCATATTCGTGACGTGTTCTAGAAACTAAATACCGAGGATTCGAAACAGACATCTCATCTCCATTGCACAAATACTTCGCTCTATAACCGCTGTCATAGCCCAAGTTTCGCAGGCGTAAAGGTACACTGAAGTGACAAGTGCATACATTAAACTCAATTTGGATTTCAGGTTAAGGCTTGAGTCCCTCCATAGCGGACTCAGTTTTGTTAGAGCAGCCATGGTCATCGCTGTTCTTGTCTGAATCTCAGTTCTGAGACCGTCCGCATCCATCGCTGTTCTTGTCTGAATCTCAGTTCTGAGACCGTCCGCATCTATCGCTATTCGTGCCTGAATCTCAGTTCTGAGACCGTCCGCATCCATCGCTGTTCTTGTTTGAATCTCAGTTCTGAGACCGTCCGCGTCCATCGCTGTTCGTGCCTGAATCTCAGTTCTGAGACCGTCCGCATCCATCGCTGTTCTTGTTTGAATCTCAGTTCTGAGACCGTCCACATCCATTAGTGCTCCCGAATATTTAAACCGTTTAACAATTTGTGAAGGTTCGCTTTTGATCATAATCGGAATTGATAGGCCGTCTGGGATGTTGATTCTGATTTTCATCTTCTCTGCACTAATTTCCATTCCAAACTTTTGAGCGGCATTGTCAAAGTTTAAGATTAGACTCGCAAGTTCTAGCTCCGTTCCAGCTAGCCCGGTAATGTCATTAGTAAACTGGAAATTGGCAAGTGTACGACCATCTATGCTGATAGTACTCACGTCATCTTCCTGGGCATCGGACATGATCCGTTCAAGAAAAACGTTAAACATACCAGAATTTACGAGATCATCAAGAACAGGCCAAAAAGGTTGGACACGATCGTGGTATGTGTTTTGTGCTATGAGAGATAAAATTGTTACCATAATCATCATGTGCCATGCCGGTTGGCACTGGAGATCAAACGTCTCCATCCGCTTCTATCCCGTGTGTCGTTTACCAACTCTGTTGTTGATTGTCGTCCGTGCCTTTCTCTCAGACTGTCCAACATTTTTTATAACTTCTGTCATTATTTCCTGCTATCTTTACCGTTGTCACAACGTGCTTCAAACCGCCTCATTTCATGCCTGAAAAAAGATGACTGTCTTGTTCTGATCCGTGCAATGAGTTGTCTTTGTGTTGGCCCTTCAACCGTTTCTATCACATGGTTGTGCCTCTTCCAGTACTGTTTCATTGTTGGCCCTTCAACCGTTTCTATCACATGGCTGTACCTCTTCCAGTACTGTTTCATTGTTGGCCCTTCAACCGTTTCTATCACATGGTTGTGCCTCTTCCAGTACTGTTTCATTGTTGGCCCTTCAACCGTTTCAATCACATGGTTGTACCTCTTCCAGTACTGTTTCATTGTTGGCCCTTCAACCGTTTCTATCACATCGTTGTACCTCTTCTAGTACTGTTTCATTGTTGGCCCTTCAACCGTTTCTATCACATGGCTGTACCTCTTCCAGTACTGTTTCCTTGTTGGCCCTTCAACCGTTTCTATCACATGGCTGTACCTCTTCCAGTACTGTTTCATTAGTCTTCCTTGCTGTTCATTGGATCTGCAGCATTCCTCTGTAAAACCACATCTCCGCTGCATCCAAAGATATATACGCTTGTTTGCTGATTGTCCTTGATTCACTGCCATATGGCAGTACTGGTTCCAAGTATGATCAAAGAACTCTTGGATTGGTATATTTAAAGAAATACAGTACAACAATTTTTGTCATATTATTTCAAGTCAGAAGATATACTCAGCCACACATCTGGTTGATTAAATATGTCTTCCACTTCAAGCGAATATCACAAGTGAAGGAAAGAGTTGCCCTTTCTTAATATCGGAATTATAAATCCTCCGTGGATTAAATATTTTATAACTGTCTTAGTGACTGTTGTTTGTGGAAACAAAATGCATTCATGGAGAAAACCTTATCCAGCTTCAGAGATGTTTCGTTGTTTGATCTGCTAGAATAACATCTTCAGGATTCATATTATTTTTTTTTTTTTTTTAAATATGATATATCTTATATTTTACCGATTTTGTTTGTGTCAGCTAACGCCCTTAAAATATGTTATTTTTGTGTATCTTTTTTTCTTTGCAGCTTTTAGAAGCGTATTTTCTCACGTATCGGTCAGTGGTTCATTTCTGAGTGTATATTAATTCACCGTCTTTTCTGCTATTTGCTGAATTTGTGTCCATAATTCTTGCAAGTGCATTTGTCTCTGCAATGTTTGTCGCTGCATTTGTTTACACATGTGTAGTTTTCACGTTTTTATTTGTTTCTGTAAGAAGAAAAAATCATTTTTTTATTTTGCATGGGTGGTCAGATACTGCGCTTGGACGAAAACAAAAACGAAACCCTACGTTACGGCCTAAAGGTTTTCATTCTTCCTTCTTTCTTCTTTTCACTTTCCGTATTTTGCCTTTCAGTGTCAGGTTGTGAAGATATATCTAGGACGAGCACCATTGCATGTCTCATGCGCAGTGACATTTACAGCATAAGCTATTTCCGTGAGCCACATTTTCCCTGGTCGACCTATGGCCTTGAATCCGTTGTATCTAAAGAGCATTGCTTGTTCGTGGAGGGGAGGGGGGGAGTGTGCTGTGAGTTGTTGGGCTTATTGCGTGGCCAAGCTTTTTTAGTTGCTGTGTTTTGATGTAGTCTAATATTGATGTTGTTTCTAAATGACTCCTTATGTCATTGTTTCAATTCATGTCTCTCCTAAATTACATCCAAATGTCTTCGCAGGCTTTTCATTTCTGCTGTTACGATTTGTCGTTTTTAATGTTATGTTAGTGTACAGTTTTGACCTTGATAGCATAGTGTCGGGCCGAAAATCGTGTTGCGTAAAACTGTTTTAGTAGTTATTGTCACGTGCTGTAATCAATAAAGAATTGGTTATAAGTGTCCATCGATTTGATTTGCCTTATTGCATAGTTGTTGGATTTCTGCTGTAACTCTTCAGTCTGATGATAACGTGTTCCCTAAGTATCTGAAATATTTCTTCTGTTTAATTTTCTTCTGTTTGTTTCTAGATAATTTCATGACCTTCGTTGTTTTACGTTGATTGTCATGTTCTTTACATGTTGTATTACATTTGGTAATATGTGGTTGCAATTGTATTTCTGTAGCTACTATGACTGCTTGATTATCTGCGAAAAGAAGTTTGTTAACCAATATTGTTTCCTCCACTTGTGCATTGGCTGTTTGACGTATGTGGCCTAAATATGTAATGAACAACAAAGTGGATAGTCCACATCCTTGCCGTACACAATATTTGAAATGATTAATGTATGAGAGTTTGGTTATTGTTCTATCAGAGCAATGGATATCAATGTTAAGTTTTTTTTAGGTTGGTTAATTAAGTGATCGTTAGCTCCATAGTTTGTCAATATTTTCCATAGCTGTTGTTTATCTGCCCGAACGAAAGATGTTTGTTAATCTACAAACGCAACATACAGTTCTTGTACGTATTCAATTGTGTTCTCCGCCAATTGTATAAGAATATTCATTAAGAACTCACCACATACCACATATGTATGTAACATATTTATTTAGTGACATAAGTATCTGAGAGTATCTAGATACCAGTTAGGAAACAACCAACAGCAAAAATGTAGGCCAATAAATCATTTAGGAAGCGATGAATACACCAAATAGCGATATTTAGAAAGAAGGTACTTAGCTGCCAAGTATATGCAATTCAAGTATCCCCCAATCGAAGACGGACAATGACATTGACAAATGTTGTCATCTTTACCCTCAATCCCATAATGTCATGTGAGTAAAGTTGTCCAATAATCGTCACTGATAGGGGAAATATGTTGTCATATAGACTGAAAATCCCATAATGGAATCTAAGTAAAGTTGTAATAAAATCATCACTGACACAAGACAATATGAAATGAAAAAAAATCTGCAGAAATTGCCAAGGCAAAATCTCGTAAATACATCTGGTAAGCATATGGAAGGTTGCTAACTGCTGTATCAGTTCCAAGTTTCATCATGAAAATTACTGTAAAATAAACATCGATCCTCTTCTTATACTTGCCTTTCTTATTTATCCACTTGTTCTTCCAATCTTCGGGAAAACCATCTACTTAATAATGTGCTACTGTAACATTTATTTTAAATTATTGCTTTAGAGCAAACATAATGATGCAACATCAGTATCCAAGCGCCTACTGACTGAATTGAGGAAACAACGCAAGATTGTCATATAGTGGATACCTTCTCATTGTGAAATACCGGGAAACGCTAGATCATGCCTACTGGCAAGAATGCTGCTGGAAACGGGCAACCAGATGTGCCAGACACATACCAACAGAAGAAAACGATCATGAATTCAATCAGAGAGGCACAACCATTTAACACAAGCAGATTATCATACTATAAACAGACAAGACTACACCGAAGTGTTATGCCTCAAGAAGGGAAACAACGGACTCCGCAGCCAAATCTACACAACATTAAAAATTGGCAGCTCAGCTGTGTACATGTGGGTAGGCACTCTGGACTGCATAGCACATACTACAGAACTGTACCGACTATGACATACAGAGAAAAACCAACTGGCTCAGAGAAACAACATTGGAAGACACTTTTATGGACATGTATGTGAACTTCAAATGACAATGAGGCTTATACAAGAGACAATAATGAGCATACAGATATTCTATTTTGAAGCAAAATATAAAAGAAGAAGAAGATCAAGAAAAAGAAGGAGGCATTAGCGAAAGGATAAATTAAAGTCGGTGAGACGAAGGAGCGAATCAATTAAATATCCTCAGCATCTGATTGATCAGGCCTGAGACTGGTTGTAAGGTTGTCTGAGCATGTCTCTCTAGTTGACCCTATCCTCTGCAGCTTTCTTCATTTCAGCGTAGGCGTGTACTTTAATGATCTGCATGCCTGCGATGTAAAGGTGAGTCTTGGTCGCCCCTGTCCTCTTTTTCATTGAAACTTGCCCTCTAGTATCTTCTGTAGAAGACTTCCATGAATCATACTGTGACCCTTGCAAGTCAACGACGTTTTTTGTATCACATGCAATATTTGTCTTTGTGAGCCCACTTCAGTGAGTACATCGTCATTAGATCTTCTTTCTGTCCAACTCACTCTTTCCATTCTACAGTAGCACCACATTTCAAACGCTACCAAGCTTTTATCATCTTTCTTTTCTAGAGTCCATGTTTTAACCCCATAGAGTGCTACTGGCCATATACGAGTGGCGAGTATTCTTTTTCCTCAGTTCTATCCAGATATTATTTAATGTTAACTTTGTTTATTCTTTTTCCTCAGTTCTATCCTGATATTATTTAATGTTAACTTTGTTTATTCTTTTCCCTCAGTTCTATCCAGATATTATTTAATGTTAACTTTGTTTATTCTTTTCCCTCAGTTCTATCCAGATATTATTTAATGTTAACTTTGTTTATTCTTTTCCCTCAGTTCTATCCAGATATTATTTAATGTTAACTTTGTTTATTCTTTTCCCTCAGTTCTATCCAGATATTATTTAATGTTAACTTTGTTTATTCTTTTCCCTCAGTTCTATCCAGATATTATTTAATGTTAACTTTGTTTATTCTTTTCCCTCAGTTCTATCCTGATATTATTTAATGTTAACTTTGTTTATTCTTTTCCCTCAGTTCTATGCAGATATTATTTAATGTTAACTTTGTTTATTCTTTTTCCTCAGTTCTATCCTGATATTATTTAATGTTAACTTTGTTTATTCTTTTCCCTCAGTTCTATCCTGATATTATTTAATGTTAACTTTGTTTATTCTTTTCCCTCAGTTCTATGCAGATATTATTTAATGTTAACTTTGTTTATTCTTTTCCCTCAGTTCTATGCAGATATTATTTAATGTTAACTTTGTTTATTCTTTTTCCTCAGTTCTATCCTGATATTATTTAATGTTAACAGTTTGTTTTTCTCTGAAGCCATTTTTTGCCATTGCAATACTTATTTTAACTTCTGTCTCATTGCGGGCAGCTTCTCTTATGGTTTACTCCAAATATGTAAACATGTGTATTTGTTCGATCATTTCTACATTGCTGATCATATGTATTTGTCTATGTTGCTTGGATATTATCAGAGTCATTGTCTTAAATATAGACATTCAGAACTATGACTATTTCTTTTCAAACAGGCAGTTGGGTGTCCATGGTATGGATAAATGGAAAAACCCGCAATTGTTCATATTAGGAGCGCAACCGATCTGCACACAGCTCAAGGGATTGTCGGCCGGACAGATCAAGTTCTGCCAGCGATACCATGATCATATGCCCAGTATTGGCAGGGGCGCCAAGTTTGGCATCGCTGAATGTCAATGGCAGTTTCGCTTAAGACGGTGGAACTGTAGTACTGTTCAGGATTCTTCAGTCTTTGGTCCTGTGATAAACATAGGTGAGTATTTTGTGTGTGTGTGTGTGTGTGTGTGCGTGCGTGTGTGTGTGAATTTGTGGATATTATTTGCATGCGATCGACATATATCCACACTAACAAACCTCTTGGTCGTGGTCTCAGAACCTATCGTCTATCAGAATTCTTACATCTATCATCGCCTTTCTCATATGTGTCGTTCTGTTGCTGTTGTTGCGAATGCCCACAATGAGTTATTTTTGTTTATTCTTGTTTCTGCTCTGAAAAGGGCATTATGATGGGTTGCGGTAGCTTTCCTCACATTCTGAGCGTGCCGATGAAGGTGGACGTTCTCGTCTAGGTGGTTGTGCTATGCTTGGCTTCATCTGCGTGACGCTCACTACTACGGGGATCACGCCGATCCCCCACCTCGTAGGCCAGGCTGCCATAAAAACAGTCCGTTTCCAGGGAGGACGTCGAGAAAGTCGATCTGAGGGTCTTGGTTAGTATATTTTGCCCGACCCTGACTAACATGTCTGATCAGCATGGTATGCCTGACCAGTCGATCATCTTACTCTCCGGGCATAGCTGTAAACTACCACAGAATCTCACAACGACCTTTATTAGAGTACGAACGTCGAAGAAGAAGAAGATGACACATCAACAGACATTTGGTTTATGTGAATGGCGATGTGTGTAAAAACATAAAGTTGGAGAGTCTTCTACCCTGAAGAGGCTATGCCATAGTGTTAGTGGTCTCTTAGGACATGTTCTCTGTTTTCACAGTGGTTCTATTCCCGTCTTTGACACAGTCATCGTCGAAACCACTGAGTACTTGGATTGGCAGGGTTTGCCGATGGCCATCTGTAGTCTAGGTCATGGTCTGCCTTATAAGGGGTGGGGGGGAGCTCAATTATTGAACGCACTTACGACTACCTGTTCTAAATACATTCGTATTTTTCTTCTTCGTTCGTTCTCTATCTCCGGCTACCAAGCCCTGAACATGGCTTTGCAAGAAGCAGGATGTTATCCGAAGAACGGAATGCGTTGTGTCGCTAATTGACAGCTGGACTGCAGTATGTGCACCTTTCGGGCCGACACATCCGTCTTCGGCAGGCTAAATACAATATGCGAATTGACGAGAGAAAAACGGAAACTGTGATGATCAGTAGAATACCTGAGCCACTCAACATAAGTGACAATTATATTGATCCTAAACAGACCCATGAATTAAGTATTTGGGCAGTATTTTTTCGGCAGACGGCAAGATCGACAAGCAAATTTAGACTAGGTGTCAGAAAGCATCTGCGGTGACTTATCAGCTGTCACCACTGCTTAGGCACCCGATCATTAGTTTGGCAACAAAGCAGCATCTGATAAACAGTATATTTATGCTGACTCTGTTCAATCACTGTAAAACATGGCCTTTGTCCAGGTCGCGTAAGAGAAGAATGTCGACGTGTGAAATGAAGTGTTTAAGGAAGATTATCGGTGTTACCAGGAAAGACAGAGCGCGAAACGAGATATATATATATAATGTAAACAAAGCCAAGGGCCACGTAAAAGATGAATTGAAGAAACAACAGAAGCAGTCAAACTCCCTATGTATGAAGCACATACTAGGGTGCGGACAAGAAAGCCTTTCATAACCTGACATTGAAACGCACAATGAGGACAAAAAAGCGACAAGAAAAGAATAAATATTTGTGTTTCATTAACGGTTTGTCTTTATGGATTATTCTGAAAAAGGCACCCACCTTTCCACCTAGACACAGACCGTAGTCACTTGGCCTATATCAAAACGTTTTGGCAAGTGTGTTATCTGCATGAAAGGTGGACGTTTTGACCAATGTATTGATTGGTGTTTGTATCTATTTTGTAATATGTTCCCCCATGACATTTTTACAGAACAGTAGTTTTGCCAATGATTTATGTACTAGAAGCAGCGGTCATACCGAGACAAATCCCCTCCAAACTGGACACGAAATGATTTCAATTGATCACTGCATGTTATGTATACGAACGGTGAGCAAAACTAGCGTCTGTTCATGCAAAACATACTGATCAGACATGTCTTTTTTTTTAAATAACCAGTCGGCTCTTGTTTTCAAAAAAATAATTGCATATCATGTTTTCCTTTAGTTTGAGATCATAAGTCGTGCATAACACAATTCTTGGAAATTATTTGTATACATTTGTTATATTCACTCAAGTTTCGGAAAGGAATGCAGAGAACGGAGCAACTGGAGGGCAGAGCACGAAGTGAATCAGCTGATAACTGAGAACATGCAGGAGAGTGATGCCGTGATATGCACTGCCGAGCAGTGCTGCGCAGTGGAACATCAGGCTGGGGCTTTTCTGCTAGAGTGAAAGGACAGGTCGTTGCTGTGAGCAGTAGTGCATACATGTCAGCAACCTCCAGTTTGAGAATGGAAGCAGTGACCTCAGCACTGACATGGATATCTGAGTCTTTTTTAACAAGGGCAGTCATCGTGACAGACGAGCAAGCTGTTCTTCAGAAGGTACAGAAGGGATAGCTTAGGTACGAGTGGATAGCAGTGATTGAGACCTCAAACCTCCAGGGGTTTATATGGGTCTACTGTCCTGGTCATTCTGGGGTTCATGGTAATGAAAGAACTGGCATCATGGCTTCAAAAGCTTCCATTATGAGCACGATAGTGATGGATAGAAGTGACATTTTGAAATCAATCAATGACCGCCTATTAGATGAGGACACCGCAATAGATGAAGTCTGAAAAGTTTCGACATTAAATGAGGTTCTAGTGGAGTATCGCGCATGAGAGGACGGTGCAGGAGAGTGTACAACCAGCGAGCTACAGGAACCATTAGCATCCATACCGTACGCCGTTTACCAAGAAAGACTGAGCACCTATGGGTATGCCCGTAGTGCAGTGACGTTGATTCTTAGAAACAGAACAACTATGCAAAAATTGCTTAAGCAAATATGAGTGAAGACCCTATGAACACCATAACAACACCAAAGCCCATCCCTACTGAACGCAAACCTACATGGAAGAAGCATATCATTCCAGAGGTGGTAGAAAATCTACCAGGCATTGGAAAAAAGAACAGCCAGATTGAAAAAAAAAGAGATATAACCCTGGGGTACATAGCGGAAAACTACCCAAGCATGGACTGGACCCATGAATACACCGACGGTTCTGTACCAAACTCAACACAGAACGGAGGAGAAGGGGTATTCTTGAGCCTAACAAACGGTAGAAACATAACACTGTCAGTGGCAACTGGAAAATTCTCAAGCAATTTCAGAACGGAGGCAGAGGCGCTGAGGGCTGTAATAAAAGCAATGCTGACAGGCGAAAGCAATGAAAGCCAGATAGTCATGTTTACAGATGCCATGTCCGTGGTTACAGCACTAAAAAGCCAGAAAAATACTGAACTCAATGATTTAAGAGCAGTACTCTGTCAACTATGCCAGCAGTCCGCACCAAAAAGAGTAGTGGTACAGTGGGTTCCATCCCACTGTAACATCCAAGACAACGAGGAGGCAGACAGACTGGCGAAAGAAGGTGCAAGACTACCACAACCAGATTCTAGTGGGACCTACGAAGAGTCCACAAGGCTTATTATGGCCAGATACATGGCTAAATGGGAAACAGAACATACTGGCTACAAACAAAATTATGCCTATTACCAGTTGAACAGAAGAGAGCAGGTCGTGGTCTTAAGAGTCCGCACAGGCCACAACAGACTGAGGTACCATCTATTCAATAAATTGAAGATAGGTGGCACTGACGAATGCACCTGTGGTACAGGGAAAATGACCGCTGAAAATCTGCTGCAAAATTGCCCGATATACGAGGACCAGAGAAAGCACATGTGGCCATCACCAGTGCCAACACTAGACAAGCTCTATGGCAGTGTTTACAGCCTCAGAATGACAGCTGCTTTCTTCGAACAAATTCAAATTGACCTCTGACAGCGTACGAAGAAGAAGCAGAAGAAGAAGAAGAAGAAGAAGAAGAAGAAGAAGAAGAAGAAGAAGAAGAAGAAGAAGAAGAAACAGGACAGATACCCAATTAAATATTGAATCACATTTAGATAACTAGTATTTGAGTGAATTGGGTGTTAAGCTCTCGCTACGGTCTTTCATCGTCAAAAAGTGAGTAGAGCTTAAAATTCTCCAGCTCGATCGGTCCCCCGCCACTCTCTGTAGTTTTTGCATGTTCCGTAGTCCCATGGCTGCACCCTCCCTGGTGATAGTTATACATAGAGTCTCTCTGTGTCTACCCCGCTTCGTTTTGCCGTTAGGTTTCCGCACAATCGTCTGTAACGGGAGCTTATTATTGTTCATCCACATCACTTCCCTGGTGAACGCCAAAGGTTTCTTCCTGTTGACATTAGTAACATAATTTTGATTGGACTGCGGTCGTATTTGCTCATTTCTTATGAATTATGTCCAGAAAATGCCCAATAAACGTCTAAGACATTTATTTTCAAACGTATTTAACTTATTTTCAAGCGTCGTTGTTATTTTTCAGCTTTTGCGACAATTTGCCAGCAATCTAGCCCTATCAAGATAACAAATAATAACATTCTTAATGTAAATGCAAAATGTATTGGAGGACATTAAAAACGCTGCACCATTGTTATACTTAAGTGATTTAAAAGCATAGCACCGTAATTGCTGATATGGAAAAGCGTGTAATATGTGAACTGAATCTAACAAAAGATACAATATCAAAAAAGAGAAACAGGTAAACTATCCAATGCACCCTATGTTTGGACATCAGGTGTAGAGTGCAAGAATAAAATCAAAACAAAATTTCTAACATACCTTAAAGAGTAGTCCTGGAAAACGCCGCGTAGAAAAATGGAAAATGGATCGAGTTACAAGAGAAACCTACCCCTCGGCATCACCTGCCTTATGCAACATGGAAGTCAGCAAAAAGCCTTCGAAACTGCGTATCACAGTGCAAGAAAAACCTAAAAAGATCTGGAAAGAGGGATGATGAAAAATGCGAATGTGAAGCAGCAGAAGACAAAGATCCTTTAATGATCTGCCCAAACCTCCCGAAGCCTTGCAGTATTGAGGACAACAGGGCAATCAATGTAGCTGAATTTATGTTTGATATAATGCTCAGGACACAGTAAATAAAAAATAAAATAGGAAAATAGCAAGTAAATATAAACAACTACAATATTCATATAACCACAGGTATTATCCAGACTAAATCTCAAACTCACTGTAATATATTGAATAATGAAAGAGGAGAGACATCAATTGGAGAACAGTTTGAGGCAGATGCAGAGGTAGATCTGGTAATATTTAAGATAACGACAAACTAAAAATAAAATTGCATGGAAAAACATCCAGTGCAGACAAAATTGATGCATAAAGTGAACTTGCAGAAATTCAACAAATTACATTTTTAAAATTGGCTATTCAAATCAACATATATTTATGATAGATCAGACGGGTCTACATTGGCAAAAAATGCTATTTCGGACTTGTATTACCAGAGAAGAGAAACCTATTTCTGGCTTCCAAGCTGTTTAAGATAAGATACCATTTTTGTTAGGGGATAATGTAGTTAGCGACAGCAAACCTGAAGAATATCTTCAACTTATTCATGAATCAAAATATTTGACGCTAAAATTGTGTTTATTTTTGAATTTTTATTGTTTATTTATGTTTATACAAGTGCATTTCGCTTTTCGCACTTATTGCCAAATCTTATATTGAACGTTATTTACTTTTTCGGCAAACCAAAATGCATTTGCAAGCTAAAATTAGAATGAATTCCGCTTAACCAACAAATTCGCTTGACTAACGGGCTATGGTATCCATCTGTTGTTCATTAAGTGAGGTTCTGTTCTATGTGTATGTGTGTGTGAGTGTGTGTTTATATATATATATATATATATATATATAAATATACGTAATTACATAAATACATACATACATACATATACATACATAAATACATACATACATACATAAATACATACATACATACATACATACATACATACATACATACATACAAACATACTTACATACATACATACATACATACATAAAGACACACGCAGACACACAAAGACACACAGGCATACACAGATACACACACAGACACACACAGATACACACAGGCACACATACACACAAAGACAAACAGACACACACAGACACACCTAGAGACACACAGATAAACATACAGACACACACTCAGATATATTACATATATACACACATATTGCATACATACATACTTAACTTAACTTAACGTCTTTATACTGGCTTAGAAGACTCTGCAGTCTTTATACAATCAGTTTCATTTACATTACCTCGCTCTAAAAGATATGCTTATCCAATTAATTCGTAAATGCATTAACTGTCTCTGCCTCCACTACCTCCCCTGACAATGCATTCCAAGCATTCACCACTCTGACTAAAAAATATTTACTAATATCTAATCTGGACCTCTCTTTAGTTAGTTTGTAGCTATGCCCTCTTGTTCTTGTGGGTCGCAATATTTTTAAAAAAACTTGTTATAGTATAATTTATCCATACATATTACATACATAAATACATATTACATACATACATATTACACACATACATGTATATATATATATATGTATATATATATATATATATATATATATATGTATAGAGAGAGAGATGGAGAAAGAGAGAGTGAGAGAAAGAGGAAAGCTACTGCAATTTACTACTCAACGCCCTGATAGAATAATGCGCACAAAAAAATAACGTTACTCAATGTGGACATTCAACAGCAACAACTTATATATAGATGTAGATATAAATATAGATTTGAATATAAATACAGATATAGATTTAGATATAGTTATATATTTAGAAACAGATATAGATATAACAGTAATAATTATAATAATAGTTGCCCACCGCAAGCGGGAATTGTGACAGCGTCAGAATTTTCCCGCGAAATGTGAGCAGTGATGGCTGTAAAGACCAATCCTGGAACGGCATACCCTGCCACATTCAAAACACACATGTGCGAAGCCGGCTGTTGAGTCGTCGTGGTTTATTTCGGTTAGTCTCAATTTCGACGGAGTCTGCCGTGCCATTATTTGACATTACAGTGGTATGAGATCATATGTCACAGCACACGTCTAAAATAGTCTCAATCTTCGGTTGCGAATGCAACTATAATATATATGTAGTTTCGGGTCAAGCGTCCAACAGGCTGCTTCCAGCTCTCATCCGGTTGTTTGTATGATTTCTTGCTGATTTTCATTCCGTGATGTGCATTCTTATTGCTATTTCTTCGGAGGGTTGCCAATGGTGGATCATATTTGAATACGTTTTGTGCACCATAATTTTCATTGTGCTCTGTTTTTGACTTCATTGGTATCAAATGCATATTGTCCCTAATGGTATCAATAACAACCATGCAGTCATTGAAGTCAATATCGTTCCTTCATCCTGTTTCAACAGGTTCGAATAATTTTGGATACCTTTGAATGTCAGCAAAACTAACTAGCTATTATATATAGAATATTGTGGAAGAGAGCGAAAGGAAAGGATGACTTTGAATGTCAGGAAAAGTAACTATTTTATGTAAATTAGTGAAAAAGAACCCTTCTATACTACCATGTGGTGATCCTGGATAACAGGCTGAAACAGGGCAGACTGCTTAAGGAGAAGATATCGGTGAGGGAAGGCTAAACCGGTACCCAAGAATGGCATGATGAAGTCGGATGTGTCGGACTGGAAGGTGCAAATACCGCAGTCAAGCTGTAAACTACGACACAACGCATTCCGTTCTCCGGACAACATCCCGCTACTTACAAAATCTTTTTCGGGGTTTGGTAGCTGGAGTTTGACAACGAATAACAAAGAAGATCAAAATGAAGAAAAAAAATACCAGTTTGATCTTTGAAAATAGAAGAAAACTAATCAAACAAGTCAATCTTTTTTAAATATTTATATTTCACACTGTCATCAGATGGCAGATGTGGTCAAGAGATAAAGAAAGGGATTGTCATGTCCAAAGAGACCCTCACTACGTTCTGCACTGTCATGAAAAAATAGAATTATCACCTTGAACACAAGCAATCACTTATTATGGCGCAACGTGTGACATGTTCTTTTATATGGATACAAATGGTGGGAAATGAGCAATCAATTGGTTAAAAAACTGTAGGCAAGGCAAACGTTTTTATTTTAATATATTTATAATTTTGTTAACAGAGAAGAAAATGATCGCCGAAGTACTGCGAGTGTTAACCATATCGCTGATCAAAACCATCAGGAAAAAACAAACTGAATGTAAGGGACATATTAACATAGAGAAGGTTTAGATAAATTAGTCATATGTGTGAAAATACAAGGTAGGTGAGGATGGGGAAGATAGAGAAAGATGTTCGTGCAAGATTTAAACATCTGGGCATCAAAACAACTCTGTGAGCAACAATATGTTTAGACACAACAGACTGAGATGTCATATGCACAACAAGTTCAAGATTGGCACTACGGACCCTTAGTTGGTTGGTTTATTGGTTGGTTGGTTGCTAATGACCTCATTGGGTTGGTAACCCTTTTGAGCGTCCTGAAAATGACGGAAATTAATGGCAGAATGTAGTAGCTTTCCTGACATCCCGCGCGTGCTGATGAAATGAACCGGTGTCCTCCAGACGGTTCTGCAATGCTTGGATTCATCTGCGTGTCACTCACTACTACGGTAATCACGTCGAACCTCGCCATGCTAGCCAGACTGTTGTCCTTGACAACATCTCGTTTCCAGGACGATCAACGAAGAGGTCAGGTGAGGATATTAGTGAGTATATTTCTCCTGACCCTGGCTAACATTGTTTGATCAGTGTGTTTTGCCTGACCAGACGTTAACCTCATCGTCCCAGTCATCATAAGCTAAACAAACTACAGCTTATGGCCCCAAAATCATACAAGACCTCAGAAAAACCATTAAATGTCTTGTCATTCTAGGATTACATACTTTTTTCAGAGCTTCAGATTAGCGTAGTGGGTGAGCATTCGTTTTTCGTGGTAAAGTTACGGGGACCAATTCAAACAACCGTCACACAGGAGTAAACCCAACTGTAAATTGGTACCTGACATATGACTAAGGAAATCAAAAGCAGCGAGAAATGGAAATAGCCACCGTATCTAATACAAGCTAAAGCTTAGTAAACTTAAATCTCTAACAAATTCATTCCCCGACTGTAGTGTAATTACTAATGGACAAACCTTGACTTAGTATACTGAAGTCTCTAACAACTTCATTTCCCGACAATAGTGTAACTACTATGGGACAAACCTTGCCTTAGTATGCTGAAGTCTCTAACGACTTCATTCCCCGATTGTAGTGTAACTACTATGCGACAAACCTTGACTTAGCAGGAGCATGTTCAACTGATGAGGTTTCTGAATACCCCAAAGATGTGAACTAGCCAGATCACCAGAGACGTACATTCAGAATGTGCTAGGCGTGCGCCGCACGTTGAAATGAAAACTCGAAATATTTATTTGTAATGGTATGTTATGGAGGACTCGACATTTTATAGTATTGTAATTATTTTTTTACGTCGGAATCGTACGCAAGTATCTTCTAATGTTGCCGGTCCTTCTTTTTAGCGCGCAGTTGGCTATTTCGTGTAGCCGTGTGCGGCTTACTAAGCCTGGGAAAGGTGTAGCTCTGAGGTATCTAGCCTTCAGGTTTTCTCTTGTACTGATGCCTCTGCTTTAATACGGAAGTACAAATAGGCCGGCCATGTTGTTTGCAAGACAAACGATAGATAAACGAAGAGGGGGGTCCTTTCCGGTGACCATACAACAACAAACGACTGCACAGCGGCCTGCTGACGAGACAGAGATATGACATATACATCGCCTTTGAACCGCCATGGTATTCCAAGGTAAAGCACATGCACAAATTCAAACAGCTTTTCGCGACCTGTCGTCATGTAGCCTTTCCTGATTTAATACCACTACTCAAGTCTTCAAAGATGTTATTTTAGTATTTGTATTAATTAGAAGATCAATTATTTAGTACATTTTCTAAAAATTGTTCTGGCTTAAGTCGTTACCAGGCGTAATAGCCGGTGACTGCTATGTCGGTTAGTGTTCAAAAGTACTGGATCTTTGTTTTCATGCAGCTAGAAAAGCAGCACACAATTCTATACTAAGTATTGGTCAGAGTAGATAGATGATAATGACGTCACGACTTGGTGCTAGCGTTTAATTAACCATTGACATGTGTGCACCAAAAGTCCCGCACCCAGCTTCGTTAAGCGTGAGAGTTTTACAATTTAAAGAAGTTTTTGTCATTACAAAAGTTTACATATAAGTTTATTTACTAGTGTAAAGAACGTCATTGTAAAGTGTTGCGAAATGTGTTTTACACAGTCATCATCATCATGTAGCATGTCCTTTATAGAATGTCGCTCCCATCACAGTCTGTTTTACAGAAACTCTTTCCTTTGCAAAACTCCAGCCTCTACCACAGTCATATCTAGGCATTCCTGGATATCTTGATACCATCGTCTTCCTAGTCTACCCTTGCTTCTATTGCCTGGCACCAAACCTTCCATCTCAAGACCGTTGTGTCTCTTGACGTGACCAAAGTATATATTTATTATCTGACCAAAATGGAATTCATAAACCGGTTCTTCTCTGTTCAACTCTATATTTGTCTTTTCCTCTGTCTAGAGTATTCTGAGGATCTTTCTGTAACATTTTGACTCGAAGGATTCGATTCTTTGTCTAGAAGTTTTGGTAATCACCCATGATTCGCAACCATATGCTGCCACATGAAAAACACCTGGTTCTGAAGACTTTCACTTTTATTATTTTGTTGCTGTCAGTCTCTGCGTTGCAATGGCTGATCTTCTTCTAATTTATTTTACACATTATACAGTTAAAATACGTCTATGTGATGCCAGTTTGGGTGAACACAATCGAACAAATACATTTTCATTCAACATATACTGTGTGCAAGTCATTCTAGAAACACTGATTGTACAGACTATTACATTACAAGAATGTGAACGGTAAAGGTCAGTCTAATGGCAAAAATTGTCGTCAGAGATGAAGATAACTCTTCGTGTAATAAGCTGCAGCATATGAGAGGTGGAGTGGATAGTTTCCAACCTTGCTGTTTTCACCTTCCCCAATTCATGTCAGGTACCCATTTTCAGAGGGGTTGACTGAAGGAGCGGTCGCACCAGACACCGACCACGGCCCGGATTTTTCTGTGTCCGTCTATGAACTCAAACTCGTGCCACGTTGTAGTCTCATTTTAGTAAAACCAGCTCACTGTCGACTAGGATGCAGGCTCCACCATACATCAAAACAATGTAGCAATCTTGTATCATGTACGAGTATATAACTTTTGCTAATCACATATAGTTCTTCTTTACATGCAGTGATGTTTGCACAACATCACCTAATATACTTTCTATGTTTACTACAGTAGGAGCATCGAGACACTGATGAAATGTAATATTGCGGGAAGTCTGCTTTACGCTGCTGGAAGCTTCGCGTACTGAGTTAAGAACGACTTTTGTATCCGGTAGGAAGAGGCTTTCTTTACATACCCAGACGTACTAAAGAAGGTATTACAAGATCATCCTAGCTATATTGAAATGCAAGTCTTCTTGGCTGACACATCGGTGTTGGGGAATGATTATGTGAGAGATCAAATAAATACCCTGACAGGTCAACAGGAACCACTTCTGTCAGTAGCGAAACGTCCAAAACGTACATGGTTTAGAGATGTGACCAGACATGATTCCATCTCAAAAATAATATTGCAGGGAATAGTTAAAGGCGGAATGAAGCAAGAAGAACAAAGAAAGTCATTAGTTAATACCATCAACAAATGGTCAGGACATGATTTTTTCACATTCATTCGCAGGGCTGGGGATAGAGAACAAAGGTGGACATCGTGTATTGATGTTTTTACCAAGGCAACACTATGACCCTAACGGGATAAGGGTATATTGATTGATAATGAAGTGTCAATCCCCACCTCGATTGTCAAGCTGCTGTAACACATAATATTTTAGAGCATTAAGAACGGTGGAATCATGGTCAGCATATTTCACCTGATCCACAACGAAGTGCTGTTAACTTAACTTTACTTGACTTAACTAACTTCTTTATACTGCTTTAGAAGGCTCTGCAGAGTCTGTATACAACCAGATTCTTCTACTCCACTTGATTTAAAAATAATGAAGTGTATCAATTCAATTCTTGGATAAATTGACTGAGCCTGCCATCACTATTATATTTTTTATGGCAATGCATTCTAAGTATTCACCTCTCTCAGACTTAAACAAATATTACTTTGATATCTGATCTCGAACCTTTCTGTAATTAATCTGTAGCTGTGTCCTTTTTGTTCTTGATGCTGGCTGTACTAGGAAACGTGTGGTATAATCTCATCTATCCTTCCCACTGATTAATCTTATAAACCTGTATTTAAATCCGCTCGAATTTGTCTCTTTTCTTGACATTGTAGGCCAGTTTCTTTGAGTCTTTTCTTTTAACTGTAATTCTTGAATCCCACTATCAGCTTTGTCGCTGTGCGTTGCATCCTTTCCAGCATGTTGATATCCCATCTGCGATAAGAACTCCACACCGGAACTAAGTACTCCATTCTAGTTCTAACTAATGGTTTATACAGTTGACTATCACTTCCTTGCTCTGTTGTTTAATATTTTTTTTTAATCATATCTAAGATTGTATTTGTCTTTTTTCACTGAAATTGAACTTGCTCACTCACCTTATCTGTATGAAATATTATAACTCCTAGGTCCCTTTTCTTGTTTGTCTTCATAATATTGTTCTTTCCCGTATTGTAATTATATTCCATATTGGATCTAATCATGTGGATGAATGTACATGTATGTATATTAATCTCTATTCACCAACTCTCAGACTATTCCATAGCGTTATATCAATACGACCTCAACATATCCATCTCTGTTTCAGATGAGACACTCTCTATATAGTTTTGTGTCATCCGCGAATTATGTCTTCATCCAATAGCATTGTTTAAATCGCTCACATATATATCAAAAACAAAATTGGTACCAAACCCGAGCCCTATCGCACCATACTTTGTATCTCAAACCACTCAAGAGTATCACCTTTTTATGTCCGCTCTCTGCTTTTTTCGCACTGACCATTCTTGTATTCATTTTGGGACTTCGTTGCCTAATCCATCTGATTTTAACTCCCTAAACAATCTGTGAGGAAATACTCTTTCAAATGCATTTGCAAAATCTAGATAAATAACACCCACTGGCTCTCCTCTATCTATAATTTAGGTCACGTCCTCCATGAGTTATACAAAATTTGTTAAACATGATCTCCCTTTGGTAATCCTATGCTGACTCTTCCTGATTAGATGCAATTTGTCCAAGCGTATAACATAGTTTTCTTTTATTATTGACTTAACATTTTGCAGACTTTGCCCAGGTTAACCTTGGCATCCACAGGAAGCATGCATCAAAGTATTGATGTGAAATTGTAGAACTAATTTATGTGGCATTTTGTTTCCCGTGATAAGGTTGCTAGCCCGTGAACAACCATTCGTAGCACGAAATTCACGACATGCAAAGCAGCGTACATGCATCCCACAAAGGTCCCCCAGACATTCATCTAGCATAACACGTGTTTACGTTAGACTAGACAGTGATGTTGAAAACACAAAGGAAAAACACACCATAAGAAATCATAGAATCACGTTACTTCTTGTGTTATTTATAATCAAAACAAATTGTAAAAGAAAGAAGCATGTCGCCGAAAGAATACAGACAAAAACAACTAATATATTCAAATCCCCCATTTAAGAGACAGAAATAAGACGACCTGATTTTTCATGCCTCGTCTGTCTATTGAAACAGAGGCCTCCATTGCCACGAGCAGGTTTATGATTCGGACAGACAAATTTATCTAGGATCAGGTTTCCAGGGCTTTCGTTGTGTCAGGAGATCGCAGCACTAACCCCCAAGGTCTGCTACGTTGTTTTGTTTCGCGTCTGGGCTCAAATCTGTACTTAAGAATTGCAGTGGCAAGTAACTGTGTGGCTTGGTTTCATGTATATCTGTGAAACGAGTAGTTTTGTTCAGATTCGTCTATCTATCTATCTATCTATCCATTCTGCTAGAGTTGAGAATAGAGGAGAACTGGTTTATTAATTCCATTTTGGCTACAAAATGCAAATACTTTGGTCACACCAAGAGACACAACGGTTTCGAGAGAAAGGTGATGGAAGGTATGGTGCCAGGCAAAAGAGGAAGGGGTAGACCAAGAAGACGTTGGCACCCAGATTTCTAGGAATGCCTGAGTATGACTGTGGCAGAAGCTGGAGTTTTGGCGAGAGAACGAGTTTCTTTCAGACAGACTGTGATGGGAGCGACGTTCTACAAAGGATATGCAACATGATGATATATCTATTTATCTATTTATCTATATATATATATATATATATATATATATATATATATATATATATATCTAACGATCTATCTAACTATATACCTATGTATCTATCTATCTATATACCTATATATATATCTATCTATCTATATATATATATATATATATATATATATATATATATATATATATATATATATGTGTGTGTGTCTTATTTGTAGTATGCCCCTTATTTATTTGTCCATATGTATATGTCTCAGTTGTTTATCCTAGTCTCTTCCACTCGTTTATTGTGTCGCGCATCTCCCCCGCATATAAATATGTGTCTTGCTCGCACGTCTACCGCTTAAGTATGCTCTTACATGTGTATGTCTGGTTCTGGATGCGCTGAAGCACACCCCATGAAACAAAGATATAGAGATTCTTAGTGTGGAGGGCGATCAACAATATCATCACTGGTCATCGGACTAATGTTGTGTAGCAGATCCCACAGTTTGCCCTAGGGTTATTCTATCTCAGAACATTACCACACTCATCCACATCAATCATGACCACACACAGCAAATAATATAGCACACAGCAGATGGCATATTTATTATATAATACTCATACCAGAGAAATGAGTAGTGAAATTACAAACACAATACAATACATATCATCTTAACTAAGTATTCTATTATTATATATATGTTAATTACAAACACAATACAATACATATCATCTTAACTAAGTATTCTATTATTATATATATGTTAATATAAATATTAACTAAAGCTGAAATTGTAAGCATATAGCTCTTGATGGAATTCCCAACTATCTAAAACCCAGTTATATTGCCTTACTCCCATCACACACACACACACACACATCTCTTTAACTGCATCCTCAACACACCGTATCAAAAACTTCCTCACTCAAATCCTCTCAGGCGGGCGATCTGGACATACCTCGTTCACAATGTGTCCTGCTTACAACATACGTTCAGATTATCTATTAATACAAAACTCACACACCTATTTGAGCGATCCTGTTCTATCACTAACATTCGTACGACAGTCTATCAATCGCTCCTCTATCAAATCCGTGAGCTAAACGGACTCCTATCTACATTCACTCTCTCGCTCTCCTCTCATCTCCATCCAGCCTGCTGAGCTAAACTTTGACTCTGTGTTATAAACACTAAAGCAGTATTAAAGCTGACCAATGGATGGCTCTATTCAGTCTTATTGAAACGAAATACTTTGCACACCTATCACTCATCTATAGCAGCAAGATCCGCTAGTCAATACGTCTGTCACTCATTCTCCCACTACCCAAATCGGAAGGCCAGTGGTCAGCTCCTACCTGTCCACATTCTTTGCCCCAACTCTGTTTTTCTTTGTTGAGACGGTGAGTGACATTGACACGCATTCAGGTAGCTTTAAACTTTAACATGTTCAGGTACCTTTGTTATCAGCAACCACATCACCCCTGTCCTAACTCTCTTGCTCCGGCGGGAACTGTTACAGTTGCCTTACAATAGATCTCTAGAGATAGCGTACTACCAAAAAACGTGATGGCCGACAGATTGGCAAAAACAGGAGCCTCCAAACAACAATTGGCTAGACCCTGCAGCAATCACACAGTAAAACGAATTATAAAGAATAATACCAGGGAAATCTGGATGAACAGGTGGGCGACGGGAACAACACGTCACGGTGTATTTAGCGAAATGTTACAGCCAAAATGTAATAATGACATAAACAAACTACATAGAAGAGATCAAAGTCTCATCTTTCAGTTCCGAACAGGACACACCAGAGTCAATAGCCACTCGAACCGCATCAATTCCCAGGACTTGTTCTAGTGCAGACATTGTTCCCATCCTGGTAGAACAATTCGATATCTGCTCGTTGAGTGCAAAGCGCATGCGGACATGAGGAAAAGATTCTAACAAGCACTGCCGACAATTGCCAACACATTGTATGGAGCAGTGAAACTACTGAAGAAGACCTGTATCTATATAACAATGGCATTGGACTGCCAAGAGCAGGCTTGCTCAGCAGCTATGGGATAACAACTACAACAACATATGTATGTATATCTTGTCTATCTTATGTTATTCTAATCCTGAGACTGAAGATTCACCACCGTGAATGACAGCAGCCAGCAACGATTCATAGTCGACTGCTTGTGCCAGGATCAGCAAAACAAAGCTGACAAAGACCCTACACCACAACCACGCTGAGGCCCTCGAAACAGACTGCGACAGTTGACCTAGTTAAGCGAAAATGAATCCAAATAGGAACGAAAACCGGGTACACATAAAAGCTAGCTTAAGCCTGGTCTGTCCTGCTGAAATGTGCAGATATCGCAGCCTCGTTGTAAACTACGATACAACCTCGCGTCATTTTCAGGACGAATGCTGAAGAAGAAGAAGATCTGATATGTCTTCTCCCTTCTAACAAGTCTTCTCCCTTCTCACGTCTTCTCCTTTCTCACGAGTCCATTCTCGTCTCACGTCTTCTCCTTTCTCACAAGTCTTCTCAATTCTCACAAATTGGCTCCCTTCTTACAAGTCTTCTCCCTTCTCACAAGTCTTCTCCCTTCTCACAAGTCTTCTCCCTTCTCACACGTCTTCTCCTTTCTCACGAGTCTTCTCCCTTCTCACACGTCTTCTCCTTTCTCACGAGTCTTCTCCCTTCTCACACGTCTTCTCCTTTCTCACAAGTCTTCTCCCTTCTCACGTCTTCTCCCTTCTCACACGTCTTCTCCTTTCTCACGAGTCTTCTCCCTTCTCACACGTCTTCTCCCTTCTCACGAGTCTTCTCCCTTCTCACACGTCTTCTCCTTTCTCACGAGTCTTCTCCCTTCTCACACGTCTTCTCCTTTCTCACGAGTCTTCTCCCTTCTCACAAGTCTTCTCCCTTCTCACGTCTTCTCCTTTCTCACAAGTCTTCTCCTTTCTCACAAGTCTTCTCCTTTCTCACAAGTCTTCTCCCTTCTCACAAGTCTTCTCCCTTCTCACGTCTTCTCCTTTCTCACAAGTCTTCTCCCTTCTCACGTCTTCTCCTTTCTCACAAGTCTTCTCCCTTCTCACAAGTCTTCTCCCTTCTCACGTCTTCTCCTTTCTCACAAGTCTTCTCCCTTCTCACACGTCTTCTCCTTTCTCACAAGTCTTCTCCCTTCTGACGTCTTCTCCTTTCTCACGAGTCTTCTCCCTTCTCACACGTCTTCTCCTTTCTCACGAGTCTTCTCCCTTCTCACACGTCTTCTCCTTTCTCACGAGTCTTCTCCCTTCTCACACGTCTTCTCCCTTCTCACAAGTCTTCTCCCTTCTCACAAGTCTTCTCCCTTCTCACGTCTTCTCCTTTCTCACAAGTCTTCTCCCTTCTCACGTCTTCTCCTTTCTCACAAGTCTTCTCCTTTCTCACCAGTCTTCTCCTTTCTCACAAGTCTTCTCCCTTCTCACAATTCTTCTCCCTTCTCACGTCTTCTCCTTTCTCACAAGTCTTCTCCCTTCTCACGTCTTCTCCTTTCTCACAAGTCTTCTCCCTTCTCACAAGTCTTCTCCCTTCTCACGTCTTCTCCTTTCTCACAAGTCTTCTCCCTTCTCACACGTCTTCTCCTTTCTCACAAGTCTTCTCCCTTCTCACGTCTTCTCCTTTCTCACAAGTCTTCTCCCTTCTCACACGTCTTCTCCTTTCTCACAAGTCTTCTCCTTTCTCACAAGTCTTCTCCCTTCTCACAAGTCTTCTCCCTTCTCACGTCTTCTCCTTTCTCACAAGTCTTCTCCCTTCTCACATGTCTTCTGCCTTCTCACGTCGTCTCCTTTCTCACGAGTCCATTCTCGTCTCACGTCTTCTCAATTCTCGCAAATTGTTTCCCTTCTCAAAAGTCTTCTCCCTTCCCTTCCCACAAATTATCTCCCGTGTCACAAGTCTTCACCCTTCTAACATGCTCTCTCTCTCTCTCTCTCTCTCTCTCTCTCTCTTTTCAAGTGTTTGTCCTTTTCACGAGTCCATTCTCTTCTCACGTATTCTCACAAATTGTCTCCCTTCTCTCAAGTCGTCACCCTTCTAATATGCTCTCTCTCTCTCTCTCTCTCTCTCTCTTCTCAAGTTCATGCCCTCCTCACTAGTTCATTGTATTCTCCCTTCACACAAAGTGTTTCCCTTCTCACAAGTCTCTCCCTTCCTACAAGTCTTCTCTCTTCCCACAAGTCTTCTCTCTTCTCACAAACTGTCTCCCTTCTCACAAACTGTCTCTCTTCCCACAAACTGTCTCCCTTCTCACAAACTGTCTCTCTTCCCACAAACTGTCTCCCTTCTCACAAACTGTCTCTCTTCTCACAAGTCTTCTCCATCACCAAAAAATCAATTTACCGATTTCATTTTTCCACCGTGTAATTTAAATTGTAAAATTCCAATTATCTCATTTTACCCTTCGCCCTTGAACCTTTGACCTTACTACACTTCTAGGTTTCAAACAAAAACCGTTCCTTGAGTAACCTTGAAACCGGAAACAAATAACGTATCTGTCCTCGATGTCACGTGCCAGTTACTTTCGAGAACGTGATGGTGTGAATATTGTCTTTGTCGTTTCCGTCTACGCCGGGGTGGCCCAAGTGCGGTCCCGCGGGTCAAATATGTCGAGCGTTAAATGAGTATTGTTTTCCACGCTCACACAGACCGCAGACCATTTCCAACAGATGTTGCGCATTATGTTTCATCATCATCATCAGTCCCGTAACCTAGAAGGTCATTGAGGCACCGTTATTGCAGTTTGTCGAACCAGTTTCCGCCATACGTCTCGATTTGTCGCCATGGTATTAGTTTCAGCTATAGACCTTCCCGTCCACTCTTTTATATTGTCCTTCCATCACTTATTTGGTTTCTTCTCCCACTCTTCCCAGCCACAGTGCCTTGCATGACGGTCTTGGTCAGCCTAACCGATCATGATAGATGTCCATACCATGTCAATTTTCGTGTTTCTGCTATAGTCAGTAGGTTTTTATACTGGCCCAACTCCTTCCTAACAATTTCAAGAACACTCCCGTTTATTGCAAACGAGAGTGTTCTTGAATTGTGTTTGACAAGGATAAAAATTGCCCCACAGAGAGTATGTCGTATGAGGCTACTAACTATGTGACATGGCATAACATCGGCAGTGGTTATATGATTAGATGGTTTATTAAAAGAAGCGTAAAAAACGTTATTGCCAATCGCAAGCGATTATAGCCATACCATCAGACGGTTTTGTCTTAGTGATGGGATGTGCAATGTTTAATTATTATAGTGAGGGAGTGAATGCGCTGGTTATCAATCAGGGCAGGGATCGCTTGAAGCGTTCTGTTGCGCCATGGACTGGATCCTCACACAGTCTTCTGCACACAACCCAGGGGTCCTTGTCGGCGAAACCTGCGTAACCGATCTCGTCTACGCTGATGACGTCGTCATACCTGGCTATGATTCTCTGGCCTTGGTAGGCCTCATAGAGTCACTGTATCGATCGCTACCCACCTAGGTTTGCACATCTCCTGGACGAAGACGTAAGTACAAAACCTCATCAGGGGCCCCTCTGCGTTGAGCATCAACGTGAACGACAATCCTGTTGCAGCCCCTGAGGACTTCGTCTACATCGTCAGCAGACAGTTCTCTGACACACGCAGCAGTCACAACATGATCCGTAGTATTGTCTTAGAGGCTTCATCCATGCACTCACTCCGCAAAGTCTGGTCCCAGCGATAGTTCTCCCTGGAAACCAGGCTTCCTATTTATTCTGCATTGTGCCCCTTCTCCTGTACGGCTCCGAGTCATGGGCACTACTACAGCAGTACCGGCAGCGTCTTGAAGCCTTCCACCTGCGCAACCAGAGGCGCACCTTCTGGATCGTCATGACATGATTTGTCTTCATGGCATGACATGATATCCAACAGTGAAGAAGTTCGACGGTCTCAACTTGCAGGCATTGTCTCAACGATTGATCGCCGTTGTCTCTCCTTCTTCAGCCATGTTGTTCGCCCTTCTCGGGAAGTTCCAGCCCACGAGATGCTGCGACAGGTTGTGTGGGCGAATTACTCGGGGCCGCCCTCGCAACACCAGACTAAAACAGATCGCCAGCTCTCCAACATAACTGAAGGCCGCTAGGATACGGCCATCAGACGTTGTCATGGACACGGTCATTCGATGCGACGGGCCCTGATCGCCTAAGCGTGCTATTGTATTGGTGCATGTGTGGGTCAATGTTAACTGCATTGGGAAGAACAAAGAGAAGATAATGTGTGAATTGAACAACAGGGATACAGAAAAGTGATTGTAGTCTCCCATTTAATTCAACTGAGTGGGAGATAATAGTGCAACAAGAATAGATACAATTGGAAGTGTATTAAAGAGAGAGTAAAAGAAAGGCAAATGGTATTGAAGCAGTTATTGCGAGAGAGAGAGAGAGAGCGAGAGAGGTAGAGATCAAACTGGCTGAATACAGTTTCTAAACCAATATAATTAAGTTAAGTTTAAGTTCAAGTTTCAGCTTCAGTTTAAGTTCAAGTTTCAGCTTCAGTTTAAGGTTAAGTTGAGGTGAGTTGAATTGATTTGCATTGAAAGTTCAGAGTTGGTAGTTGAGAGTTGAGTTGAGTTTAATTGAGTTAAGTTAAGTTAAGTTTGAAGTTAAGTTAAGTTAAGTTAGGTTTGGGATCAAGATGCTGAGCAGCACATGAGCTGCAGTGGTTAGCGACCCATAGCTGACTGCAAGCGTCAGGGCCAGCGAACCATAGCTGCCAAGACCCTTCTACACCTCCACGCGGTGATCCTAGATAACAGGCTGCAGCAGGGCAGACTGGCTAAGGAGAAGGGATCAAAGAGGGAATGCTAACCCGGTACTCAAAAAATGCTTGCTGAAGTCGGATGTGTTGGACCGAAAGGTGCAAATATAGGAGCCAAGCTGTCAACTACGACACAACGCATTCCGTTCTCTGGACTACATTCTGCTACTTAAGCCATTTCAGGGTTTGGTAGTGGGAGACAGAGGGGAGGACTTCACCCTGGGGGCCACTCTTCCCCTTCTCTTCTTACCTCACTCTGTTTCATTTGACTCTGTCCTACAGTCACACTCTTGCATAACTTTCACACGCGCCCTCATTGTGAGGCCCTTCCATTGCACTTTGGTTGGGCTAGCTTCTGAGGGCGCACAAACCTAGCATAGGTACATACAGACGCACAAATGCGTTCAAGCACTGGTTTACGCGTCCTGATATCGCCCAATGGACTACGGTCTGTTGTGGAAAATGGCGCGCCTCCGCCAGTAGAAACTAGTGAGGCAAACATTTGAGCAACAAAAAAAAAGTAGTGGAAAATTGAGAACAAACGAAGAAGAAGAAGAAGAAGAAGAAGAAGAAGAAGAAGAAGAAGAAGAAGAAGAAGCAGTTAGGTTTAAGCTAGGTTTAAGTTAAGTTAACTTTAAAGTTACGTTAAGAGAGGTGCCAAGAGAGAAATAAATTTGAGAACTCTTAATGAGCGGAAAATAATATGAAAGAGAGTAAAATAAAAAGTTATTGTATATATGATAGTGAAACCATGCAAGCTATGCAAATGTGTGAAAGAGAAAAAGAGAGATGAAGATTTGGTTTGTCAGAGTGAGAAGAGACAAGAGATACAAATGTGAGAACCAGGCATAAAGAGAAAAACATTGGTTATGTGAAATAAAGATAGAAATATATATACACATGCCAGCAAGAGAAACATACAGTAAGAAACACAAGCATAGACAAATAGATAGATAGACAGTCAGATAGATAGACAGACATACAGAGAGAGACAGACAGATATATATATATATAAAGAGAGAGAGAGAGAGGGAGAGAGAGAGAGATAGGAGGAGAGAGAGATGAAACAAATGAAGAGACGTTTTTTTTTTCACAGAAAAAAAATCAAAGAGCAACGACAGTGTATGTGAGGAAATGCCTAACTGAAACATACACAGTCTGTGAGAGAATGGAGGAATTTTGCTTAATGAAAGATACAGTCTGTGAGAGAATGAAGGAACGGGGCTAAATGAAAGATACACTGTCTGTGAGGGAGAGGGATGTAAGGGACCACATGAAAGATACCATGTATGTGAAAGAGGGAGGTAAGGGGGCCAAATGAAAGATACCATCTATGCAAGAGTGGGAAGCGAAGGGACTAAATGAAAGATACACTGAATGGGAGACAGGGAAGAGGACCAAAGGAAAAAATACACTGTGTGTGAGAGAGCGAAGAGGCAAAATGAAAGATACCCTGTATGTCATAGAGAATAGCAAAGAGATCAAATGAAAGATTCACAGCATGTGAAACGGTGAAATAATTGGACCAAATTAAAGATAAATCATGTGAGAAAGTGAAGAAACATGGTCAATTGAAATATATAAACTATGTGATAGATTGAAGGAAAAGCAGCATGTGAAACATGCACTGTATGTGAGAGAGGGAAGGGAAGGGACCAAATGAAATATACACTTTTTGAAGAGAGTTAGGGACTTAATGAATGATACACTGTACGTCAGATTGTGACACACACAAACACACACACACACACACACAGAAAGAGAGAGAGAGAGTGCGAGAGGGAGAGAGAGTGAAAATCGGATAGATCTGGTGAGAGAAATGCCTTGTTCGTCCACTAATACGTATTGTCTTCTGCCTATCTTTCTAATCGCATAGAAGATTTTTAACTTGTAAAATTCAAACCACAAAGACGTTTATCAATTGCTTACAGTACGGTTTGTTCCCAGCCTTCTGTTGTTCCCCTTTGGTCGCATTAAACAGTCGATATCAGGAAGGCTTGTCCTTTGATATCTCTGATATGGTAGTCAAGCGCTGATTTGGCTGTAAACATCTTTTAGCATGTGTGTTTCTGGAATACTTTACGTGTGACATCTTAACATAAATACTGTACATAAGTTCCATTACATAAGTCCTTGTATATAAATGATATTACTTATGTGATGTTAAATAAGTGCTTTTGTATTCCTAAATGCCCGAGTCAATTTGTGAATTTTTAATTTAAAAAATTTTTAAACATCTTTTGGCAGTCTATACCATCAAATGATATATTTGTTAATCTCTCAATTTATGTACCAAGCTATCTGCTATTCCTTTAAATGATTTATGATATAATGGTGGTGTTAATGTAGCAAGCAAATTCATGTGTGATGTGTGAGCTGCTTTGTTTGCAAGTGTATGTTTGTTATTTCCAAGACTTTTCTTTGTTCGTGAATGCCTGTTTAAATATATATATATATATATATATATATATATATATATATATATATATATATATATATATATATATAAATATATATATATATATATAAATATATATATATATATATATATATATATATATATATATAATACATATATATGTATATTTAAATATATATAGTAGCACCTTTCAGTCATACATATACATGGATATGTCTGTATGTGTATTTTATTTATAGGGTTTGTACTAATGGGCTAGTCTGTTTCATATGTTCCGATGTACACGTATATGTGCAGGGACTTCTTTGTAAGTTGCAGTGTGTGTAATCTGTAGTGTTTGTGTGTGTGTCAATTTCATCATCTAATATATATAGCATGTTCTCTGCAGAACGTAGCTCTTGATGACAGCATATCTGTAATATAGTCGATAAATGGACAGCTCTCCTGCCTCAGCTAATGTCAACCCCATAGCTTATATAATCTCATGTGTCCATCTTCTCCTCGTTCAGCATCTGCCTCTTCTACCAGGTCCCATCCCCTCTAGTATCGTTACCTCTAGACTAGTGTGGCGTTTGATGTGGCAGACGAATGTTCATTTCCTAGACGCAATGTTGTTTACTATACATTTGTGTCCTGTAGGGTTTCTGCGTTTTCCTATTACGTTATCCATGCTATTTTGAGCCCCATCTTGTAGCTTTTAGGCTTGAATTATTTAATCTCCTTCCGCATGGTTTGGGTGGTTGACTATGTCTAGCATCCGTGGGTTGTCGAAGGGAAGATTTGGGTCGTTGACTATGTGTCACATCCTTGGGTTGTCACGGAGAAAGTTTGGGTGGTTGACTATGTCTAGTATCCGTGGGTTGTCACAGGAAAGGTTTGGGTGGTTGACTATGTCTAGCATCCGTGGGTTGTCACGGGGAAGGTTTGGGTGGTTGACTATGTCTAGCATCGGTGGGTTGTCACGGGGAAGGTTTGTGTGGTTGACTATGTCTAGAATCCGTACGTTGCTCCCAGGACGATGCAAGTCCTCGGGATCCTAAATTATGTTATTTCTTTAGTGTTCTTCCATGTTGTTTTTTTAAATTTTCGATACTGCGTCAATGCAAAAGTAAAGATGGGCCAGCCATGTGTTCCGCCTGTCTGACGATAGATGGACGACGAAAGTAAAGATGGGCCAGCCATGTGTTCCGCCTGTCTGACGATAGATGGACGACAAAAGTAAAGATGGGCCAGCCATGTGTTCCGCCTGTCTGACGATAGATGGACGACAAAAGTAAAGATGGGCCAGCCATGTGTTCCGCCTGTCTGACGATAGATGGACGACAAAAGTAAAGATGGGTCGGCCACATCTTCCGCTTGACTGACGATAGATGGACGACAAAAGTAAAGTTGGCTCGGCCACATCTTCCGCTTGACTGACGATAGATGGACGACAAAAGTAAAGTTGGCTCGGCCACATCTTCCGCTTGACTGACGATAGATGGACGACAAAAGTAAAGATGGTCCACCATGTGTTCCGCTTGACTAACGATAGATGGACGACAAAAGTAAAGATTGGTCAGTCATGTGTTCCGCTTGACTGACAATAGATGGACAACAAAAGTAAAGATTGATCAGTCATGTGTTCTGCTTGACTGACGATAGATGGACGACAGAAGTAAAGATTAGCCAGTCATGTGTTCCGCTGGACTGACGATAGATGGACGACAAAAGTAAAGATGGGCTGGCCGTGTGTTCCGCTTGACTGACGATAGATGGACTAGAAAAGTGTATGTCTTTGTTACCATACAACTACAACCGTTCGCACCTTTCCTCTCCCCACCAATGAGATGAAAAGTAGACCTACCCCACGCCCTTGGACCGTCATGGTACTCAAGGGTGAAGGACAGGCACAGATATAAGTGGTCACCTGGAACCAGGCAACCGTGCCTAATCGAATGCCATAATTCAAGTATTCAAGTAATACAATAAGACTTCGAGTCCAAAATGTCGAGTTCTGCGTCACAAACGTTATACTCTGAAGATGACGCTTCATACAATTGTTATTCTTATTCCGCTTCTTCTGTTGTCTTACTGCTCTTGTCGTCATATATCACGGAGTAGACGGGATGCGTAGATGTCTTGTTATCGCCAAGTTGTAGGCGTGTGCTGTTGTTTGGTGTAACTTCCAGAAAGTGGCAGAGACACCCTCCATCCACCGACTACTAGGTCGGCATCGTGCTCTGAACGGGAGACCTCCATATGATATTCTCTCGCTGCAGGCTCTTCGTAATGCATTTTCACTAAATGATCAAACATCTTGATTTGTTGTGCTTAAATGTAGCTACTAACTGGGTTTGTCCCCACTTTCTGTCTCAGCGTAGTGTTACAGATTCGGTCATGTGTTTGTATTTCCGGCTGCTCTTCTAACACAGCTCATCTCGACTCAGGATCTTACTTGTATGTATTTCTAGTACGGACCAAGATTGACATTGTTAACACAAAGGCAAAGTAGGAATAAACAGTGCGTTTATCAGCCTCCTCTTAGTTAAAAGAAGCCATCTGTGATGTTTAAAAACCGGTGCAATTTGACAGTGAACACTGTTCGCTTTCTGAATTATCTGGAATGTTAGTCAAGATCAGGCAAAATATACTGACCAAGACCCTCACCTTGACTTACGGTAATCCTCCCTGGAAACGGGCCTTTATCGCGGCGGCCTGGCTAACAAGGTGAGAGATCGACTTGATTCCCATAGTAGTGAGTGACACACAGATGAAGCCAAGCATAGCACAACCGCCTGGAAGATCCAGGTCTACCTTCATCAGCACCCTCGGGATAGGAGGAAAGATACGACAACCCGCCACTTGACGTTCTTTTCAGGCGCACAAAAGAGAAATCATACGCCTTGTGTGCATTTAACAACAACTAAAGAATACAAAACAGCGAACACATTTCATCAATTAAACCAACAATATGTGAGAATCAACATGCTTAGGAGTTTCTAAACAAACAATGGACTTTTAACGAACTGACATATCTTTTGCAAGAGTTAGACCAAACCAAACATGTTTTAAGAAGCATTGAGCGCGTGGCCGAACGGTTTCGATGCTTACCGGCTGACAAAGACATGCGCTCGAATCCCACCTATTACGGATGTTCTTTATCAGTTGAGGTGGGGGGGGGGGGGTGTGAAATACACGTAGCCAAATACACAAGATGTGGCGACAGCAGTGGCGAAGCGGCCTATACTCCTCAGCCTAAAAACCTCTCGACTACCCCAGCAATTGGAAAAAAGTCGTACGGCAGTAAGGATCATTCTACAACAGAATAGACACAGGCAGCAGAGACTATCAGTTTTCCTGGTGTCAAGTTTTGTTTCTTCATTTCCAAGACCAAAGCGAATTTTATATTTTTCACAGATGGAAAGCAATTTACCGCCCTGTGCCAACCATTGGCCAAAATTATTGGGCGTCTTCACAGAAGGTCTTCAGAACTGTTAATATGTTAGTTAGTTAGTAGGTTAATTAGTTAGTTAGTTTTCTTTTCACGTGCCGTTCAACGCAGTGGGTATCTTAAGTCGTCTGTGCTGCGCCAAGTGCGTTGCGTCGGTCAATGTCAGCTTCACTCGCTAAACAATCATGTTAATGTTATCTATCCACCTGCTTTGCGGCCACCCTCTTGCCCTATAGCTAGATCTACCAGCTCATCAGTTGAATTGGGTGAGAGTGCATTGTCATGAGATGACCAAACCAACTTATTTTGATTCTTTAAATGTATTCGGCACAAGACGTAGTGCCAACCATACTTCGAATGTCGTCGTTCCGCATTTTGTCTCTCCTAGTAATATGTTACAGCTTAAAAAAAAACAATGTTTAACACATCAGTAATGATTTATCAGTGGGTCAATACTGCTTCAAACGGGAAAATCATGAATATACGTGTCCTACTAGCACAACGACCTGTTTATGAGTATCGTGTTCCTAATACAAAGATTCTACTTATGTTTCTATTTCTAAGAATCAACGTCACTGCACTTCGGGCATATCCATAGGTGCTCAGTCTCTCTCATTAAATGACGTAAGGTATGGATGCAGATCGTCCCTGCAGCTCGCTGGTTGTACACTCTCGCGCCGTCCTCTCATGCGTCCCACTCCGCTCGAACCTCGTGTAATGTCGAAACTTTGCAGTCTGTGGATTGATGCTTCATCTAATGCGGTGTCCTGAGCCAACAGGCAGTCATTCATTGATTTCAAAATGTCCCTTCTATCCATCACTAATGTGCCAATGATGGGAGCTACTGAAGCCATGATGTCAACTCTTTCGTTGCCCTGATCCCCGACATGAGTAGAACAGTAGATCTATGTCAACTTCTGGAGGTTTAAGGCCTCAGCAGCTGCCTTCCACTCGTATCTAATCCATCCCTTCTGTACTTTCTGTTCTTCCGTACGAAAAATATTCCAGAAATATATATCTACCACCGTGGCTAAGAAAACAGTTCCGCTGCTCACTCAGGAGACATCTGAATTCATCAAATCGAATTTGTGGCCACTATAATCCAGACAAACGCTCTGAACTATGGGATTTGGAACTTGTGCTAGAAAATGTATATAGGAAAAGATTGTCACGTGGATGAACTAAGTCAGCGGATAAGGAGGGTGTGGGATAAGTTGAAACAACGCGCATTTGATATCTAAGTTTGAAATATGGCGCATTTGATATCTAAGTTTGAAATATGGCGCATTTGATATCTAAGTTTGAAATATGGCGCATTTGATATCTAAGTTTGAAATATGGCGCATTTGATATCTAAGTTTGAAATATGGCGCATTTGATATCTAAGTTTGAAATATGGCGCATTTGATATCTAAGTTTGAAATATGGCGCATTCAAACTTCTTGAACCTGTTGCATCTACCAGCGGACATTTTCAACAGCAAATGAAATGAGCAAAAGAAAACAGTTAGACAAACACGAAGAAGAAGACGATGAAAAAGAAGAATTGGAAGAAGATGAAAACTCGTGGCTAGAGATCGATAATGCAAAATATGCATGTCTAGGGTTGAGCTGAATATCGGCTGAGAAAGACTGCTTTCGCTAATTATTCCACTTTGACGCCTGGGTTTATTGACAGAGCCACAATTCATCCCTGGATGCGCATTGGCAGTCCTCTCTGTATTTGATCCTACCAGTCTCAACCATAGATTTAGAATCCGGTATTTATTTTTACCAGAGAAAAACGTGCTTGTCCCATCAGCCATGTTTTAACTGATCATCTCTTTAATATTATTTGTGGGCTGTTTCTCCTGTCTTACCTTTCAAACAGACATCCAGACACGCACACACATACGCCCGTGCACACACACACACACAGAGGCCCTGGTATAAACATATGAGTGTTATCATACATCGTGTTAGACACATTCATAGAACATCAACTTTCGCGAAATGATTGGTGATCAAATATTATTTTATCGCTATAATAATGATCATCATCAAGTGGCTTGCCGGTTGACCATGGAGATCATTGATCTGCACTTTCTCCTATCACGTGTATCGCGTGTCAGTTCTGCCTTTTTTCGCCTCCCATGCCATGTCTTCTCAAGCTGTCCAATATTTTCTTTCCTTGTCTCCCTCAGTCTTTCTTCCTTTCTATTCTGCCAGTTGTCACCACGCGTTTCATCACGCCCTTTCGCACGGCATACTCGAAAAATAATGACAGCCTTGTCCTGATTGTTGTCACAATCTGTCTTTGTGTCTGTGCCTGTTGAAGTATCACGTTATTAGCTTTCTTTGCAGTTCATGTAATTCTAAACATTCTACTGTACAACCAAATGTTCATTGCCTCCAATGATCCATGTGCTCGCCTGCTGAGTGTCCTCGACTGACTACCTTGTGTCAGTAGTTGGTTCTACGTAGCAGCCACGAACTCTTTTCTTAAACTCCAGTGATAGGCTTTGGTTGGATAAGATTCCCTATATACTCTGAAAGTCTTATTTTGCATTGGCTATTTTATTATTTTTTGCAATAGGGCATCTCCAATCAGAACTGATGTGGGTGCCCAGATATGGAAATGTGTGTACTAATCTTAGTGCTGTCTCGTTCACCTTTAAACAACATTTTGGAGAGATGTGTGTACTAATCTTAGTGCTGTCTCGTTCACATTTAAACAACATTTTGCAGAAATGTGTTTCTTGGTTACTATCATTACTTCTGATTTCTTGTGATTGCAGCTAATTTCGGCTTTTAAAAAAACTTTCATCTTGACCTTTTTTTTTTTTTTTTTTTGAAAGTCTTGACTCATTCTGTGGTATCAACACAACGTCATCAGTATAACGAAAGTTTGCTATGTGCTGCTCACCAAATGATACCCCGGGCATTGTCTATATAGATCTAACGATAGATTGACTGTACAGTGAGAATAGTTCAGTGGACAGCACATATTCCTGCCTCACACCTTTGCCATCGATATGACGTTCTACCAGCAAATGAATCATTTCCATGTCGAATGCTTTGGTATATATGAATCACATAAATAAATATGTTTTAATCTCCAGGCTAAGAGAGATGCAAGACTCCTGGCTCAGCAAAAGAGCTGACGAAATTGAGATGTTCGCCGAGCGTCATGACACCAAACGGTTTTACGAGGCACTGAAAGCTCTCTACGGCCCGCAGCCCTCTAGTAATACTCCAGTTCGCAGTGCGGATGGGACACTGCTAACAGATAAGGTTCAGATTCTAGACAGATGGCCAGACCACTTCTGCAAAATATTAAACCACCCATCGTCCATAAATGAAGAGGCCATCCGGCAAATGCCGCAGGTGGAACTGAACCTGGCGTTGGATGAAGTCATTACTGAGGAGGAAGTCGACAGGGCAATCAGTTCACTATCTATAGGAAAAGCTCCAGGAGCTGATGCAATACCAGCAGAGGTATATAAGACAGCTGGCCCATCCCTCACCAGAAGGATCACTGAACTCTTCTGCCACATGTGGGCTGAAGGAAAAATTCCGCAGGAGCTAAAGGACGCCTCAATCGTTCACCTGTACAAAAGAAAAGGCAACCGTCAGGAATGCGACAATCATCGTGGATTATCGATACCTGGGAGTGTCTTGTGCAAAACAGATCTGACTGGAGAAGCGCAGTCAAATCGGGTGTAGCTACCGGCGAAGACGACCGTGTTGTGAAAGCCCAGAGCAGACGCGAGACTCGGAAATCCCAAAAAGCGAGAACACCACCACCTTCTACAAACCTCGTGTGCCCGATATGTAGCAGATCTTTTCATGCCCGCATTGGCCTGTTCAGCCACATGCGCAGCCACACCCAACAGGGAAATCTGTGACAAGGATGATGTCGGTGGTCCTCATCGACAACGATGGACAGCTATTACATTACAGCTCGCACGTTTATTGTTCTTCCTAATTCATAAATGGCCTTGTTTGTGCCTTCATAAACCTGCATTGCGCATCGCCGATTATTTGTTTCATTCTGTTCGCCACTGCTCTCATGATGATTAGTAGAAATATTTACATCGCATGACTCTAAGTCTAATAGTGCAGTGATCTTCGCATTCAATGACTCGTGGTTTGGTTTGTTTTATTTTTGACGATGCTACAAATATTGACTTTAAAAAGTCGTTCGGGGTGTAACCACGGTATTTTATGTTTCAAGAATTTTGATTAAATTACTCTCAAATTTTCGATCATAAAAAGTTGTGACATGTTTGTTGCATGACGTCTCTAACACTGGTTTGTTCCCTTCGTTGTGTGGTCTTAAATCGAAAAGAGTAGAATGTTTGTCAAATGTCACTTCAAAATTTGAAATTCGAAAAATTATAAAAATCCAACACAACACGCTTCGTAACCAGAACTAGTAAGTCCAAAAGTAACATAGAGCTGCATCGCATGCTGCTACCAATTGTTTGTACCAATACGTCTTGCCATTCGATCGCTGATTGCGAAGCGAAAGAGCACGTTTGACGAAAGCGCAAAAATTCTTCTCTTAATTATAATTAAACCGCAAATCACACTGTCAGAATTTAGATGATTTCCAAACACATGTCTAAATCCTGACTCTGTGGTCATCCTCTATGTTTTATTCTTTTTATTCTTCTTCTTCTTCATCTTCATTTTCTTCTTTGATCAACTAATGATATGTTTCTAACTCGGTCAGGTTCACAAAGGAGACTGCGTTTCAGGTCGTGGCCGGTTCTCTACAGCTTTTCGAGCATGGTCGCTCGGCTTGACCAGACTGTCTCTTTTTGTTCTGCATAAGTGGGACAGTCCTGTATGATATGTTCTGGTATTTGCTTGGGTGCTCTGCAATCTCACATGTCAGTGGCTCTAAGACTCATTCCGTGGAGGTCAGCCATGAGTCTACAGTGACCTGAGTCTGAAGATCTGACAAGCTTGTCTATGATATCAGTTTTTAGCTCGTATTCTTTGTACTGGTTTTTTCCATGTAGTCCTCATGGATCGTTTGGTGAGTGCCATTGCGTTTTTACAGCTTTGTGGAGTAAGTGCCTCCACTTTCAGCATTTGCGAGCTCATCTGCTTTCTCGTTTCCAAGGATTCCACAGTGGGCCGGAATCCACTGTATGACTAAATCTTGGTTTGTTTTGTTTTTTTGCTGGGGGAGAGGTTGGGGGGGGGGGGGGGTTGATTTCAAACCGATATTTGTAATTTGGTGTGAGATTCTTTCCTGTAGTGTGTGTTTTGTAAAGATCCGTCCCGCCATGCGGCGCATAGGAAATATCGTGTAAGGCCCATATTATTTTGTAACCAACGGCACATAGTCGATGATGTACCCAATTTCCGTAGCTGGGTCGACCACAAGGGCCTTTTGTGATCAGAAACAAAAACCCTGCACCAACTGGGCATTGAACCCTGATTGCCTTACTGGAAAGCCAATGCACTAACCACTGCGCTACAGGGCCCCCTCCCCCTGTTTGCGTTTTGACAGATAAGAATCTGGGTTGCTGCATGTACATTACGAGGAAACCACGGTACTTTCGAAAATAGCATATAGGAGTTCATTGTACGATAAATTCCTTCCTTCTCTTAAAACTTGAGTAACTAAGTACGCTAGGGATATGGGTCCCTGAGGTGTGTGACACGCTCACTATCTTCGAAGAATATCACTTAAATCATACTCCGACCAGACGATTCGGCCGTTGATTCACAGTGCTTGAGTCGTATACAGTTGTTGCTGTAAACGGTAATACGATCTATCCATTTAGAAATGAGGCTCCTCGCTTGGCCTTTTGTCAGGAGCTAGTCCTTGGAGAGGTAGTAATAAATGTGTTCCCTTTCAGCTATCTTCCTGCCAAATCTCCAAGCGCGATGAGCCAGAAATTGGAGCAAACGGAAGAAGTCAATATCAGGTTAACAAACTAAAAATGTTGGTCTCCAGCGTAAATCATTTGGCCCATATTTGTAGAGGACATAATAGGTTTATTACTGTCTATTATAAAATACGGTGCGTACAAAGCAGTGACATTCTTTGGGTAAATGTACAAATAAATCAAATTTAAGGCGAGACTGGCAATTAACATTTCATAAATAGATTGACAAGCATAGCTCAGACGCCGTACTGGAATTTAAAAATAAATATAACCTACGTTTAGAACATATGAAGGATTTGAATCACAACATGCGGACATAATAGTTAGACTCCTATCGGTGAATTAAGTTGTTAGAGACTTCATTATACTAAGCTACGGGAATCAAGATACTGAGCAGCGCATGAGCTGCAGCGGTCGGCGACCTATAGTTGACTACTAGCGTCAGGTCCAGCGAACTAGAGCTGCCAAGACTCTTCTACACCTCCACACGGTGATCCTGGATAACAGGCTGCAACGGAGCAGACTGGCTAAGGAGAAGGGATCGAAGAGGAAATGCTAACCCGGTACTCAAAAAATGCTTGCTGAAGTCGGATGTGTTGGACCGAAAGGCGCAAATATCGCAGTCAAGCTGTGAACTACGACAAAATTCATTCTGTTCTCTGGACTACATTCTGCTACTTAAGCCCTTTCTATGGTTTGGTAGCGGGAGATTGAGAACGAACGAAATCAAGCCATACTAAGCTACAGCTTGTATCAGTTAGGGTTGCCAGTTCCTTTCCATAATTGAATACCAGGTACCCATTTACAGTTGAATCGACTGGACCGTGAAAAGTGAGTGTTCTACCAACACTACACAAATCAAACTCCCTTATTAAAACATTTCACAAATTATAACTCACACACTCTGTTAAGTGATTCTCAAACTAAGTGATTCCCATGGCATACATAATAGGACCACTATTTTGTTTCTTGCGTGTCGTAAGACGGCATTAAGGAATACTGTGCATGAGGATGGAAACTGTTTCATGTAAAGCCTATTGCTTTAAAACTGCACCGCAAATGTCATAAATCATTCTTTCATAAAAGCTGACCGTAAAAGAGCGTAAGATTAATGTAGAAGTAGAGCACTCGCTTTTAAAAGGTTCGATTCCCGCTATCGGCACTCTCCAGGAGAACTAGCTGGAAATGGATAACGTCCATACGGTTTTGAAAGTTAAAAACCAACAAGGAAAGGAATTGGCTACCTTACCTCAAACAAGGTGTGGCTTAGAATTCGGAATTTTAATGTAAACTCGTTTCCCGGCAGTAGTGTAACTGCTATGTGACAAACTATTATTAAAATCAAGTTGGATTAAGCAACATATAGCTCAACAAATGGGGGAACGGGATAATTATTTATACTATAGTTTTTTTTTAAAAAGTTGATGTTCAGCTGATGTTCACTGATGACATAGTCATCCTCAGCCACAGCGTCAAATAATCGGAGAAAATAATAATGAGTTAGCAGAGCAAGCGTTGCTGGGCCTACAAATGAATGGAAAGAGAACCCACTTCATGCTCAACACCTTCTTCCCAAAAGGAGTTATGGGGTTTGAAGATTGTCCCACGGAAAACGTCAATTCTTATATCTACTTTGACAAAGAGGTCACGAACTCCATTCAATAAATCCGGAGCTGTCACCAAGGATAACGTCGGGCTGGCTCGGGTTCAACTGTTTTAAACTCATACTGCAAGAAATGCGAAACGACAAAGCTAGAGATCAAATCTTCAACCGTATGGTTATTCCAGCAATGGTATACAGCTGAAATTTGTGGCACCTACGGAAAGCTGATGCAGTTAGACTCCGTGTTGCCCAACGAGTAATCGAGAGAAGAACAGAAGATCTCCATTCGAGACCAAATCCGGAGCCAGATAACATACGTCGAACTTCCTTAACAGACGTCATAGATGTCGCGCCGTTACGAAAATAAAGATGCGCCAGTCATGTTGTGCGCATGCCTGAAAACAGATGGACACGAAGTGGGACGTCGTGGTGGCGCGCTTACGGGCGACCGAGGCTTAGGTGGAGAAATGGCCTGAAGGAAGTCCAGGACCCAACTTGGTACACAAAGGCAAAAGAGCGAAATGAGTTTTACTCAACATTTGGTGTATATATATAAAACTGGTGGAAAGCGTTTTTCTGGATTTCAGTCGTATTCTGTGAATATCCAAATGCATATATATATATAAATATTTACTCCTCACGGAAAGCTTGGTATATTGGAAGCTGGAATCTCATCTTGCGGAACAGGTTGGTTTATAGGTTACGATGATTATGTGCACATGACAAACATACACTGCCCGACTCTCACGTGCAACTTAATGCTATTTGGGTGGCACGTGATGTGCAAACCAATTAGAACAGCAGAAGTGGGATTTATTTCAAAATTTACACACAGGATTTGAATTCATCTAAATGTCTACAAGTCATGTTCGCTGAGAACTGCTCAACAAGGACAGGTTTAAAATAACTCAGAATCATCCAGCATTTCTTTCTGTCACCAAGCAGTTTATTGTCAGAACAGCAGCGATGCATAGGCATAAGTATTTTAGGAACCTGAAGTCGGCAGGTGGATATTACTCGGAATCAAAATGTTTCTATGTCAGTTGCCTGCAGACTGTGGAACAGACACCAACATCAAGGCACAGTTTCTTTTTTACCTCGGACTTGCTGTCCAAGAGGCATTTCTTGACGATAATACTGACTTCTTATTACTAAGATATTCACTCAATTACTTCAATATCTTCAACAATCCACTGGAATACGGATGTCCGGCCAAACAGTACGAACCTGTTTACACGAAGTGCAACTGGCCTTTTGCCCACCGCATGTTGCCTTGCTCATGTCACAGCACCACAAGCTAGTCTGTATGGATTGGTGCGAAGGTCATCCGAGATTGAACAATCAACATTAGGCGGTCAGTGACGTTTCTGACGAGACACGCTAGCGTCTGGGTTTCTAAGATGGCCGAACACGTGTCTCGCGGCAACGACGTGACTGTTTACATCCGCCTGCAATGGGGGACAGCGTGGGCTAGGGGTTAAGTGACACGACTCAAAACCCGAAGGTGCTGGGTTCGATCCCCATCAAAGCACCGGCCGTTACCCTTGGGAACCAACCCCTTAGAAAATGCAGGAGGAAGGAGACCCTTACATAAAATATACGCTGAAGTCGGATGCACTGGGCCGACAGGCGCAAAATAAAAACCACAGTGAAAAGCACACCGCCTTAGGGATGAGAGAAATAAGGCGAACGCAAACAAACAACATTTGTTTTTTTAAATAGCACAAAAACTATTGTCTGACAAGACAAAAAGGAGATAGGAGTGTGGTGATCTGGACATGCGTCTCTGTGAATAGCAGGACCAAACTTGACATATGTCAAACCAACTTGACAGGGCTCTACTACTGCGACAGCGTCATATAGCATATCATTGTGCTATTTGCACGGGGAATCCGTGGCGTAGTGGTTAAGCCGTCGGCTTCGTGATCAGGTAGTGTGGGTTCGACTCCGGACTCCGCCGTCTTTTTCACGGGGGCTTGATGCGGAGTCCCCTGCATCTAGTAGTCGCCCCCTAGTCGTTTTGTCCTTGACTTGCCACTGGGATCGGTCGGCACGAGACGAGAGAGTGAGGATAAAAAGTAGCGCAGTTAATCCTTACTAAAAATAGCGCTAGAAAAATAAATTATGCCATCATCGTCTACGATGGACGGCGGCCTTTGCCTTTGTGCTATTTGCTCGCGACACGAGCCTGCTTTGATTTTTTCAAAATGACAATGATGTCCACATTGTGCTAGGGTCTCCCATGATCAAGTTCGGAGACTACACACCCGGACCTCACCAGAGCTGGCCATGTTTGTCAAAATCTATCCAATTGAGCATTTGTTGAACCTCCTCAGCAGCACGTGTCCGACAACGCATAGCTAATCCTCAGACGTTCATGTAGCTAGCCTACGCTCTTCAGCAGGACTGGCAGAACATTCCACAAGACAACATGAGAAGGCGTTTTATCAGTACGGGAAAATGGAGTACCGAAACCTACATCGTTGCCAGTGAGACTACCGGCACATGACTAAACGTAAACCATCGTTCTTACCATAAATGTTTAGTTGTGGAGTCCTAGTTTCCTTGTACAAAGAATACATTAGCTGATTTCAGTTAAATCACCTGTGGCAATATTTTAAGTTCTTCTTGTTCTTCTTCATCATCGTACGCAGTCAAACATCAACCTTTATCTTTTCGAAAAAAGCAGCGGTCATCCTGAGGCTGTTGACACTGCCATAGTTTTAAGTTCAATATCCCCTTCTATATGTGATCAATATATATAAATATATATTAATCTGACGCTAAAACTAATTGATTGTGAAGGAGGCGATAGAAGATCATGACTCTGTCTCAGTCTGCGCTTTAATTTATTTGGATATAAATGTAGGTCAGCTGAGAACTGTAAGGAAGAAGGCTTTCCACAATACAGAAGGCATTATACCTACGTTAACCCGAACTCGAAACATGCCTGTCTTATTACGCATTGTTTGCTAAGAACCGTTCACCTGCTGCCAAGATAACCTAATCTTCCCCCGTACACGTCGGCAACGGACCCACTTCAACATCCCAGACACCTACCCTGGTTCTGCCCATTGTTTCCCACAATTCTGCTTCCGTTCGGCGGACACGATCCCCGAGCCGAAACACGCTTTCTAGGTCACGGATCTCAAACCTCAAACTGCCTTGGGGGCAGTATGTAATTAAATTCATTGGCTCTTTTTTTTTGTCTTGTCAGACGATAGTTATTGTGCTATTTTGGGGGGATTTTTTTTGTTTTTGACGTTTACCTTATTTCTCTATTCCTGAAGGCGGTGTGCGTTGCACTGTAGTTTTTATTTTGCGCCTGTCGACCCAGTGCATCCGCCTTCAGCACGCATTTATGTAAGGGTCTGCTTCGTTTTGCATTTTGTAAGGATTTGCTTCCCCGGTGTAACTGCCGGTGCTGTGATGGGGATCGAGAACTCAGCACCTTCGGGTTGTAAGCCGTATCACTTAACCACTAGCCCACGCCATCCCCGCTTTCATTAGGCAGATACGATCCTCGTAATCTGCCGAAACACGCTTTCTAGGTGAAGGATCTCAAACTGCCTTGGGGGCAGTATGTAATTAAATTCATTGGGTCTTTTCGTCTTGTCAGACAATAGTTATTGTGCCATTATAACATAACCCTGGCAGAAATATAGAAACAATGTGTTGCCCATGCAGTATGGTCCTTCTCTCGGTCTGCCTTGTTTACTCCAAGGACAAAGTGATAGCAATACATTTGGAACACGCCAAGCCGTAGAAGCTGCCGGATCGCCTGTCGGGGCTTCACTCCTAGACCAGACGTCAACCAAGGCTAAGAGCCTGGTGTGCTCTGCAACAAGACTCAGCTGAGGTTGTCTTTCCTCACACTAGGATGAGGCATTGTATCCTCTTGCGTGTGTTCATTCGCACATCGTCGTTTGTCAGGTTTGGTAGATGCTGACCAACTTTCAGAGTTATCAGAAAACAGGTTGCACAGCCATATCTGACAAAACCGACAAGATACCCCTGAATCTTTTCTGCAAGGCTTCAGATGGTTTGAAATCAGAGTTTTGCTTCTCCTAGATGAGCTGCCTTCCTTTACTACCGAGGCCTATCTGTCCGAAACTAATGGTTTTAAGGTGCCAGTGGCTCGCCTTCCGCCCATTCTCCTGTTGACAAAACAGTTCTGTCTCGCGAAGGCCAGGAGTTGGACTTTGTTGTTAGAGGCTAAATGAGAAGCTCGCCATGGGAGCATTTAGTTGGTGTTGAGAGTTCATCCTCAACCCCCCAACCCCGGCTATAACAACATTTAGAACCACGTAATTAAATTACTGAACCAATAACTGTATGCAGTCAAATTTATGAGGCAAAAGAGCATGTAGTTAAGTTTGCTATGCACAGAGGTAAACAGTAAGTTTATTATGCAAAGCGGCATGTAAAGTTTATTATGCACAGAGTCATATAGTCAAGTTTATGATGCAAAACGGTATGTGGTCGAGTTTCTTATGCAAAAGGATATGTAAAGTTCGTTACGCAAATAGGCATACAGACACGTTTAGGATGCAAATGGGCATGTATTACAGTTTGTTATACAAATGGGTATGCAGTAAGTTTATGATGCAAAGTGGCCTGTAGTCAAGTGTATAATGCAATGAGTGTGTAGTCTAGCATTTCATGCAATTTGCCCAATAGTCAAGTCTATAATGCATAGTGGCATATAGTCAAGTTTATGACACAATGGGGTATAAAGTAAATAATGCAAAGGGACATTTAGTAAAAATCGTTATGCCAAAGAACATGTAATCAAGTTTATGATGCAAATGGTCATATAGCCAAGTTTATGAACCAATGACTGCTTGTAGTTTATGATGTATGGTAGCAAGATAATGAATTAAGACATATTTAATCAAGGCAATGGTCTAAAGCTAGGGTTTTATCAAGCTACTGAATCACTGGTAGAATGTAGTCAAGTTACTGAACGACTGACCGCATGTAGTCACGTTACTGAACCTTTGATCGCATGTAGTCAAGTTACTGAACCATTGATCGCATGCAGTCAAGTTACTGAATCATTGACCGTATGCAGTCAAGTTACTGAACCATTGACCGCATGTAGTCAAGTTACTGAACCATTTGTTGTATGTAGTCAAGTTACTGAACCATTTACCGAATGTAGTCAAGTTATTGAGCCATTGACTGCATGTAGTCAAGTTACTGAACCATTGACCGCATGTAGTCAAGTTACTGAACCATTGACTGCATGTAGTCATGTTTCTGAATCATTGACCGTATGCAGTCAAGTTACTGAACCATTGACCGAATGTAGTCAAGTTATTGAACCATTTGTTGTATGTAGTAAAGTTTCTGAACCATTAACCGAATGTAGTCAAGTTATTGAACCATTTGTTGTTTGTAGGCAAGTTTCTGAACCATTGACCGAATGCAATCAAGTTACTGAACCATTGACTGCATGTAGTCAAGTTTCTGAACCATTGACCGTATGTAGTCAAGTTATTGAACCATTTGTTGTATGTAGTCAAGTTACTGAACCATTGACCGAATGTAGTCAAGTTATTGAGCCATTGACTGCATGTAGTCAAGTTACTGAACCATTGACCGCATGTAGTGAAGTTACGGAACCATTGACTGCATGTAGTCATGTTTCTGAACCATTGACCGTATGTAGTCAAGTTACTGAACCATTGACCGCATGTAGTCATGTTACTGAACCATTGACCGCATGTAGTCAAGTTACTGAACCATTGACTGCATGTAGTCATGTTTCTGAACCATTGACCGTATGTAATCAAGTTACTGAACCATTGACCGCATGTAGTCAAGTTACTGAACCATTGACCGCATGTAGTCAAGTTATTGAACCATTTGTTGTATGTAGTCAAGTTACTGAACCATTGACCGAATGTAGTCAAGTTACTGAGCCATTGACTGCATGTAGTCAAGTTACAGAACCATTGACCGAATGTAGTCAAGTTACTGAACCATTGACTGCATGTAGTCATGTTTCTGAACCATTGACCGTATGTAGTCAAGTTACTGAACCATTGACCGCATGTAGTCAAGTTACTGAACCATTGACCGCATGTAGTCAAGTTACTGAACCATTGACTGCATGTAGTCATGTTTCTGAACCATTGACCGTATGTAGTCAAGTTACTGAACCATTGACCGCATGTAGTCAAGTTACTGAACCATTGACCGCATGTAGTCAAGTTATTGAACCATTTGTTGTATGTAGTCAAGTTACTGAACCATTGACCGTATGTAGCCAAGTTACTGAACCATTGACAATATGTAGTCAAGTTACTGAACCATTGACTGTATGTAGTCAAGTTTCAGAACCATTGATCGTATGTAGTCAAGTTACTGAACCATTGACTGTATGTAGTAGAGTTACTGAACCATTGACCGCATGTAGTCAAGTTACTGAACCATTGACCGCATGTAGTCAAGTTACTGAACCATTGACTGCATGTAATCAAGTTTCTGAACCATTGACCGTATGTAGTCAAGTTTCTGAACCATTGACTACATGTAATCAAGTTTCTGAACCATTAACCTTACGTAGTCAAGTTTCTGAACCATTGACTGCATGTAGTCAAGTTACTGAACCATTGACCGTATGTAGTCAAGTTATTGAACCATTTGTTGTATGTAGTCAAGCTACTGAACTATTGACCGTATGTAGTCAAGTTACTGAACCATTGACCGCATGTAGTCAAGTTACTGAACCATTGACCGCATTTAGCCAAGTTACTGAACCATTGACTGCATGTAGTCAAGTTTCTGAACCATTGACCGAATATAGTCAAGTTATTGAACCATTTGTTGTATATAGTCATGTTGCTAAACTGTTTGTTAACTCTAGTAAAAAATGTGCCACACGCCGCATCTGGACAATTAAATATAAAAAGGTCTACATTTAGCTAGTAAATGTCCCAAGGTCTTCAAGTATTGATATAAATACCCCAAGATCTAAGTGTAGTCAAATACTAATACAACGGTCTATGTGTAGTCATTTACATATCCAAAGGTCTACACATATTGATTTAAATACTCTAAGGTCTACGTGTAGTCATATAATCATTCCTAGGTCTAAATTTAGTCATGTAAATGTCACAAAAACGACGTGTAATCATATAAATATGCCAAGTTTTAGGTGTAGTGAAATAAAAATACGAAGGTCTGCGTGCAATCATATAAATATGCCAAGGTCTACATGTAGTGATATACAAATACGAATGTCTACGTGCAATCATATAAATATACCAATGCCTACATGTAGTGATATAAAAATACCCAGGTCAACGTGTTGGTACATAAATATAACAAAATCTTTGTGATATAAAGCCATGTCGTTTTACGTGTAAACAAACTGCATTTGTCTGTGAGATTATGTAATATTTGATCGTTTCCATAAAAGATTAAACAAATTATTGGATAGGTGTATTTATTAATGAATGTTATTTATGTTACGGATGGGAAAACGTAAGTAATTATTTGTTTGTCTCAACAACAAACAAACCGCGAATATGAACTGTCTCGGGTTGTGTTTGTTTCAGTAATCGTTGATCGTGAGCTAGTTTAGACTTGTTCGATCTGTGATGCTCGTTTTAGCAGTGGGACAATATATGTAATTGAAACCATTAGCGAGTCCGCATTTGCCTTCGAGCAGCGCTCAACCGGTCTTGTGTGTTTAGTCTTGATATCTCGTCTCATCCTTTAATGTATATCATTAACCGATGTGGGGATGGGATATCTTCTCTCCTGTGATTTTCAAACCATACATCCATAGTTTTTTTTTAAGCAGCATTATTCCATCTTTGTTTATTAGTTGTTTTTTTTTCGTTGAATGAAATACTTGCTGTCTTGTGTTTTATGCTCGTGCAACCCGTTTGTTTGGAAAGATAGGTGTCATATATACAATCATTTTAAATTATATCCTTCGAGTCAAAATGCTACAGAAAGATCCTCAAAATACCCTGGACAGAGAAAAAATCAAATGTAGACATTCGGCAAGAGTTGAGCATAGAGGAGAACTGGTTTATCAATTTCATTTTGGCTAGAAAATGCAAATACTTTGGTCACATCAAGAGACACAATGGTCTTGAGAGAACGGGGATGGAAGATATGGTGCCAGGCAAAAGAGGAAGGGGTAGACCAAGAAGGCGATGGCACCAAGATATCCAGGAATGCCTGGGTATGACTGTGACGGAGGCTGGAGTTTTGGCAAGGGAACGAGTTTCTTTCAAACATACTGTGATGGGAGCGACGTTCTACAAAGGATACGCTACATGATGATGATGATTTTTATAATGTCAATATTATTCTTCTTCTTCTTCTTCGTACGTTGTCAAACGTCAACTTGAATTTGTTCGAAGAAAGCAGCGGTCATCCTGAGGCTGTCGACACTGCCATAGAGCTTGTCTAGTGTTGCCACTGGTGATGGCCACATGTGCTTTCTCTGGTCCTCGTATGTCGGGCAATTTTGCAGCAGATGTTCAGCGGTCATTTTCCCTGTACCACAGGTGCATTCGTCAGTGCCACCTATCTTCAGTTTATTAAATAGGTGTTACCTCAGTCTGCTGTGGCCCGTGCGGAGTCTGAAGACCACGACCTGCTCTCTTCTGTTCAGCTGGTAGTAAGCATCATTTTTTGTGTAGCCAGTATGTTCTGTTTCCCATTTGGCCATGTATCTGGCCCTAAACCTTTTGGACTTTTCGTAGGTTACACTATAATCTGCTTGTAGTAGTCTTGCACCTTCTTTTGGCAGTCTGTCTGCCTCCTCGTTGCCTTTGATGTTACAGTGGGATGGGACCCACTGTACCCCTGCTCTTTTTGGTGCGGACTGCTGTCAATATTCAATTGGTACCCGGAAGTGCATAAGACCACTAAAACATTCCATCATCATTATTAGTCCCGTAATCTGAAATGTCGTTAGTGCACCAATACAGCAGTTTGTTGGACCAGTTTCCGCCAGTCTATTTCCCGCCGGTTTTGTGCCAGGATATTTTAATTTAGCGATGCACCTTCCCGCCCACTCTCTGATGTTGTCTTCCGATCTGTTATTTCTGCCTTCCTCTCTTACGCTTTATTTTGGCCGACCTCTCGCTTAACGGTGTCTCGAACTGCCTTATCCGTGACGTGTTCTAGAAACTAAATACCGAGGACTCGAAACAGACATCTCATCTCCATTGCAGAAATTCTTCGCTCTATAACCGCTGTCATAGTCCAAGTGTCGCCCTCGTAAAGGCACACGGAAGTGACGAGTGCATAAAATAAACTCAACTTGATTTTCAGGTTGATGCTGTTGTCTCTCTATAGCGGCTTTGATTTGGTCAGAACAGTCATCGCTGTTCTGAATCTCAGTTCTGGCACCTTCCGCATCATGCAATGGTTCGACTTTGATCGCAATCGGACTTGTTAGGCCCTCTGGAACGTTAACCATGATTTTGGCCTTCTCTGCATTAATTTCCATTCCAAACTTTTGAGCGGCATTGTCGAGATTTGAGATTAGACTAGCAAGTTCTAGCTCCACTGCAGCTAGCCCGGTAATGTCATCAGCAAACCTGAGATTAGTGAGTGTAATACAACATATGCTGACATGATAAGCCAGAGCTTCGGACATGATACGTTCAAGAAAAATATTGAATAGGGTCGGTGAAAGAAGACATCCTTGTCGTACACCAGTTGACGGGCAAAACCATTTCTCCCGTTATCCTGTTAAGGAAGTCTACACTGGTGACAAGGGAGTAGAGTTTCTCAAACAGTCGAAGCATGTCTTAATAAACAGCTGGGGGACGGCGTGGGCTAGAGGTTAAGTGACACGGTTCACAACCATAAGGTGCTGGATTCGATCTCCATCGCAGCACCGGACGTTACCCCGAGGAAGCAAACTCTTAGAAAATGCAGTAGGAAGCACATTCTTACATAAAACGCATGCTGAAGTCGGATGCACGGGGCCGACAGGAGCATAATAAACGCACACCGCCTTTGGGAATTAGAGAAATAAGGCGAACGCAAAACAAAAATTTGATTTTTTAAATAAGCAGCTGAAGAAGGTTGTGTAAGAGACTAGCATTACTATTGAAATATCCCTGCAAATACTCTAAACATGTTTCTTGTTAAGCGTCCAACAGTGGAAGTACCTCTTCGTTTCACTTAGAACGTAACTACGAATCAATGAATTAAGCCGTGCATTGGTCACTTCTGTTCAATGTTAATATCAATGTTGAGGTTATTACCCTGTATGGACACACACATTTTTTGACTTTTAACGACACATTTGGAAGGTTATAGTTCAGTGTCTTCTTCGTTTGCTGGGCAAACACTTGCACTCGATGGCTACCTGATACATGAATCTACTGCAATTTATAAAACGGTGATCCACAATTCTAAGAAATCTGTAAATCAAACGTGGATCGATCAAACGAAGGGTGAATGAGAGGGCAAAACAAAAATGTGTACAACTGAAACAACATGTATGCATATCCTTATTCATGTGTTCCTGGGCCTCTGCATTGATGAATCTGCCTGGAATGACGTGACATACATATATACTGTATAATCCAAGATATATATACTGCTTATTTGAAGATATTTATTCTATTCATTATTATATATATATGGTGTATAATCTTAGATATCCATAACGTGCAGTCCAAGATATCTATAATGTAAAATCCATCATCTATATATATATATATTTATATATATATATATATATATATATATATATATATATATATATATATATATATATATATATATGTGTGTGCGTGTGTGTGTTTGGGTGTGTGTGTGTATATATATACTTTATATTTTAAGATATTTATACTGTATAAGATATATAAGATTTATACTGAATAATCTACGACATGTGTACTGTATAATCTAGGATATGTATATAATGTATAATATAGATAGCTATAATGTATAATCTAAGACTTCTATATTGTACAATTTCAGGTATCTTTACCGTGTAATTTAACGTATATGTATTGCATAATCTAAGATATGTATATAATATAATATACTATAAGATATATATATATTAATATATAATAGCTGTCCATCGTTGTCGATGAGGACCTTCCTTGTCACAGATTTCCCTGTTGGGTGTGGGTGCGCATGTGGCTGAACAGGCCAATGCGAGCACGAAAACATCTGCTACATATCGGGCACACGAGGTTTGTAGAAGATGATGGTGTTCCCGCTGCTCGGGATTTCCGCGTCTCGCGTCTGCTCTGGGCTTTCACAACACGGTCGTCTTCACCGGCAGCTACACCCGATTTGACTGCGCTTCTCCAGTCAGATCTGTTTTGCGCAAGACATTTCCAGGTGTCGATGTCTATCTGCCAACTTTTTAGTGAGTACTTCAGACCGTCTTTAAAACGTTTCTTTGGGCGCCATCTCTCGCGCCATCCCTCTCTCAGCTCGCCGTAGAGAAGCTTCTTTGGGAGCCGCTCGTCTGACATACGGACGAGGTGTTCGGCCCATCCTAGTCGTGCTTTTTCTAGCAGTGCATGGATGCTGGGCATGTTAGCCCTCGAGAGAACCTCGATCTCAGTGACACGATCTTGCCATCGGATGTGGAATATTCGCCTCAGGCAACCTGTGTGGAAGTGGTTTAACCTCCTTGCATGTCCAGAGTATACAGTCCAACTTTTGCAAGCGTATAGTAGGGTTGGAATGATGGTTGCATGATAGACTTTGAGTTTGGTTTTGACGCTGATGCCACGACGTGTCCAGACCATCGAGCGCATTCTACCAAAGACTGTGCCGGCCTTTGCTTGACACCTTATCATCTAGGCTGACAGATCTCGACAGCGTGCTGCCCAGATATGTGAATTTGTCTACGACATTTAGCGTCTGACTGTAGTCTCTGGTTTTGTGTACGGCATGCCTGGTGCTGGTTGGTACATGACCTCTGTTTTTTTTGCATTTATGGTCAGGCCAAAATTTTCCCATGCGGCAGAGAACTGGTCCATTCCAACCTGCATGTTCAGTTCTGAGTTGCTCATTAGAGCGCAGTCGTCAGCAAATACAAGTTCCCTGATTATGTCGCCAGCCACTTCGGTTTTGGCCTTCATTCTTCTGGAATTGAGTAACTTGCCATCTGTGCGGCACTTTATGGATATTCCAAGCTCCAATGATCTGAAGGCGTCTGTCATCGTGGCCGCGAACATCATGCTGAACAAAGTCGGGGCGAGTACACATCCTTGTTTTACTCCGTTTGATACTAGAAACGTTTTAGAGATTGCACCGCTGTCCAGTACACGAGCACACATGCCTTCGTGTAGCTGTTTCACCATTGTTATGAACTTGTTGGGGCAGCCAAACTTAGACATTATCATCCACAGCCCTCCTCTGTTTACTGTATCAAATGCCTTTGTCAAATCAATAAATGTGGTGTACAAGGCCTGATTTTGTTCTCGACACTTCTCTTGTACTTGGCGAGCGGCAAAAATCATGTCCACTGTTCCTCTTCCGGCTCTGAATCCACATTGGCTTTCTGGGAGGTGGTGGCTTTGTTCAAGGTGTTTGTTGAGCCTGTTTAGCAGTAAGCGCGCTAGGATCTTGCCTGCTACGGAGAGTAGCGATATTCCACGATGATTGTCGCATTCCTGACGGTTGCCTTTTCTTTTGTACAGGTGAACGATTGAGGCGTCCTTTAGCTCCTGCGGAATTTTACCTTCAGCCCACATGTGACAGAAGAGTTCAGTGATCCTTCTGGTGAGGGATGGGCCAGCTGTCTTTTATACCTCTGCTGGTATTGCATCAGCTCCTGAAGTTTTTCCTATAGATAGTGAACTGATTACCCTGTCGACTTCCTCCTCAGTAATGACTTCATCCAACGCCAGGTTCAGTTCCACCTGCGGCATTCGCCGGATGGCCTCTTCATTTATGGATGATGGGTGGTTTAGTATTTTGCAGAAGTGGTCTGCCCATCTGTCTAGAATCTGAACCTTATCTGTTAGCAGTACCCCATCCGCACTGCGAACTGGAGTATTGCTAGAGGGCTGCGGGCCGTAGATAGCTTTCAGTGCCTCGTAAAACCGTTTGGTGTCATGACGCTCGGCGAACATCTCAATTTCGTCAGCTTTTTTTCTGAGCCAGGAGTCTTACATCTCTCTAAGCCTGGTCTGGACAGCTTTGCGAGCAGTATTGAAGGCAGCTTTTGCTGCCGGAGATGGTGGGTCCCTCTGGTATTCCCTGTGCGCTTCATGTTTTGCATCGAGAAGGCCCTGTATTTCTAGATCGTTCTCATCAAAACAGTCCTTTTGCTTGCACGTGAGTGGGCCAATGTGTTTAACAGCTGTATCGTATAGTGTGTTTCTCAATGATGCCCAGTTCTCTTCGATGTCGTTATTTTCAAAACGACGCTCAGACAGACTACCCTCAAGCTCTTCCTTGAAGCCTCCTCTCGTGGGTTCGTATTTCACCTGAGAGACATTTAGCCTCCTCGGTGGTTTCTTTCCCTGGGGGCGCATTTTGGGCTGGATCTTGAAGTTTAGCTTGGCAATGACAAGTCGATGGTCGGTCCAACATTCTGCACCACACATGCTCTTCGTTACCATAGCATCCGCTCGATCCCTACGTCTGATGATAATGTAGTCAATGAGGTGCCAGTGGCGGGACCTTGGGTGCATCCATGTGGTTCTATTTCGGACAGGTAGTCGGAAAGCTGTGTTTGTAATGAGTAGTTCATTTGCGGCACATGTCCTCAGAAGGAGCAGTCAGTTACTATTATATTTTCCGATACCATGTCTGCCAATGGCCCCCTCCCAGGCTGTATGGTCTGTGCCAACCCTAGCGTTAAAATCACCGAGGATGACCAGTTTGTCAGATTTAGGGACTGCAGCGATGAGCGCCTCAAGGTCCACATAGAACTTATCTTTTGTTTCCTGAGGATTTGTCATTGTGGGTGCGTATGCACTGATGAGTGTTGCATGGCGCCCTCCTATATATATATATATATATATATATATATATATATATATATATATATATATATATATATATATATATATATATATAGACTGTATAATTTAAGTTATCTATAGTGTATAATCTAAGATATCTATTCTATTATTTAAGATTTATGGTGTAATCTAATTTATATTTATATATACAGCATATTGTAGGGTATGTACTATACAATCTATGATATCTATACTATATAATACAATATATTCATACTGTATAATTTAAGAAATCTGTACTGATTAATGTAAAATATATAGAACGAGGCTTGTGATTATATGCATATTTTTTTGAATGAACTTTTTTAGTCAGACAATCTAGGAAAAGTGGTGAAGGGGGGTGGGGGTGGACGTTAGGGGGTAAAGGTGAATTAAGTTTTTGACAGAGAAGAGGGGTGCATCAGGTAAGAACAGTTAAATACCTCTGGTTTACAGAATTAAATTGTGCTAAGTCTCCGTTAAATTTGTTGAGATTTGACATCCACTTCCCTTCCTAGGAGACTTTCCTTACCTAACAGCTTATCATATAGGGCTGTATCAGCTGAAGCTCGTTTAGATCAAAAATTAGAATCCATCCCTTTGTTGTGAAGTAATGGAACTCGTCCTACTGTCTCTGTCTCTATTTATCCTTCTTTCTCTCTATTTCTCTGTTCTTATCCACTTGTGCTGTGAGGCACCGTGGGTAGCCGCATTTGCCGTCAAGGGCCAAGCTTATTGCTGTAGTTGTCGACATCCCATGGCGTTTTAAGATATTCGTAACATCTTCTATCCATGAGATCTCGATCTTCCACGGTTGTATGTTTGCAGTACGTTGTAAACTCGCAGAGGAACCTTAAAGGTTGAAATCACATTAGGTGACCGAACCACTTGACTGACTTTATTTGCGTGTGTTCTGTGCACGGTCTAATCAATTTTTCAGATGCCATAATTCATTATTATGTCTATCCTAGTGACGTTAACTGTTTTTGTAAAGCATCTTATCTCACGAGTCCTAATCTTTCTTTCGTTCTTTAGTAACGTCCACGTTTGGTATTCCTAACATAGTGTTATCTCGAATATACTGTTGATCAATAGTCATTCAGTGTAGATTTTAAAGTTCGGGTTTTTGCTGAAATGCAATTGTGTTCGTCTTCTGGCAGCGAACTTCCATTTCTCTATTTAATCTTCCATTCTGTGTAAAGATAATGCCTAGGCACTTATATTCATGCACTAGTTTTATCTTGGCCTCGTTTCCATAATATTTAATTCTCCAAATGATTGGGTTATTTGCAGAGTTTATGTCTTGGATATGGTTATTTTTTATTCATATTGTGTCCTTCGCACGCATAGTTAAGCTTAATAAAATGTTGTTGAAGGTCTTCTTCGTTCTCAAGTACCAGGGGCGTTCAAATTAAAACGGGACTTTTTGTTCTAGTTCTATATAATTGGTTTTAGTGTACTGGAATTACTATCATTAGTTAGGGGCACTTGTGTAATATTACTGCTAGGTGGCACACTTGACGTGGGCCAGTCACGTGACAGATAAATAAATAAAGCGGACAAATTGTTAGTGATTGCATGAAACAGCGTGTTGTGATGAAGTTTCTTGTGAAAGAAGGCGTAAAACCCGTGAAGATGTATAGAAGACTGCAATCACAATACGGTGATGAGACACTCAGCCACAGTACGGTGATGAGACACTCAGCCACAATACGGTGATGAGACACTCAGCCACAATACGGTGATGAGACACTCAGCCACAATACGGTGATGAGACACTCAGCCACAATACGGTGATGAGACACTCAGCCACAATACGGTGATGAGACACTCAGCCACAATACGGTGATAAGACACTCAGCCACAATACGGTGATGAGACACTCAGCCACAATACGGTGATGAGACACTCAGCCACAATACGGTGATGAGACACTCAGCCGCATTAAGACATTTGAATGGTTTAAACGTTTTCGAGAAGGCCGTTTATTCGTGAGTTATAATTCCGACTCTCGACCAACCAGTCATTCCAGTGATTATCCAGATTGTGAATCGCTTTATTCTCAAAAAATGACGCATACATTTTCGCGAAATTGCACAAGAGGGAAGTATTTCTTTCTGTACGGTGGACATTATTATTCATTAACATTTGCATTTTCGAAAGGCTAGTGCACGTTGGGTTTGATCACAAAGGAGTGCTGCTCCTACACGATGTCGCTCGATCTCATATGGCTCACCGCAATATGTGCCATCTGCAGCAACTCGGCTGTCCTGAATTGGTTCAGACGTACTGACAATTTTTTTCTACTCTGAAGCTTTTCAAACATTACTTAAACCCTGGGTTAATTGCATAAACGTTGCAGGAGATTATATCAAAAAATAAATGGCATTTTGACTATTTGAAAAAAAAATTTCCTTACTAAATAAAAAAGTCCCGGTTTCACTTGAATGACCATAGTAGTAAATCATTGATCATCTGTGAACAGCAGTTTCTTTTTCTATGGCTACTTCTTCTGCGTTATTGTATACAAGTTTCCTATTCCCTTCCATCGCTATTATGTCTATAAATGTGTTCAAGTCTGTAGGTGTCTCACCAAGATTGTTATCTCAGATGTCTGAAAGAGCCGTATCTTCGTCAAGAGATAGCTAAGACCCTATCAAACAACACAATAACGTGTAACTGGTCATATTATTTTGAACAAATTATTTTTTATTAATCGGTCCTTGAAATGTACAAGAGGCTTGAGTGGCGCGTGTCACCTTCAAGCATCGCATACGGGACGCAAGATCAACATAAACATTTCTGCACATACGCCTACATCGTGTGTGAAAGTAAATTTCAAGAAGGTTGTTGTATGTATGGCAATAAACAAGTTCCTTAAGCCATTAGATGTGCGATATCTCTCAAGTTATCTACCCTGGCAGACTTGTTTCTCATGAACACAGCCACCCACAGACTATAGCATGCTATTCTTTATACATAACTGAGAACAGAGATAATTTGAGTGATAACAGAAAGAAATAGCCCCAAGGAGAAAAGAGTGAGTGACTAAAGGTGTTAGGGTTTTTTTTTTAAAAAAAGGGGAAATGTAGTCTCGTAACAGAGTCTCCGGTCGAGGTTGAAATGTTAAATAAGTCCGAAGAAAGTCTTTCAAAATTATTCAGGTACTTATATAAAGCTGTACGGCCTAGAGCAGTGTTTCTCAACCTGACCGCCCGTATGACCTTGCTTCCTTCCTGTGCCTTTCACCTCCACCTGTCCAACCGGTAGAAGAAAAAACAGATATTTAAATGGTCGTCATCATCATGTAGCATGTCCCTTGTAGAACGTCGCTCTCATCACAGCCAGCCGATATGAATCTCGTTCTGCAGTCAATCTTCTCGCATGCTCCATGTTCATGTTTAGAGTATCCTTGATATATTGTTTCCACCTTCGCCTTGGTCGACCCCTGCGTCGCCTTCCAGGTGCCATGTTCTCTATGACCGTTCTTTCCAGTCCGTCATGACGTTTGACGTGTCCGAAAAAATTCAATTCCCGAATCATAACATAGTTTATGACCAAGTTTTATTCAACATTCAGGTCTTCTAAGATGGTTTTATTTGTCACTTTCTTTATCCAAGAAATTTGTAGGATTCTTTTGTAACTTTTAGTTTCGAACGCTACAATTTTCTTCCTTGCTGCTTGTATTTGAATTTTTTTGTTTGTAAATAGAACATTATGTTTATAATTTTTTTAATAATGTTTACCAAAACACAATTACATACAAATTTAAACTATTTCTCCATCAATGGGAACCTTCTGCACGATGACCAGAAACAAACTTTCTTTTATAACCGGTACTACTACTGTGAGGGATAACCAAAGATTATCTCTGTTCATTTGGTTAAGGTCACTCATCGTTAGGCGGAGTAAATAATTCACGCGACTGAAATCTGCTAAGCCGTTATGTTTTTCGGTGGAAGATTCCTATTAGAAAGCATCAACGTCAGCAGTAGTCTGAATAAGGAGAGGGATAAACAAGCGGAAGTGACGTTTCCGAAAAGCGCGCATGCGTTCTACTCACTTCTCTGCTCACTACTTATGTTTCCTTTTTTCCTTTTGTTTTCTCTTTTCGGTACCTTCTCTGGGTTTTTGTTTTCCACTTGTCACTTCCCTCTGTGATGCCTAGTCTCATACCGTGTCCTAACCCCACCCCATTACCGCGATTTCCACATGTGGCTTCCTTGGAATATCCTTGAAGCCCACAAGTGGTCATGGGGCTCCCTGCTGAGAAACGCTGATCTACAGTCCAGTGGTGAAAAATTGAAGCCTGTACCTTTTCGTCGAGAAGCAAACGCTCTAGCTGCTCCGCTATTCAGGTGAAAATTCGAAGTGAGTATTTATATGTATATACTCATATTAATATATATATATATAAATATATATATATATATATGTGTATGTGTGCGTGCGTGCGTGCTGCGCGTGAGGGTGTGTGTGCGTCGGTGCTGCGCGTAAGGGTGTGTGTGTGTATGGGGCTTGGTTTGCCTTGGCTTGGCTTGACTTTGCAAGTAGCAGAATATAGTCTAGTGAGTGGATTGTGTTGTGTCGTAGTATACAGCTGGAGTATATACCTTTCGGTCCAGTACAACCGACTTCTGCATATATGTGTGTCTGTGATAGAAAAAATATGATTGTTTTAGGCAAGAACACGAATGGTATTAAACTAAAGATTAAAAATAAAGTAACAATAATGTTGATAACTACTGCAGAGTAATAGTGAAGGCAGGGACAATTAATGTATTTAAGAATAGATTGGATTCTCATAAATATGAAATCAAGTGAACTAAAAGAAACATAGCCAGACAGGCTCTTAGATGGAATCCTCAGGGGAAAAGACAGAATGGTAGACCCACAAAATATGTAGATAAGAGAATGTGAGAATGAGATAAATTAAATAATGAGACCTGGAGAGAGGTAGAAAGAGCAGTCCAGGACCGTGCACGCTGGCGAGATGGTTACACCTGGAGAGAGGTAAAAAGAGCAGTCCAGGACCGTGCACGCTGGCGAGATGTTGCCGATGGCATATGCGCCAAGAGGAACGACGGGCTTTGATTGATTGATTAAAATAACTGGTTGTATACGAACTCTTCAGTCTTCTATATCAGTATAAAGATGTTAAGTTAAGTTTAAAAGTTTAAGCAGCACCAGTTAATAATAACATCGAGAGGAGTTTGGGGGGAAAGAGAAATAGAGTGACCGAGAGAAAGAGAAGGGTTGGGGAATGAGAGAAAGAAATAGAGACCGGGAGTGAAAGAGATAGAGAAGAATGAGAATGAATTTGGAGAAAGAAACGAATAGAGAGATTGAGAGAAATACAGAGAAAGAGAGAGAGAGAGAGCGAGAGAATGAGATGACAGTGGTGCGGTGGGATGGAGATACCAAATATTAACGACATTCGGTAGGAGAGTAAACAAAAGTAAGTCACATATCCTTTGCAAAACGTCGCTTCTTACAACCGTCAACCTATTTGACTGGTATAAGTTTCTTAGCAAAGTGTGCATTGCGGTAGGTTGCCATTACTTTCCGTACGTGGAGGAATGAAAAAAAAACCATGTCTGTCAAACTGGACACGACCGTGAATCGAACCTGGTGCGTTGCGGTTGTGAAACAGACGCTTCACTCCTAGGTCACAGAGCCTCCTTTGTGTAAGAGAAGCACAGCTTTTGACTTCACTATCTGATGCACATTTTGTGTGAATCGATCTACAATCACATCGAATATTTTTATTTGTTTTTAGCTAATGTAAATTCTATCACATCATGTGTTTAGATGTGTTTTCTGTAGTTTAAGGCGCACCAATTGTGTACCATACATTTTACCTAACCAGACTATCGTTATATTATTCATTAATCCTCAAGTGATAATGTTACACAATACATTTTAGCGTTTTGCCATTACAATGTCGTTACATATTTCCTGAATCTTTATTTTATGATAAACAATACCCTGGCAATACAAAAAAATACTTCCAACATAACTTTTCCTTTGCTCTTGTAAAAACGAAATTTCTGAGTCCGGGGAGATTTCCATTCAGAGGACTGGCGTTTTGTCTGCGGATCGTACAAAAAACACCAGGTCTCATCTCTTGTGATTATGTTGTTGAGAAAATTGATATCTTGATTAGCCATTGTGATTAGGTCTCCTGCCATGGTCAATCTCATTTCCTTTTGTTCATGAGATAACATTTTCGAAACCATGTATCGACAAACACGGTGCTTGTGCAGTTCATTGTGGAGAATACTGTGGCAACTCCCGATTGATATTCCAACTTCTGAGAATGTTTTCTCGACACTAAGTCTTCTGTTAGCACACACAACGTTCCGAACACGCTCAATGTTTTCATTGTTGATCGAGGTTGACGGTCGTCCACTACGTGCATCATCATCGACACTAACACGACCTTCACGAAAACGCTTGTGCCGCCCAAAGGCTTGCAATTTTTTCATTGCGGTATCATATGCTTTATTAAGCAATGTTTGTTTTTCTGAGGGTGACTTTTCGAGCAAAACACAATTAAACATGTGTACGTTGTTCAAAAAAGGACATTTTCTTCAACTCCAACAATACAATGAGAACAACACACAAACACATTTTTGCAACTGGTGGAGGTGGAAGCGTAAATTAGAGTAAGGTAGACCCGCAGCCTGTCAGGCGCCATCTAAGTCGCTCCGCTAACCACATATCCAAGACCTGAAGTTATAGCCACACAGTCCCCTTTTTGCGACATATTATCTGTGGGACGAATATCACTAAAATAATTTAGTAGATTTTCAACTCGATTTTTGCTCGAGCAGCGACCGTTAGACCTACTCTTTTCGATTTCCAGCTGCTAAGGTATTTCTAACGTGCACGCCACCGTACACGGGTGTCTGATCTCACTACTCAGAGATCATGGGAAATATTTATCGGATAATCCACGTGAAAAAAGCCCGGTCTCCACCGTGATTTGAACACGCGACCTCCAGCACCCCAGGCGAACACCTTACCTCGAACCACTTAGTTCCCCCATATAAATATATATATATATATATATATATATATATATATATATATATATATATATATATATATATATATATATATACACACACACACTCATACATTTATAACGAATCTTCAGGTGCTGATGTTAACCCGTACATACTATGTGTCCGCCATCACATTATCTTTATGTATATCCTCTATTCCGAAGTTCTAATTTTATTCCATGCATTTTATCTTTCTGGTGCCAGATTACCTGTATATTTAGCTGACATTTACATAAACAAGATTTCAATTGCTATTTCCTACCTTCCATGACACTATCTTTATGTCTATTCTGTCTTTAAATTGCTAATTTTTTCAATAAAATTTAGTTTGATCTTTCATCTCATTATTTGTCCAACTGCCATTCTCCGCTGTACTTGTTGGTATATTATGTATTGTCTATAACACTGTATTTATTTATGTTACCTGTATCACATTTTTGACGTCATCATTCATTGTCCATCTATGTATCAGTCTGTCCTGAAGCTTCAGATACTTTCGTTCACTCGCGTTTGTGTCTGCCTTTTGAACTTGGGGGGGGGGGGGGGGGGGGGGGATCTGTCGTATATCTTCTGTTACTACTGAATTTGCCTTTTGATTAAAATCAATTTCTCATCAATGTTTCTGTCATATTATATTGCATAAAATAAAATGATATTTCCAAATGTCATTAAATTATCGGCCATTATTATCCTTCATTAAATTATATGCCATTATTATTTTTCATGAAATTACTTTTCATTATTGCCTCTTTTAAATTTAGTTTACGTTATTATATTTGATAAAGATAGCTTTCATTTTTGTATTTTATTTATATTTGCTTTCATTATTATTTTTCATAAAATCACCTTTCGCTATTGTTTTTCATAAAATTAATTTTAATTATTGTATTTCATCAAATTGCTTTTAATTATTGTCTTTCAAAAAAGTGGTTTTCATTATTGTCATTCATAAAAGTAGCTTTCATTGTTTTTATAAAATTAGTAGTCATTAATATGTTTCATAAAATAAACATTCAGTATTGTTTTTCATAGAATTAGCTTTCATTGTTGTCTTTTATTAAATTAGCTTTCAGTATTGTCTTTCATAAATTAGTTTTCATTATTTTTTTTATTAATTAGTTTTCATTATTTTATTTGATTAAATTAGCTTTTATTATTATTTTTCATTAAAAGAACTTTTCGTAATTGTTTTTCATAAAATTACTTACCGTTCATTATTGTCTTTACTAAATTACCTTTCATTATAGTCTTTCATGAAACTATCTGTCATCATTTGTATTTCACATACACAAATCTATCATTTTTATCTTTCATCAAATTATGTGTCATTATCACAACATATGTCATTTGTATCAGACAGCATGTCCTTATCTTTTTATCATCTGATACCTCAGTCTATTAAAACCGTTTATCTCTTTAAGGAGCATATCTCTTCAACAAATACACACAAAGTCCTTCTGTGCTGGATCTATCCGTTTCAGTTTTACCACGTCTTTTATTTACCCGTTATGTTTGCCTTGATCTCTTTTCTCATTGCGCGTATTTGTCTTCCTCTGCTTTTCTTGTCTTGGGGATACCAGAATAGTGACTGTTTTGTAAATTGCGATACAACGCTGCTTTCTTTAATGTATGACCTATCAACGTCAGCATCTTCCCCTCATGTTATGTTCCACTGTTGTTGTTGTTATTGTTATCCCATAGCTGCTGAGCAAGCCTGCTCTTGACAGCCCAATCCCATTCTTATATAGATACAGGTCTTCTTCAGTTGCTTCACTGCTACGTACAGTGCGTTGGCAATTGTCGACAATGCTTGTAAAGAATCTTTTCCTCATGTCCGCAAGCGCCTTGCACTCAACGAGTAGATGTCGAACTGTTCCATCAGGATGAGAGCAACGTCTGCACAGGGGCAGGTGCTGGGGATTGATGAAGTTTAAGTGACTATTTACTCTGGTATGTCCTGTTTGGACTTATTAGCACTTATGCTGTGTATAGCCCGTGATGTTAATGTGTCTTTGTGGAAGTATTGTTTCCTAGAGTAAGCCTTTGTGGATTTGATGGTCTTGTAGTGTTTTAGTCAGCTCAGTTGCCTTGTTTTGTAATCCAGCAATTTCCAACTGTAGTATGTAAAGGTTACCCCTCGCTAACTTCTCCCACAGAGCAGGGGAATTATGCATTATCTCTGTTACACTGACCTTGGTAACTCAGGCGACGCCCGAGCTCGTTTGAAGAAAGTTTATTGTTTCTTGGCATTGGAGTATAGGGTGTTTTGCTGCAGATTTCTGCTTTCCAAAGAACACACTGCACGCGCTTTTCTCCATGGGTAATAGATGTACTTGACTTTGCCATTTCATTCCTTGGTGATTTGTAGGCTCGCTGCGTCGATGGGGATGTGGTGGGGTGTCAGGTGGTGTTGACAGTACATTCCCCGCTATCCACAGGGGCTCTCATTGCAGATCACACTTCTCATGTAATCCTTTCCCGTGGCTGTGTAACGTCCTGCACACTATTCCTTCACGATCTCCCCACCACCTCCGACGCCATAACAGCTCCTACTTTCCAATTAGATTCAATGACTCCGCCTCACCTCTCCACCCTTAGAGTCAGAGCGTAGTCTATTGGTAGTGCAATGTCAGATCACCCGGTGCTCTCGCTGCAGCTGCGATGTTGGGCTAGGCCCGGATCCTCTTTGGGTGGCTCTACCATTATTGGATCCTTGGTAGAGGTCTAGTAGGTTAGACAAAGAAAAGTTGTGTAGAAAGGCAGACGACAGATGAGAAGAACATTTAACCCATGGGTGGGGTTTGGGTTGGTAACAGTCAGACCATATTCCACTCGTCGGTGGGTACAGCGCTGTTACATTAAGGGGCCCCAAACTGCTCCACGCCTAGTTATACCGCTAGGTACTCGGTCGCCCCCATAGCAAACTCAATATACAAAAGGGTCACCCACGAGAAGGTGTTGCTATGGACACGTTTGTGCAAGAGAGGCCTATGCCAGAAGCTTGCTGTCAGTCGGACAGCAGCTTCCACGGCGATCAATGCACCCTGGATGTGAGAGGCTGAAGATTCGCATCAGCATCCATTTGATGAAGGTGTGCCCAGATCCTACATCGACCCCGTTCTACTGATATTTGTTGTCTTTCTTTCCATTATTTTTACATTTTTAATCTCATCATACAATTTCAATCTCTCTGCTCTGCGCAGGCACCCATTTATGAACGTCTGTATCTCTATGCTGTTGATTTGGTGGTGTTCTGTGTGTTTCAGGACCATACAATAGAACGGAATTTACAATGAAGTTGAAGATTTGTATTTTTGTATTGGACTTAATTTTATTTTGATTTTCCTAAGGTTTCCAATCAACTGAAAGTTCGTAACTTCATTTGTATTCTTATTTTGATATTTTTATCGACATCTCATATATATATATATATATATATATATATATATATATATATATATATACACGAGAGGAACACCGAAAGTAATGCCTCCTATTTCATTCCATGAAAACCTTAACAGATAAAAAGAACACTTTAACACCATTTGATAGAACAATGTTTTGCCTTCAGAAAACTATTTTGCAACATAGTCACCACCAGTGGCTATATAATTTCTCCAGCGATGAACAAAAGCGTCCATACCGCGTTCGTAAAAATCTGCTCCACTGGTGTCCCAATGTTTCACAACTCCACTGCCTTGTGAAAACCTCGGGAAAGGGTAAGACTACGGAAGTAAACCCAGAATCAAAATCCGGAGTGGTAGCACCTAAGGCGGATGGTTTCAAAATTGCGAACTCATTCCGGCAGCTCCTGCAGCTGAGCTGGTTCCAAATTGTCATGTTGTGCATTCCTTTGGATTACACCAGCGAGGCCGAGAGGGAGATCCTGCAGTTTGGGCAGGCCAGAGTCTCCATATCCAGCCCCCGGGGTTGCACTCTAAGAGGCTACTCGCAGGGTGCCACGCGCATGGTCTGCAAAGACTAAGACGCTTATGAATATATATATATATATAGTATATCCAGTATTTTCAGTTGCAACTATACTTCCCATCATGAGACATAACTTTAATCACACTATATTATTAAATGTTTTGTCTCTTTCTTCAACTGCTAATGTTTGACGTCCAATGCTGTGTTCCTCAGCGAGTCGTGAAGCCGCGTTCACACACGCCATCTCATCAGCCGGAGTGGTCCACGCCGTCAGCCGGTCTTGTCGGGATGGAGACCTCTCCAGCTGCAGCTGTAGCCGGGCCAGGCGGCCCAAGGACCTACACAGGGACTGGATATGGGGAGGATGTGGGGACAACATTGAGTACGGGTACAGATTCGCTAAGGCATTCGTCGACGTCAGGGAGAAGGAGAGGAATCACCCTAGGCATTCCAGAGAGCTTGGCAGGATGTTGATGAATCTCCACAACAACGAGGCGGGCAGAAAGGTAAGCACGGTTAATAGGGTCATCTGCAGAAAGTGTTCGTGGGGAGCAAGAAAATAGACTTAGTGGATATAAGTAGACGAGATGTAAGACTTTTGGTACACTGATGGGAAATGTAATATCCTCCGGGTATATTGTCAGGAACTACAACAAGCCTTGGGTATATTGATGGGATTAATATTTGACTGTTGGTATGTAGAAAGGATTAATAGTGGACTGTGAGTATGTTGACGGGATTAGTAGTGGATTAAAGTTATGTTGACGGGATTAGTAGTGGATTAAAGTTATGTTGACGGGATTAATAGTAGATTGTGGGTATGTTGACGGGATTAATAGTAGATTGTGGGTATGTTAACGGGATTAATAGTGGACTTTGGGTATGTTAACGGGATTAATAGTGGACTTTGGGTATGTTAACGGGATTAATAGTGGACTTTGGGTATGTTAACGGGATTAATAGTGGACTTTGGGTATGTTAACGGGTGTAATAGTAGACTGTGGGTATATTGACGGGATTAAAAGTAGACTGTTGGTATGTTGACGGAATTAATAGGGGACTGTGGGTATGTTGACGGTATTAATAGTAGACTGTGGGTATGTTGATTGGATTAATAGTAGACTGTGTGTATGTTAACGGGATTAATAGTAGACTGTGGGTATATTGACCGGATTAATACGAGATTATGGTATGTTGGCGTGATTTATAGTGGATTATGGTTATGTTTACGGGATTAATAGTGGGTTATGGGTATGATGACCGTATTAATACCAAGCCTTTGATATGGTGCCTGGATTAAAAATGGACTGTAGGTATGTTGACGGAATTAATAATGGACTGTAAGTATGTTGACGGAATTAATCGTGGACTGTGGATATGTTGACGGAATTAACCGTAGACTTTGTGTCAATTGATGCCATTAATAATAGACATAAGGTACTTTGATGGCATTGATATTGTCCTTTTGTATATTGACGGAAATAATAATAGACGTTGGGTATGTTGATAGGATTAATACTAGACCTTGTGTACGTTGGTAAGATTATTAATAGGCTATGTGTATGTTGACGGGATTAATAATAGACCTTGCGTATGTTAGCGGAATTATAATAGACCTTGTGTATGTTTCCGGGAATAATACTAGACCTTGGTAATATTTATGGAATTAATAATAGACCTTGAGTATGTTGTCGGGGTTAATAATATACCATGAGTATATTGGGATTAATAATACACCGTGCGTATATTGATGGGATTAATAATAGACCGTGGGTATGTTGATGGGATTAATAATAGACCGTGGGTATATTGATGGGATTAATAATAAACCGTGCGTATATTGATGGGATTAATAATAGACCGTGGGTATGTTGATGGGATTAATAATAGACCGTGGGTATATTGATGGGATTAATAATAGACCGTGGGTATGTTGATGGGATTAATAATAGACCGTGGGCATATTGGTGCATATGGCCAGGTATAAAACGTTGGCTGTAATTCTGTGTTAGAGTATATTTGTGGGACAGATCACAGATTTAGAGCAGTATATTGATGGATCATATTACATATCTTGAGAATATTGTTAGATCAAATAACAGATTTAGAGTACATTGATGGATCAGATAACATATCTCGTGTGCATTGATGGGTTAAATAACAGATTTAGAGTATATTGATGGATCAGATAACAGATTACGTGTACATTATTGGATCATCAGCATCATCATCTTGTTGATGAGTCCGGAGACTGGTTGTTAGGTTGTCTTAGCATGTCTCTCTCTCTCTCTCTTTCACCCTATCATCTAGTTGATCAGTTATAAGAAGGGTTGTAAGGTCGTCTTAGCATGTCTCTCCATTAGACCCTATCCTCTGGTTGATCAGTTCGGAGACTGGTTGTGAGGTTGATCATGTCTCCCCATTTGATCCTAGCCTGTGCAATTCTCTTCATTACAGCATAAGTTCGTACTTTAATGTCCCTGAACACCTGAGATGTAAAGGTAAGTCTTTATCTTCTCCCCTGAATCTTGCCCTCTAGTATCTTCTGTAGAAGACTTTCATGTCTTATATTGTACCTTTTCCAACCCAACCGATGTTTTTGTAACATTTGCAATAATTATTTAACCAGATAACATATTACGAGTAAATTGATGCATCCGATTACATATTTCGAGTATATTGGTGGATCAGATAATAGATTTCAAGAATATTGGTTGATCAGATAATATACATTTGGCACGAATATGGCGGGCCAGAGAACAGACTCAGTCACGATGGTGGGCCACATAATTAAGTTATTGTCGATCTTCAAGCGATTATGGACATAACATCAGACGGTTTTGTCTTAATAATTGTATGTGCGCTGTATTTGTGTTATAGTGAGGAAGAATATGCGCTGGTTATCAATCTCTCTCATATCCCGAGTTACCTTGAATCAGTGACTAGACTATTGGTCGAGACGATTGGACACAACTCAGGACGCAGGCACTCTGGTCTTCCCTGCCGCGAGACCAGGGGTCACTTGAAACTTGCAGGATTTGATCGCCCACTTTTTCCATTCATCACTGTGAGAGACGAGTGCCTTAACCTCTTGACTACAGCGACCCCCACATAGTATACTTCTGGTATATTGTCGGATCAGATAACAGGACATTAATAATTTGACTGGGCAGGCAGAAGACCACAAGTAGCGAACCTCGTTAGGAGAGGTTAGATAATCACCTATCAAGAAACTAACAACGGCACGAAGCGGCGCGGGTTCGAAGCCGTCATGTTTTACACAACCCATCGTTTCACTTTTGTCCTGTGTGTGCCTTTCAGCGCCATGTTATGAACAGGTTTCTTGGCCGGGCCCTAGTATGTGCATCGAACATGGATAGCGTTACTGCTTCTGTTATTTCTTCTGTTCATCTTTAGTGTGAATGGCCCATTATATATGTATAGCGATGCTTTCTGGGGGATAGTATATGGTTTATATGTTGACACGTGGTCGAATCATTTAGTTTGATGTCTCTTAACGAAGTCTAACACCCGTGTTGTGCCTACCTATCTCCTATTATTTTCGTTTCTGATTCTATCCATTGTTATTCTAAGCATTTGTCGAGGGCATTTAATCTGTTATTATGATGTGTTGTTTTTTTAATTTTTGTTAGTGTCCAATTATGGCACAGATAGCTAAATTTTGGTAGGAATTTTGTGTTGTAATACGTTCTTTTTTGGATCGATTGTCACATGCTTGCATTGTAATATCCGGGACATTTGCTTAATGATTTATTGTTTTATTATATCTGTTTTGACTTTGGTTGTCACTTTTTCCTCCTACTGAGATTAGGTTATCTAGATTCGTGAAATTTGCATCCTGTTTTACTTGTTAGTTGTGAATGAATATTGCTGTTTTTAATTGCTATTCTTGTAATTGTCATAACTTCGGTTTTCTCTATATTTATTTTCAATACTGTTATCTTTACATACCTAATTCAGCTTGTTCCATAATACTTAATGATGGACAATAGTGCTCACTACAATACTCCCTTTGTTCTGTTTTTCTTAACCTTAGAAATGATAAAAATAGTTATTTTTAAGTGTCAATCCTTAGAAAACGTAAGATATTTGTCTTAGAAGTCCGTCTAATTCCTTTACAACACAGACCAAACTTTTTGCTGTCTTTCTGCGCAGTTTTGATTTGCGTCCACGAATCTACACTTGTCCTGTATTTGATTTCACTGTTCTCCGTAGCTTCTAATCTCTTTGTGTCAAAAAGGGCAATGTACAGAAGGATTTGTGTGATAGCTTTTTTTTTTTTTTTTGTTGTTTTTAAAGCAATTGTCCTGCATCTTTGCACATACATTTAAGATAACCACTACTCCTTGTGTCTGGCCCGGTCGTGAACATCGTTTCACATAACTCACACTGTTTTATAGCTTTCTAGTTCACTCATACACCTGATGGAGTTAAAGACATTCAACACCGTACTGGACCTACGTTCGCCGATGAATTTCTATAGGTTTCGTCTTTTCGTTTCTCAAAATACGGGTAACAGAATGCTGGTGCTTTTTGGTACATATCAGTAGTGGTGTGGCCGTCGTTTAACTGCACTTAAGACGTCATGTGATGGCACATGCAGGACAATCTTGACATCTTTAACAACCATATTTAACAAGTTACAATACAAAGGTTTTTCTAATCGTTTTTGTATCGTACTTTTAAAGTTTTCATTTGAATCCACATGGTATATCATATCGAGTTATAAAGCACGCAAGCTCCATTAACTCGGTCATGTGTAAAAATGAGAAAGGATGGCTGACGCTAAACTCAGAATATCAATGTGATAAACTTTATAATTTTAGCATTACTACACACGGTGGAACAAACTCAACTTTATCACCATTACCGTCACCACAGTGCCAGCCAAGAAATCTTCACTACTATCACACGCTGTTACAGTTTAATCTCCTTCCTCTCTCAGTTGACGCTGATGCGTGTAACAGATCGACTTTAAACTCTGCTCACCCTTTACACGGGATAACCACGCCACTAGCTTAGACCGAATCAAATGCTGATAAGCGCTATTAAGACCCACACGCATTTCAGATCACACAAGCCTACGCTCTGTACAGCCTTTCCTCCTGACATTCCCCACAGAATTTCGGTTTATAACTTTATGAATTTTATAATGCGTTGTTGGGTATATATTTATATATATATATATATATATATATATATATATATATATATATATATATATATATATTTATGTGCGTGCGTGCGTGCGTGCATGTGAGTGTGTACGATTGTGTATGTGTGTTTGAGTATACATATATTTACACGACTATTTGTGTCCGCGCGTGTGTATGTTGTAGGTGAGTACTTGCGATTTGTAGGTGTGCGTGTGAGTATATTTCCGCATGTGCTAATATGTTCGAGGCGTGTTCAAATGAAACCGGACCAAACTGCAACTAGTGAACATACGTACGAAGCGCATGATGGCGTGACTTCTGGTATAAACAGTACATACCAACAGTCAAGTTTGCTAAATTTCATTATCCTCCGACTCATAGTTTCCTCAGCAGACAGTTGAAAAGATCACGGGTGTGATACGAAATCCGTCCAGAGTTGATCAGCGACCGATTATTCGGTTTCTAACAACTAATGGATGTCGACCAGTTGATATTTATCGCAGAATGCAATTGTGTATGGTGACAAAAGTGTGTCGAAGACAACAGCAAAGAACTTAACAACGATGTTTCAAGAAGAACGTGAGTTAACGCAACAATATGCGCCTGACCTAGTCTCGGAAGATCTTTTGTTAACTTACGTCCTTCTTTAAACATCGTTGTCCAGTTCTTCACTGTTGTCTACGACACACTTTTGTCACCATACATTGCCTGGTCGACATCCTTCAGCTGTTAGAAACCGAATTACCGCTCGCTGATCAACTCTGGACGTATTCCGTATTACACCCTCCATGTTTTCAACGGTCTGCTGAGGAAACTATGAGTCGGAGGATAATGAGATTTTTGGTTGGTATGTGCTGTTTTTACTAGAAGTGACGTCATCATGCGCATCGAATGTGTGTTCACTTGTTGCAGTTTGGTCTGGTTTCATTTGAACACGTCTTGTATATGTGTGTCAATGCATGTGTATGATTTCGTATGTGTGTATTCGTGACTGTGCCTGTGTGTATAAGCGTGCAAATTCGTGCACACATTGTAACCTTCATTTCTATCTCATAAAAATCGACACAGCAGCGGGGCTCAGATAATAAATATGAATGATTTCGTTGTGTTAGTTTTGTCTAGATTTGAACTTAACACACATGGCCAAAGATGCAGAAGCGCCTCATAGCCGGCTACTTGTATACCTGTAAGTGACCCTCAACCGACCATCACCCTATTTCGCCTTCAAGTGGCGGCCCAGGAAGATTGGAAACCATAAAAATGGTACAGTCGTTAGAAATCAAAGGATAAACTCTTAAGGTTAGTTAAGTCGTAAACCACAAAGATGACTAAGACGGGTATATTAAAGCACAAGTAAAACATATACTGTTCATAAAAAGTCGTTCGGACCCTTATACTACCTACGATGTAGACATATCAATCAATCAAAGTCCGTCGCTCCGCTCCGCGCATAGACCATTGGCCACAACTCGCACACACTCACGGGCTTGGGCTGCTATTTCTGCCTCTCCATGTGCAACTATTTAATCGCAGGTTCCTACTCACATTCGAATCTCCATGTACTAGTTCTTCTTCTTCTTCTTTTTCTTCTTCTTCTTTTTTTTCTTCTTCTTCTTCTTCTTCGTCTTCTTCTTCTTCTGCGGTTCTTGTCAATCTCCCACTACTAAACCCTGAACGGTGTTTTGAAAGTGGCAAGATGTAGTCCGAAGAACTAAATGCGTTGTGTCGCTAGTTTACAGCTTGACTGTGATATTTGCACCTTTCGGTCCCACACATCCGTCTTCGACGGCATTTACTACTGTCTACCTCTTTTCACTTAAAGATTCTTTATGAGAACACGCCTGATTTTGCTGGATGGTCCCTTCCTCGGTGTATGTTCAATCACATTTTCTCCTCTAAATGTGTTGTTCCAGAGGCTGCTGCTTGCACCTTCCCCGTAGGTCTCATTCCTCACAACGTGCTGTCAATTTATACCAATTATTCTTTGCAGGCATTGTTTAGCGAACGTTCTAGAGTCTTTGATGTATTTGCTTTGGTCTTTCTCCATTTTGCTGCTCCATACAAGAACACCGACTTGACATTGGTGTTGAATATTCTAACATTTGTGTTAATCTTGATTTCTCTGAATATCCATATGTTGTTTAGTGTCATGAATGCCATTCGTGCATTTCCAAGTCCGATCTTTACATCTGGTACATCCGTACTCTCTGACGTATCAATCGTACTGACCATAAAGGTAAAGTCATCCACCTCTTCCAAGGTATTTTACTCTAGCATGACTGGTTTTTTGTAAACCTTTTTTATTTTAAGGAGCGTTTGTGAACATATACTGAATATATAATATATATGAAAGCATATAGTTCTTAGTTCTTGGTCGACCTGTACTTCTATAGTGGCAGATGCTCCTGTGCAGGTCCCAGCTTTGGTATGAGCTGGATAGAGCCGGGAGAAGTGTTTCCTGCTTAGCAGGCTAGGCTCGAGCAGCTTATTATTCCACTGCGTTGGGACAAGCGCTTACGGTGGGTGGTTGACCGATGTGCGAGTCTATCTTAATAGACTCAAACACTAGATCAAAGTAGACCCGCGGCCTGTTAGGCGTCATATACGCTGCTCTAAACAAACCACCTAACCATGGCCAGTGTTATGCCATGTCACACAGTCAGTCATACCTTACGACATGCTCTCTGTGAAGCAGTGGTCCTATTCTTGTCCTTCTCATACACAAAGACCCCGACAGACCAATCTGGAAGCACTGAGCTCAATAAGAAGAGTGTAAACGCTTAGGAGACCAGTGCGAGAGTGCATCTCTGCATTTGTCATTGTGTCCCTCCATGTAATCACAATGATCGACCTGTTGCGCCTAGATGGAAGGTGTAAAGCTTCTGTTCTTGAATGTCATATATTGCCCCTTTTTCGCTGTCATATTTTTTGTTTTCGTTCATCACGAGTGATGAAGACCTTTTCTCTTTACGCTCAACCAGTCTTGTTATTACTGGATAAACGAACGGAGAAGGACTTGCGGCGGTGAATTTGATTGTTAAGTGAGGAATGGTTGCGCAATTCGCCAACCTCACTCTCTCGTACGAGTCAAACTGAAACCAGTGGCAGGCTGGGTGAGGACGACTGGATATGAATTCGGGTGCAGTGGACGATCACGAATGCTCAAGTGCGTCGCAGTGTGTTGTGTTACCAGATAATGTGCTGAGCACAATTTTATACTACTTATGTAGTTGAGAGCGTCGACAAAACATTTTTTTTCTCATTTATTTTGTTCCCATTGTATACATCCACAGTACCGCCGCAGCCTCGCCTTAATTGATTTATTTGAATTCGTACCACCATTGCTGCTACTATTTGTTATCTCGTGTCGTCTTACCTTCCCCTTTCACTGTTATTTCTTGTCCCTGATGAGGGCCTAAAGATCGTAACGTAGCTTTTTGTTCGTGTTCCAGTCTCGGTGAGGTATCTGACCATACCCATTTTTAAATAACGATTAAATTAACTGTGATGAAGTTTAAACATTTTTTTTATATTTTTTTTTCCCGAGAGAAAAGAAGCACAGATGTCAAGGTCAAAATTCATGAGCTGTGGCCAACTCATTTTATCAAGCACAATTCCAAGCACGACTATCGAACCCCTCCCAACCCGCCCCGTACCCCACTCCTAAGGTCTCCTCCACCCACACGTCTTTCTCCTAAACACTTCCCTTAACACCATTGATTGTGAAAAAGTTGCCGACAACCCAAGTGTTGATGGTATTTAAGATGAAGAGACTTTAACACCGAAACATTCGATACATATGAGACAGAGTAATTACCTTCGCACATAACAGAGACATGATTAAACATAACGGAATACATGAAACACTCGAACGTTCGGCACTTACCTGTGATACGGAGAGCAGATCACGAAGATAAGTGCCAGAGGTAATGTGCACACCGAGATAGGCCGAAAAGATTCGATTTTTAATTTTGTTGTTCTAGTTTAAAATGGCGGAATCTACTACTGAAATGAATCGCAATTAAATGGCATCAAATTTGGGTTCAATAGAATAATTGTGTTTGTTAAAAACTTGTAGTTTATTTTGAATAGATTTTTTATTTATTTGTACACGCTTTATTTAATTGCAGTCTTGCGTTTGAGCAAGCGGTGCCGAACTATGTCCATAAAATCTTCCACTGCGAGTTATTTTCTGTGACTTCATTTTCGTAACTCCTGTCGTTTACTTTTTAATCATCTATTTCGGGACTTACGCTCACAGGACTTGTCACTGGAGTAGTGGCAACGAATAATCTTAGATATGCGGATGATTCAGTTTGTGTTTTTAAAAACTAGCATGAATTGCCGGAGCCCTTGACAACAATATACTAAATAAGTCAAGAGTTTGGATTAGACATAAACATAAAGAAAACAAAGACTGTGATACTTGGGAAATAGGTATTGTCAAAATCGTTTTCAGCAACATGCGACACATACTTACATCCAAGCAGATAAATCATCAATTTTAAATGAGAGTTGTCAGGTGTAATGTGTACTCGTCAATACTTTATGGGGCGGAAACATTAACACCGAATAACAAGTTGGACAAGAATATCGAAGCCTTTCAAATGGGGGTACAAAGCAAAGATGCACGAATATCCCATAAACGCACTAACAACACCAAAACCAATCACTACTGTACGAAAACCTACCTGGAGGCAGGATATATTTCCAGAGGTGGTAGAAAATATACCAGGTATTGCAAACAAAAACTGCCAGACTGAAAAAGAAAGGAGAGACACTACCCTAAGCTTCATAACGAAAAGCTACCCAAGCATGGACTGGACCCATGCATACACCGACGGTTCTGTAACAAACACTACACAGAACGGAGGGGCAGGAGCATTCCTGAACCTACCAAATGGCAGAAAAATAACACTGTCATTCGCTACTGGTAAGTACACAAGCAACTTCAGAGCGGAGGCAGAGGCACTGAGGGCGGCAGTGGAAGAAATGGTGACAAACAGTGAAAATGAGAGCCATATAGTCCTGCTGACAGATGCTCTCGCCGTAGTCACAGCGCTAAAAAGCCAGAAAAACACTGAGCTTAATGACTTAAGAGCAGCACTCTGCAAACTGTGCCAGCAGTCCGCACCAAAAAGGGTAGTGGTACAGTGGGTTCCGTCACACTGCAACATCCAAGGCAACGAGGAGGCAGACAGACTGGCAAAAGAAGGTGCAAGACTACCACAAACAGATACCAGTATGACGTACGAAGAGTCAAAACGGCTTATCAAAGCCAGATACATGACCAAATGGGAAACCGAACATACTGGTTACACCAAAAACGATGCCTATTACCAGTTGAACCGAAGAGAGCAGGTCGTTGTCTTCAGACTCCGCACTGGCCACAACAGACTGAGGTACCACCTATTCAACAAATTGAAGATAGGATGTACCGACGAATGCCCGTGCTGTACTGGTAAAATGACCACTGAACATCTGCTGCAGAACTGCCCGACATACGAGGATCAGAGAGAGCAGATGTGGCCATTGCCAGTGGAACTGCAAGACAAGCTCTATGGTAGTGGCGAGAGTCTCAGGATGACCACCGCTTTTTTCGAAAAAATAATGGTTACTGTCTGACTGTGTACGCAGAAGAAGAAGAAGAAATGGGGGTACATAAAAGAATGGGTCACATTTCTTGGATAGAGAAGAAAACAAATCTGGAGGCATTGAAAAAGTTGGGCATTACAATGGAATTAATGACCGAAATCAGGGACAGACAGTTAAGCTAATTTGGCCACATAACAGAACATACATTCTAGAGGGTAGGGTGGTAGGCATTCGTTAGAGAGGCAGACAAGTTTTAAGTTAATGGATATCATCATTAAAGATGCATTTAAGAGCAAGGAAAACTAATTAAACTGCTTGTTTACAGACTCTGCATGGTCTTTGAAACCAGTATAAAAACGTTAAGTTCAGTTAAGTTTCTCATGGGATGGACTGGAAAAAGCCTTTCAGATTGCAGCATTACGGTAGAGCACACTGGAGGTCCATTGCAGCTGAGCTTCGATGCGAATATGGCCTGTGAAGTGAACTGAATTGAACTCAATGAGACTAACTCAACATATGCAAATTGTAATACTTATTAAACTTAATCGGCCTATGTTTCACCACGAGGTGTTTGACCTTGTGCAGGTCGCAACTCTTGTTTCCAATCTTTGCGGTCGCGGGCAGTAGTTGGCGAGTGGGTCAGGTTGTTTGATTTATGGTTGTGGATATTATTGCTCATCTCTAGCGAGTCTTACCAGTGGCCAGGGAGGAGACGTAAAGGCAACCGCCCGTTAGGTCTTGTCTTCTCCCGCGGGACCATAGATCAGTTCTGGAACTCCGGCGCTCATGATTTCTTCCTGTAGTCATTCAAAGCTGTCTCAGTTTATGCAGACCATGCGTGTGGCACCCTGTGAATAGCCTCTCAGAATATGGAGACCCTGGGCTGCCCAAATTGCAGGATCCCTCTCTCGACCTCGCTGGTGTAATCCAAAGCATGACAATTCGACACCAACTCAGCTGCAGGAGCTGCCGGAATGAGTTCGCAATTTTGAAACCATCCGCCTTAGGTGCTACCACTCCGGATTTTCTGTCTGGGTTTACTCCCGTAGTCCTATCCTCTTCCGAGGTTTCCACAAGGAAGGGGAGACATTGCCCGTATATGCTAATTACTCGAGACATCCGATGATACTCTTATCGTACCAAGACTAGCCAGCGCTCTCTGGGACTTGTGGGTTTAAAGTAAGAGTTCCTCCTCTCCTAGGAAAACTGCCTGAACAGGATAACGAGCTTCGTCTACCCGGGTCAGAGTTTACCTTCTCTTAGATTGGCTGCCAACCAAGGCTAATGAGCCAATCTGCCACCCAGTTATACCGTCGGGTACACGGTCGCACCATACAGTTGGCTCTGCAAGAAACTGGGGGCCCCTCATGAAGGTGCTACTGGATACACAATAATGTAGGAGAGGCCATTGTCATGGAAACTCATGAACAGCAAGCCGAACAGTGAATCCAACGGCGATCTCTACACCTGGAAAGCAGAGGTATATCAGACTTTCCGTTAACGAGCGGGACGTCCAGCCCAGACCTCGCTACCCTTCCTATAGTATGGTCAGCCAATCGATATTTGAATTGTTTAAATGATATAGACTGTCTTTGACTTCTTACATTCTTTACGGATGTCGCTGATTACGGTAATGATGTATTCTCTTTGAATTGTGTATATAGCATATGAATGTGAAAGCTGGAAGACAACAAAAGCGCTGGAAGACATACTAAATGTGTTTGAAAATAAATGTCTAAGAAAATTATTGAATATTCGCTGACACAAGTTCCTAACCAATGACGATAAGAACAGAGACAAACCAACTATACGTGTCGACCATCAACATAACTTATGACTCGATATGAACAGAGACAAACCAACTATACGTGTCGACCATCAACATAACTTATGACTCGATATGAACAGAGACAAACCAACTATACGTGTCGACCATCAACATAACTTATGACTCGATATGAACAGAGACAAACCAACTATACGTGTCGACCATCAACATAACTTATGACTCGATATGAACAGAGACAAACCAACTATACGTGTCGACTATCATCAGGACGAAACGATGGACATGTACATTTGTCATTTCCTTTGAATAAACAACAATCATCTTCCATTGCAAGCAATCGAAAGGGGCCTTCGAAAAAGGAGACACAAGGAAACACTGAAAACAACAATCACCCAAGAGGGCTCAACTATGGGCCTCAGCACCATACGAGATCTAAAAACAGAGGCGTCACACCGTTCCAACTAGAGATCCTTTGTTTCTGACCTATGTGCCGTATTTGGCGTACAAAGAACATAGATAGAAAGAAAGATAGTGTGTTGATACACATTCAACTTAATTGGATGCGTGCAGTTTTGGTATGTTATTTTTTTTATAGAGTTTCATTAAGCGAATGATCGATCAGCATGTGTTACCGTGTTGTTATTGTGTTGTTATTGTGTTGTTAATGTGATGTTATTCTTTTCAGTCTTCATTCATAGACAATTACAGCACAACAAAAGCAGGAATACTTAGGTACAAACAGTTGTGATTCGAAATGGTAGTTCCGTATCAAGTTTAAATAGAAGCTGCCTTTCCACCATGCAAAGACACACAAAGCCAATCCCCTGTTGTTATACAAAAATTGGAAGAAGGAATCATTGATAGAAAACCGGACTAATCTTTTCCACGACAAATTGGCATGAAGTAAAGACGGCCGATAGAGCAGTATAACGTGCTCTCTAGCAAACCACTACACTTCGAGGTAGAAGTGGATCGATTAAGTGAAGTGAAATTATTCTTGTAAATATGAAATGTATTCTTCAAATTTGGAATCATTCCTAAGCGGGGATCTGGGACGCTAGTCGGGTAATGCTCAACAAACTGACTAGTACGTGACGTCAGGGTCAGGCACAATATACTTACCAAGACCATTATGTGTCTTACACGTAGCTTTCCCTGGAAGCAGGCTGTTTTCAATGCATTCTGACTGGCGAGATGTGAATCGACGAGATCCCCGTAGTAATAAGCAACACGTAGATAAAGTCAAGAATAGCATATCTGCCTGGAGGACAGCGGTCTCCTTTCATCAGCACGATCGGGATGTGAGGAAAGCTACTAAAATACACCCACTTCACACCCTTTCAAGGGCACATAAGAGAGTAAACTTACTCATTGAGGGCATTAAATAACATCAGCAACCATTCCCAGGCGTGTATGTACCAACACGACTATTTCAGGTGAAGGCAGAGATTTGTTTGAGATTACTTAAATTTCTGCAGGAATAAGAGTTCAGTTTGTTGTTGAGTAGAGCGGGGCATAAGTAGCAACAACCTCTAGTATTTGTGTGTTTATTTTTGTTCCGTTCACCTTATTTATCTATTCCTCAATGCGGTGTGCGTTGCACTGTGGTTTTTCATTTTGCGCCTATCGGCCCAGTGTATCCGATTTCAGAATGAACCACTAGTATGAGAATAGACAATAAAGTCAATGAATACATGCTCTGGGATGGATATGAGACCTCTTTAACAAGGGCAATCATCGTGTCATATTCTCAATCCGGAATGTACAGAAAAAACTGACAAGAGAATGAGCGAATAGTGGTTGGAGAGGCTTCAAAAACTGACAAGAGAATGAGCGAATAGTAGTTGTAGAGGCTTCAAAAACTGAAAAGAGAATGAGCGAATAGTTGTTGTAGAGGCTTCAAAAACTGACAAGAGAATGAGCGAATAGTAGTTGTAGAGGCTTCAAAAACTGACAAGAGAATGAGCGATTAGTAGTTGTAGAGGCTTCAAAAACTGACAAGAGAATGAGCGAATAGTAGTTGTAGAGGCTTCAAATCTCCAAGAGCTGATGTGGACCTGCTGTCCCATCCATGCTGAAGTGTCGGACAACGAAACAGCTGGCATCTTGGCAAGCACACACTATAAGCACATTTGAACACTTTGAAGTAAATCAATGTCTGCTTATTGGATGATTATCTACAATATCACCATCAGGATCATCATTAATACATGTGACTAGTTTTGGGAAAAACACCATAGACAACCCTCCTGCAGCAAGTTCGGTTGTTGTTGCTGAATGCCTACAATGAGTAAGAGCCCTATTTTGTGCGCCCTGAAAAGGGCGTGAAGTGGCGGGTTGCAGTTGCTTTCTTCACATACCAGCGTGCTGATGAAGGTAGACCAGGGTCTTCCAATCTACTGTGCTATGCTTAGTTTCGTCTACATGTCGTCAACTACTACGGGAATCACGTCAATCACCCACCTTTATAGCCAGACTGCCTTGAAAACAGTCCGTTTCCATGGAGAACTACATCGAAGTAGGGTGGGAACAATGGTCAGTTAATTTTACTTGACCGTGACTAACATTGTCCAATCAGCATGTTTTGTCTGACCGTGACTAACATTGTCCAATCAGCATGTTTTGTCTGACCGTGACTAACATTGTCTAATCAGTATGTTTTGTCTGACCGTGACTAACATTGTCCAATCAGCATGTTTTGTCTGACCGTGACTAACATTGTCTAATCAGTATGTTTTGTCTGACCCTGACTAACATTGTCTAATCAGTATGTTTTGTCTGACCGTGACTAACATTGTCTAATCAGTATGTTTTGTCTGACCATGACTAACATTGTCCAATCAGCATGTTTTGTCTGACCATGACTAACATTGTCCAATCAGCATGTTTTGTCTGACCGTGACTAACATTGTCTAATCAGCATGTTTTGTCTGACCGTGACTAACATTGTCCAATCAGCATGTTTTGTCTGACCGTGACTAACATTGTCCAATCAGTATGTTTTGTCTGACCCTGACTAACATTGTCCAATCAGTATGTTTTGTCTGACCCTGACTAACATTGTCCAATCAGTATGTTTTGTCTGACCACATGTTAGTCTTTTCTGCCTCTCAAGTATAGTCTTGAGCTGCCTTTTTTTGCCTCTCTCCAGTTTAGGTCTACGGACCGCTGTTCATTTTCATAGTCTCGTCTTCATGTGTTTCTTGACCTACCTCTTGTCCTCTTTCGCTGTGGATTTCAGATTTCATGTCAAGGCCTGTCTGACCACTTTTGATGGTGATTTCCGTTATCGTGTATCCTATCCAGCCTCATCTCCTTCGTTTTATATGTTGCTTCACTTGTTGTTGTTGGCTCCATTCTCATAGGTTTTCAGTCCTGACCATGTCTAGCCAACCTGTACTAACTATCCTCCGTAGACATTTATTTACTAAAGACCTGATCGTCCTCTATATTGGCTTTGTCGTACTCAACGTTTCTGGTCCGTTCATTAGTACTGACTTGACATTGGATTGAATAATCCTAACAGGCCTCTCCAGAATGAAGCGTCAAAGCGAAGGGACCAAATTGAGATAAGTTAACACGTTTAAATACCTGAGCACATACATAACACCAGATGGGAGATCCAATTACGAAACAAAATGCAGAATAGCCCAAGGAAAATCGGTCTTCCAGACCAAGAAAGGAATATTGTGCAACAAAACCGTGTCGCTGGATTTGAGAAAGAGAATGCGTGGATGTCACGTGGAATCAGTATTGACATATGGCAGTGAATCATGGGCAATTAGCAAGCATGTGTTTAGATCTTTGGAAGCAATGGAGATGTGGTTTTACAGAAGAATACTGCTGATCATATGGACTGCATAGAAGACTGATGATACAGTACTCGAAGAGGCACAAACACAAAGACAACTAATGATACAGTACTCGAGGAGGCACAAACACAAAGACAACTAATGATACAGTACTCGAGGAGGCACAAACACAACTAATGATACAGTACTCGAGGAGGCACAAACACAAAGACAACTAATGATACAGTACTCGAGGAGGCACAAACACAAAGACAACTTATGATACAGTACTCGAGGAGGCACAAACACAAAGACAACTAATGATACAGTACTCGAAGAGGCACAAACACAAAGACAACTAATGATACAGTACTCGAGGAGGTACAAACACAAAGACAACTAATGATACAGTACTCGAGGAGGCACAAACACAAGGAAGACTAATGATACAGTACTCGAAGAGGCACAAACACAAGGAAGACTAATGATACAGTACTCGAAGAGGCACAAACACAAGGAAGACTAATGATACAGTACTCGAAGAGGCACAAACACAAAGACAACTTATTGCAAGGATCAGAAAACGACAGTCACCATTTTTTTGGGCATGTTATGAGAAGAGGCGGCTTGGAAAGTTAACAGGTAAGAGAGACAGAGAAAGGCCGATAGAGAGGATGTTGGACAGCCTCAGAGAATGGTAAACAGAATTGGTAAACGACACGCGTGATAGAATTGGATGGAGTTCATGACCGCCAACGCCAACCATCAGGGCACCTGATGATGATGAAATTGACATGTCTTTATTTCTATGGATTTCGGTATATTATTCAGTAACAGGAATTATGTCTTTGCCTTTCAAATTCTAGACTTTATAACTGCTTCTGTGCCCCCTAAAGTATCAATAGTCTTGCCCAAATATGCGAAGTTGTCCTCCCCTACCAGCGTCTCGCCTCCAAGCTTTGCTGGCTGCTTAAGGTGTTGATTTTAGACAGCTTGGTTTTCTCATGTTAACATTTAATCAGTACTGGCACTCTCAATCAAACATTATATCAAGATCAACAAGCCGCTGTCCGAGTATCTGGGCAAACATCAGATTGGTTTGCAGTACAAAAAGGGAGTCCGACACGGATGTATCCTCTCACCTTATCTGCACAACATATATACGGAATGTATAATTGGGAAATGTTCGAGAAGACGAGAACATTGAAAGTTTCGACCCATTTACAATTGGGGTGTACGAGATTCCAGAGTTACGATACGCAGATGACACAGTGATACTATCAAGAAGTGCAGAAGGGCTAGAGCAGCTATTTTCAGCCGTTAATGGACATAGTAAAGATCAAAACCTGTTCATAAACATAAATAAAACAAAGATAATGACCACTGACAAAACACAATGTCAGCATAAATTTACAGTGGGTGGTGAGGAAATAGATCAGGTCACACATTGTGAATATCTGGTCTCCAGAATTGACAAAAATGGTGACTGCTGGAAAGAAATCAGAAAAAGACTAGCTATGGCAATGCAGAGACTGAACAGCCTGAAGAAATAATGGCAGAGCACCAACAAAATTATAAAAGTAAAAGTCTTGAGAGCCTGTGTTTTTCCTGTGGCAGATTATGGCTGTGAATCATGGACGATTACCAAAACTTCTAGATAAAGAATCGAATCCTTCGAGTCAAAATGTTACAGAAAGATCCTCAAAATACCCTGGACAGAGAAAAAATCAAATGTAGACAATCGGCAAGGCTTGAGCATAGAGGAGAACTGGTTTATCAATTCCATTTTGGCTAGAAAATGCAAATACTTTGGTCATATCAAGAGACACAACGGTCTTGAGAGAACGGTGATGGAAGGTATGGTGCCAGGAAAAAGAGGAAGGGGTAGACCAAGAAGACGATGGCACCAAGATATCCAGGAATGCCTGGGTATGACTGGGGCGGAGGCTGGAGTTTTGGCAAGAGAACGAGTTTTTTTCAGACAGACTGTGATGGGAGCGACGTTTTACAGAGGACATGCTACATGATGATGATGATGATGACTCACACTCTTTATCATGTCATTGAGAGAGAGAGAGAGAGAGAGAGAGAGAGAGAGAGAGAGAGAGAGAGAGAGAGAGAGAGAGAGAGAGAGAAGGCACCTACCGATATTCCCGGAGCGCGGTGAAAGTCGATTCTTCAAAACAGAACAGAAATCGCGATAGGTCTCGTTAAAGATTCAATCTGCAGATAATAACCATATGCACTTCCTGTGCTCCTGGTATGTTCGGAAGATTTGCAGCAGATGTTCAGTGGTAGTTTTATCACTGTCACAGTTGCACTTATCGACCATTCCTATCTGTTTAATCAGTTCTTAGTCTAAGATTACTGGCATGTGCTTAGAACGTGTCCATAATGAATGATAGCGATGGTCATATTTGCTGTCTTTGTTTATCTCATGTTGGGGACTTTCCCTAGCAGATGTTCAGTGGTAATTCTATCAATGGCACAGTTGCACCTATTAGTGTGTTTAATATATCTGATCTCACTCTGGTGTGGCCTCCACTGAGTATTAATGTGATCACTTAACAACTTTTGCAAGGCCGTTTAATATCTTTACATGCTAGCCAGCTGGCCGAATAACGTTCGGGTCCCTATAGATGCACATGTCATAGCTAGCCTGTTATGTTTACATTATCAAATAGTTTGCAATGATCCCTTTAGAGTGTTTGTGTACTTTCGTTTCCAGTAAATGTAAGTGACTTCCACAAACCAATGCAACAAATCACCTTCCGACCAACATTTACTCTGCTAATATTATTGCTATTTCCACTAACGTTTCTCTACTTAAGTTCTTGCACTTACACCAGCATTTACTTTAGATAAGTGATTGCAATAAAAACTATTATTTACTATAATTTAATTATTGCACTAACGCCATCATTTACCTGAATAACTTATTGCACTTACACCATCACTTACCTGAATAACTTATTGCACTTACACCATCACTTACCTGAATAACTTATTGCACTTACACCATCACTTACCTGAATAACTTATTGCACTTACACCATCATTTACCTGAATAACTTATTGCACTTACACCATCACTTACCTAAATAACTTATTGCACTTACACCATCACTTACCTAAATAACTTATTGCACTTACACCATCACTTACCTGAATAACTTATTGCACTTACACCATCACTTACCTAAATAACTTATTGCACTTACACCATCACTTACCTGAATAACTTATTGCACTTACACCATCACTTACCTAAATAACTTATTGCACTTACACCATCACTTACCTAAATAACTTATTGCACTTACACCATCATTTACCTAAATAACTTATTGCACTTACACCATCACTTACCTAAATAACTTATTGCACTTACACCATCACTTACCTGAATAACTTATTGCACTTACACCATCACTTACCTAAATAACTTATTGCACTTACACCATCACTTACCTAAATAACTTATTGCACTTACACCATCACTTACCTAAATAACTTATTGCACTTACACCATCACTTACCTAAATAACTTATTGCATTTACACCATCACTTACCTAATATGATTATCACCTAAATTAGCTGACACGTCGGGTGATGAGGGTCGTTGCAGCAAATAAAGTTGTTATTCATTAGGTATTTGTACAGAATTACTTTAATTCTTGACGACACCCCTCTTAGTCGTGGGTTACAGTGGCTCTTTTTATATTTAAGCTTTCTTAAGGCGGTGTACTTAGGTTACCCAAAATGTAGTGCAATGACAGGATATTGGTAAGCTAGCCCCAATATGGATCATTTCGTCATTGTAACACAGAAGACTGTTTCCCGGAGCCCAGCCAGGACGAGAGGTTGGGTATTTCTCAGTATATTTTACCCCTCTGATTCTCGGCTCCCTAAAGAGGAAAAAGTAGAAGAGCAAAACTGATCGTGGGATTCCGGAATAATATTTATGAGGAAAGAGTCAGAAGAACAGGCCTAATGTGTCTAGAAAAGAGAAAAAATGCGAGGTGATTTAATACAGGTTAATCTGAACATCAATGACAAGGATAAATTAGGCTATAACAAGTTTTTCTACTTCAAAGTACAGAACAATAACAGCAGGACGCAGTCACAAATTAATTAAAGAAAGGTCAAGAATAGATACAGGGAAATGTATTTTGGGTAAAGTTTTGGGTAGATAGTGGTGAATGCTAGGAATGAATTGCCACACGAAATAATGGAGCCAGGGTCATTTATTGCATTCAAGAATTGGTTGTATATAATTACTTATAGATCAAGTGAATGTAAAAGAAACTGGTTATAGACAGACTCTGCAGAGTCTTTTAAACCAATATAAAGACATTATGTTAAGTTAATTCTGGGAAGAATGGACAATTACAATGAATGAAGTATACTCGTATGTCTGTTAAATAATAATAGAAATCGCACTGTTTCGTTAAGCTTGTGTCAGGTTCATGCTTTACAATATAAATGGCACAGAAGAATTTTGGGAATCGCTTATAAAAAACATAAAACAAATGATTATGTGTGAGATACAATAAATTCCCTGGCAGGTCAACCGGAACCCCTTCTCAAAGCAGAACAATGTTGAAAACTTATAGTTCGGTTATGTGTCGAGGCATGACTCAATCTCAAAATAATATTGTAGGAGCAGTTGACGTTGGAAGGAAACGAAAAGGACAAAGAAAGGCATGGGTTGAAAACATCAAATAATAGAAAAGGACATTCTTCTGATAAGATGTATAGATCTTCATGTAGAATGTAGAACAATTTAGTTACCGCGCAAGCGTGGTATCACTCCAAGAAGGAACAAGGAACGAGAGACGGCATCAAATGCCACTCTATAAGGCCAGATCTGGTAATAGGAAAACTAAAGTTAGACTATATAATAGGACTGCCTTATCGGTACTACTATTTGTTTCGGAATGATGTAAGATGACCGAGAGGGACACTCAGAGTTTAAACCTTCCATTGTGCATACGTTCGTACAATTATTAGAGTGTTTTGGTCAGACAAAATATCAAATCACAAATTCGTACAGGGCATCGACCAAGAAGATATGGATATCATTATATGAAAGAGACGATATTGATTGCTAAGGCATGTCATTAAAATTAATCCAGACATGTCGACAAAAGCAGCACTAATGTGACCGCTGGAAGGTAGGCGGAAGGTAGGTAAATCGAGAACTACTTGGAGACGCTTGTTAGAGGATGTGCTGGGCTGCGCATCTCTGACATGGGTCTTTACTTGGAAGGTTGCACATGACAGAGCGAATTGGACATTTCTTGTAGAAACCTCATATGCCATATAGTATACAGAGAATTTGAGCTTCGTATCTTAGAAACACGTTTTCTACTCGACCACAACTAGAGATAAAGACGAAAGGAAATAAGTAGTGCGAAGTGTGGTATACATTGCAATAACTTCCAGTCAAGAGACTTGAGATTAAGGTATTCATTCCTGCTCTGAGGTGGCTATCTGATGTCTATTAATTGATAGCTCCAGCCGTTTGGCTGTGGTTGTTTTTTTACTTTTGGATTAAAGCACTGACTAGGCATTAGTTGAAAGCGGACATCGTGAATTGAACCTTTGACATCTCGTATAGATCTGCTGCCCTGGTCATACTTAGGCTTGAAGAAATGAATGAGTTGACAGACTGGCTGCAAATACACCCGTAGTGGTACATTGAAAATGGATAGAAATTACACTGCAATTGATAAACCAACAGTCCACATATTGTATTGTTTTCAAAGCATACTATGGCCCAACAGAGAAGAGCATCTTTCAGGTCGGAGCATGAGTGTTTACAACCAGCGAGCTACGGAAAGTGTATCTATACTTTCGTCAGTTGCTAAGAGAGACTTGACACATATGGGGCTGCCTAAAATGCGTCGTTGGCGTCGATTCTCAACAGAATAGAACAGAACAAAGGAGAACTCATTACAGATGAGCTGATTTGGAAACGATGAGATGGCCGACAGAGATGTGTGCGCTACGTCCTTGAAAGGATGTACCGATCCTGGCGAACCAAAACAACACTTAATACCGAATCTTAGGGAATATTCGAAATGGGCGTACATACTCTCCCCTTCGATATCACGATACATTTAATATACAAAACATTATACAAACTTTCAAATGAGGAAGACATGTACTTTTGTTCCGGAGACATTAGGCTGTCAAGAGCCATTGGCCTACAGCTAATGTGATTACGTCATTATATCATTATCAGGCGAGTCCACCGTGATACCTTTCTTGTTTTTCCGTAAAAATACATATTTATGCACCTTACTATGATTGACTTATTCGGTCTTCTGTTTCATGTAAAGCATAGATTAACCAATACAGCTGGTCCGTTTACAGGAAACCTGCATCCGCAATTAACATTGGTTGCTTAGCAACTATGGTTTTAAACGATGATGACGCAGTGTGGTCCATGTGGGCATTTAAAGTTGTAGGACCACAAAGACGTCACCTTTCGTAATAATCTGTTGCATGAACGACATGCGCACCACATGTCCCACCCATTTCCATTTCGTTTTTTTTAAACAGTACAGCATCTACGAACGTCATTGAAGACAGTTCGGTGCCTGATTTCTATATTGCCAATTCTGTCACGTAATAAGAATGGCAATGTTCATCGCTCCTTTGTCTTTTGAGCGTGACGGAGCTTCTTTGTTTCTACTTTTTGTAGGGTCCATACCTCACAGCCTTAAACCATTGCTGGAATAGATTCGATGGCTCTCTCGTCTCGTCTCGTCTCGTCTCGTCTTTCCCGTAACCCTCTGAATGGTCGTACGGGCATCCCTCCCCATGTGAGTGATGTGTCTTTGGCATGTTTCTAGCCGGGGGGCGGGGCAAGTACATGTGACACTATTCATGTCGTAAAATTAATGATTGAAGGCGGTATGGCAACAAAGAAAAATATATACAGAAAAGGCAGATCAGATCGATTTAGTTGTTCGTCCATTCTTGCTTTTAAGACACGTAGCGAGTTTAAGTTGTCCTTCTTGTGAAACATCTGTTGCATCGCCTGTCGTATGCACTTATTGTAGAATTACGTTGAATTACATTCGTACATTGTCAATTATCCAACTATCCCGTGTTAGTCCTCCTGCACTGTGACCAGATAGTATTGCAGTGTAAGGGTGTAAATGATCAGGTCATATTCAGGTCAGATGAGATCACAGAACCATCATATTGGAACAGAAATTCTAGGCTATTGAGATCCAGTGTTTCAGAAGAATCATTCGAATACGCCATATCGAAACCACTCCACGAAAGTTGTGTATGTAATACTGTCCGATAATCTATTGCACTGTAAAGGGACCGCCTTTCAATTGTCAAATAATGAACGCTCTGCTGGTGAGACCATGTGATACGATGTCATGGTTCTACCAATGTGATACTCCGAGCTGCAGTTCCGGGCAAGAGAAGGGACGGTCTCCCAAAGATGTTCTGAACAGATGGCATTCTCAAGTGGGCGGACATGATATTTGTTGAAATCGCAACGCACGCAGTGAATAGAGAACGCAGGTCATGATGTACTGAGATGTGATACCGCTACGACCACCTAGGGTACAGGACAGAAACGGAGAGACGAGACGTAAATGTATTCAGCCCAAGGGGTAGCTCTAACAACATTTCTAATGTCAACATTTGTCATCTGATCTATTCTCGTGACACTTGTGATTGTTCATATATATTTCCTTTCGCATAAATATAAATGTTTAACAGATAAACCTTCAGTGCTTTAACGCATTTAGACCACCTTTTGTGGTAACGAAACCAGCTTAAACATTTTGTGGCGCCTTATATAAATCCTTACCTCTGGAACATAACACCGACCAATCAGCGCTGATTCTGCAGTCGGCTGTGTGATACCTAACAAGGGTATGGTAGTTTTACCCAAGGAAATTTTTGGTGACAACGGATGAACAATACAAGTTGTATATTACCTAGCTCTTGTTTCATCTCTCTGTCTTAGAGAATTAACAGGAGTGCACCCAATTGTTAGCGAATGTTGCACGCAGTTGTAGTAGATTTCAGGCTCCACGATGCGATGACACCATCAGGTAGAGTCACACATAGGTAACGTCATTCTATATATATATCTTATATCTATCTTCTATCTTCTATCATCTATATATCTTCTATCTATCTTCTACATATCGTCTATCTATCTTCTATATATTTATATATCTCTTCTATCCATCTTCTATATATCTTCTATCTATCTTCTATATATCTTCTATCTGTATATCTATATTATATATTATATATATATCTACCTATCTTTCTTCTATCCATCTTCTATCTATCTTCTATCTTCCTAATATCTTCTATCTATCTTTCATCTATCTTCTATCTATCTATCTATCTTCTATATATATCTTATTTCTATCTTCTATCTATCTTCTATTTATCTTCTATATATTTGCTATCTATCTTTTATCTATCTCCTATCTATCTTATATATATCTTCTATCTTTCTATCTATCGTCTATGGATCTTCTATCTGTCTTATGTCTTTTTTCTATCGACCTTCTATCTATCTTCAGTCCACTTGTGTCGGTAGATGTTGTGGAGAGGTAGGACCTCATTTGTTTCATATTTATAGCAGGCGAACATCCGTGGTGACTTGCCAGGGCAATCCCAGCATCTGTTAGGCCCTGGAATATACGATCACTTATTGTTTAGACTGGTGGCGGGGTAAGCGTAAATTAGAGCAAGGTAGACCCGCAGCTTGTCAGGCGCTTTCTTTGCCGCTCCGCTAACCAAGACCTGATGTTATAGCCACGCAGTCCCCCTTTTTCCGACATATTCTCTGAATGGCAAGAATCCCTAGAATATTTGAGTAGATTTTTTAAGTTTTTAGAATTTTGCCCGAGCAGCAGCTGTTAAATATACTCTTTTCGATTTCCAACTGGTATTTACCAACAAGGTATTTTTAACGTGCGCGCAATTGAACACGGGTGTCTGATCTCACTACTCAGAGATCAGGGGAAATATTTACCGGATGATCCATGTGAAAAAATCCCGGTCTCCACCTGGATTTGAGCCCGCGACCTCCAGCACCCGATGACAACATATATAGTCGTCTGGTTGATCAATTTTAGGTCTGGTTGTAAGGTTGTCTGACCATGTCTCTCCATTTTACCCTATCCTCCGCAACTCTCATCATGTCAGCAATATATTTGTCCCAAGGATCTTGCCTTCTAGAATGTTCTATAGAAGACTTTAATGTCGCATATTATGACCCAGCCAACTCAAACTTGGTTTTTATACCATTTAAAATGTGTGTCTTTGGGCGTGTCTTTGAGGACAATTGACATTTGATCTTCTGAATGCCAAACGAATGTGTACAATTCTGCGGTAACACGACATTTCAAATATATCCATGCTTGTCATTCTTTTTTTCTAGAGTCCATATTTCAACACCAAACAGTGCAATTGGCCAAATAAGAATGGTGATTATTCGTTTCCTCAGTTCTATTCTGAAATTCTCCGATTATCAAATTATGTTACTCCTAGAAGGCCTTTTGTTGCCTATACAATCCTTGTCTTAATGTATATCTTATTACGCGCATTTTATATAATGGTTTTGTTTACATATGTAAACATCCGTCCTTGTTCAATTTTATTAGTCATAGTCATAACTTAACCTAACGTCTTTATACTGGTTTATAGGATTCTGCAGAGTGTGTATACAACCAGTTTCTTTTACATTTCCTTGATCCAAAAACTATGCGCTTCCAATCTATTCTTGAATGCATTAACTTACCCTGCCTCTACTATTTCATGTGGCGATGGATTCTAAGCATTCACCATTCTCTGAATATAAAATATATTTCTTAATATCTAATCCTGACCGTTATTTAATTAATTTGTAGACATGCCCTTTTGTTCTTGTAGGGGGTTGCATTTTGAAAAATTACTTTTAGTCGAATTTATCATTTCTGTTGATTATCTTATAAACCTGTATCGTCACCTCGAATTCTCCTCTTTTCTAGACACTGTAGGCCGGTGTTTCTTTCCTCAAAACTGTGATGATTAAATCCCACTATCAATTTGTTGCTCTTCTCTGTAACATTTCGAGCATGTTTATATCCCTTCTATGATAACAACTTCTCACATGTACACACTACTTCAACCTAGGTCTAACTAATGCTTTCTGCTGTTTGACTATCACTTTCTTTTTCCTATGTTTAATATTTCTTTTCATCATACCTAATATTGCATTTAACTTTTTCACTACTACCTGGCATTGGCCACTGACTTTACCTGTATAAGATATCATAACCTCTTAGTTTTAGCAGGCATGTACTTATACGGGGAATGATGTCACAGTGCAGGTCCCACCTTTGGTGTGAGCTGTATGTATCCTAAAGCAAAATGTCCTGTTTTGTGGGCTAGGACTCGAGCAGCTTGCTACTTCACCTCGTTGGGACAAATGCCACGGAGAATGGTTAACCGATGTACGAGTCTATCTTAATAGACTCAAACACTAGAGCAAAGTCTGTTAGGTGCCAACTGTGCTGCTCTTAACAAACCACCTAACCAAGGCCGGTATTATGTCATATCACACAGTCGCTTTTTATGGCTTTATATTTGTTGGGCATTGGTGATGTTCTTGTCCTTGTGATACACAAAGATCCTCATCGAACCACCGCTGCTTGGCTATTACGAATCTTTATCTTCAACGTATTTATTTTCATACCAATTTCTTTGGCGGTGAAGTTAATTGTTTTTAATCAACATTTATAACATTCTTAATGATCCTTCATCTATGGCCATTTGTGGCTATTTATTGTCGGTATAAACATACATGTGTGTATGTGTATATATATATATATATATATATATATATATATATATATATATATATATATATATATGTGTGTGTGTGTGTGTGTGTGTGTAAACCAATATATCAGCTACACGGCATTGCAATATTTTTTGTGAGCCAATGTTTCGGCTCGACGGAATGAAGCAGTTAAACTGGGCCTGGTCTCTTTTCAGTAAGCCTGTATTGAAGGTTTTATTCAGTGGCTGTTTAGAACGGTAATGTTTTCTAGTGTGATGAGATGTCGCTAGCCCCAAACACAGCCCTATTTAGACATCATTATGCCAAAACTGTGACAGTGGTTCTACTTCCTTCATCCTGAGACCCTTACATGATGCATCTATTCCTTTCCATAACAGCATCTACCAGTCGACCCAGTCGTACATAGGTGCCTGACGAAGTCTTGGATAAATTCAGAGCCGCCGCTGGAACCACTGTGTTCGTGCTCTCTCATCAGCACTTTCAGCAAAGAAAAGGGTTGAGCACACATGAGGGCGCCTAGTTGCAACGAAGTCAGTTCTATGAACCATATTTCAATTCCCTTTTCATCTACAATTTGTAAAATCTAACTATTTTCCCGATTCTCCTTAATTGATAACTTGGCTACTAATTATATACGGACAGTTGTCTATCTGTCCATTTATAGATATGTATAAATACGAGGAGTATTGAAATGAAACCGTACCTAACTGCCCAAAGTGAACATATGCTCGATGCACATGAAGACGTCACTTCTGATCGGAAGGTGTTCACGATGGGTACCGATACTTCAGTTTCTTGCTAACCTCTAAACCCCCATTTGTTCATAGCCACACAGCGAATTCCTCTGCTACCGAGCGTAAGTTCCGACGACGGTCCACCCGATTTGCTGCATCAATTTTGGCGATGGCATTTTCTGATGCAACAAAATGCGCCTGACCTGGTCTCGGAAGATCTTTCGTTAACTTACTTCTTTTTTTAAAAATTGTTGTCCTGCTCTACACTGTTGTTTTCGACACACTTTTTTTACCAAACACTGCCTGCATTCTGCCGTGACTGTAAACTGGTCGACATCCTTCAGCTGTTAGAAACCGAATCACCGCTCGCTGATCAACTCTGTACGGATTTCGTATCACACCCGCAATGTTTTCAACGGTCTGCTGAGGAAACTATGAATCAAAAGATAATGACATTTAATAAACTTGACGGTTGATAAGTGCTGTTTACACCTGAAGTGACGTCATCATGCGCATCGTACGTATGTTCAATGTGTGCGGTTAGGCCCGGTTTCATTTGAACACGCCTCGTATATATACAAACACATTGAAGAAAATACGACAAAGACTTTGATTGTAGTTATTTCGAATGCTCACATGAGTAGGTTTACTCTTTTGGGCACAATGAAAAGGACGTTAAGTGGCGGGTTGCAGTTGCCTTCCTCACGTCCCGAGCGTGCGGAAGAAGGTAGACCGGGGTCCTCCAGGCGGTTGTGCTATGCTTGGCTTTATCTGCTTGTCGTTCACTTCTGCGGTAATCACATCGATCCATCACGTTGTTAAGCCAGGCTGCCATGAAAACAGCTCGTTTCCATGAAGGGCTACGAGGAATCCAAGTTGAACGTCTTGAGCAGAATGTTTTGCCTGACCCTGACATACAAGTCTGATCAGTATATTTCGCATGACCAGACGTTAGTCTTCCTTCTCAAATAATTTGGTAATATCCAATCAACACTGGCAAAAAAATACATCCATCAGTGGAGAAATAATCGTAGAGGCGCAGAAGTATAAATATTTGAGGCAAACCATAACAGAAAACGACCGCAATGAGACAGAAATTAAGACAAAGATTGCAATTTGCAATAAAGGGCTTCAGAAAAAAAACTGAAATTGTTAACCAGGATATAACTATGGAAAAGAATAATCGCCACTCATATATGGCCAACTGCACTGTGTGAACCTGAAACGTGGACTTTAGCGAAGAAAGATGAAAAAAGCTTGGAAGCGTTTGAAATGTGGTGCTGCAGTAAAATGGAAAGAGTGAGTTGGACAGAAAGAAGATCCAATGACGATGTACTCACTGATGTGGGCGCACAAAGACAAATATTGCATATGATACAAAAGCGTCGGTTGAATTGCCTGGGTCACAATATAAGATATGAACGTCTTCTACAGAAGATACTAGAGGACAAGATTCAAGGGAAAAGAGGACCAAGACCATCTTCATATCTCAGGCATACAGGGACATTACAGTACGAATATGCTGCAATGAAGAGAACTGCAGCGGATAGGGTCAAATAGAGAGACACACTCAGACAACCTTACAACCATTCTCAGGACTGATCAACTAGAGTACAGGGTTAAATGGAAAGACATACTCAGCCAACTTAACAAAAAGTCTCCTGCCTTATCAACCAGATGATGATGATGAGTTGCTGTATATAATTTGTTGCTGTTATGATTATTATCATTATTATTCTTAAACTGTGTAAACCGGCGTAGGCGTCCGACGCTGTACATACGGTGTTATGAGACAAATCTATTATCATAATCTGATAAAATCCACTTACGTCGTTAGACGTGACGGGACTCAGAAATATTCCACCGTGCAGTACATGTGTGGCCGTTGTGATATTAAATGCAGATCTAGCGGCGTTTACTTGGCACTTTCAATCCATCTTAATGAGGGTCGTATAACCACATTTGTGTGTGTGTTATTTTGTTGTGCTTTTACCTCTTCCTCTATTCCATCGTATCTAACCATGATGTCCAGATAGACGAGATGTTCCAGTTTATGAGGTCATGGGTTTCTGACAAGAATATCGTGATCCTTTTTTTTTTAATGTTCTGTTGGATTTCATATCTGCAGTGTTTACCTACGCGTTTTCTTGTGTTATATATAGTTCTCGCATGCCTCATTCTAGGCATTTGACGAATTTTTATTCATGAATGTATAATATGTGTCTCGTCTGCTATATTATTTATTGGCATATCAATCAGATTTATATTCACAATTTAAAACTGTGTCTGTCTTTAAATTCAGAATGTTTTGAAGAAAAAAAACTAATTTACTGATCAGATGGCTGTGCTTAATGGCAGATAAGCCTCATGTATTCGGTTATTTTTTTTCTCAATCTAATCTAATCTAATCTATTCCTAATCTAATCTAATCTAAACTAATATAATATAATATCTATCTATCTATCTATCTATCTATCTATCTATCTATATATATATATATATATATATATATATATCTTTCCATCCGTCGGTCTGTCCATCCGTCCGTCCGCCCGTATGTATGTATGTATGTATGTATGTATGTATGTATGTATGTATGTATGTATGTATGTATGTATGTATGTATGTATGTGAGTGTGTGCGTGCGTGCGTACGGGAGAGGGGGTACGTGCGTGTGTGTGTATATGTATGTATGTATTTATGTATGTATATATTCTGATCTTAAATGATACATATGAGGAAGGGGTCTTCGTCCCAGAATTCGACTGTACAGCCAGCTCTGGACTCACCGGTGGTGCAACACAACATGTCTGATTGCTGTTGTCACCATTGCTTGCAATGGACGGCTATTATTATTATTGTTTATATCTATATCCGTGTACCTATTAATACGTCTGTATATATATCCGTGTACCTGTATATTTGTATGTTTGTACGAATGTGTATATATCGTGCTATAAATATTTGTATGTATGTGTTTATCTATATCACTGTCTGTCCGCTTCTCTATCTATATTTTCGTCACACCGACTGTATCTGCTTATCTGTAAATCCGGTATGAGTCTACTTTGTCTGTATCCCAATGTATCCCTATGACTGTTTATCGATATAGAGCTATCGCGTATCGTACATCAATTCTCGCAAAAGCACTCTTAAATATGCTTCAGACACATTTAGTGCTGATATCAACGATGCACTTATCCTTACAAAGTGAAATTTCTGTGTGGTTTCCGGCGCGCCTTCTGGCCCAGTATCGCGTACATTAGCACGTCTTCACTGGTGTAGTGGGCTCGCGCTGGTCTCAACTGGTTTGGGGGATAAAACGAGTAAACCTGAACCTCATGTGCTGTTCCATCCAGATTCGCGCTAGGGATTAACACCCCGGTTCAAACTCTGTGATCTCCGTCAGTGTCTCCCAACCTTTTTACACCTGTAGACAGGTAAAAATAAAAAACATTTTTCGCGGACCCGTGACAATAGGAAACATTTGAAGAAAGTTAAAAGTGTTTACTGTTTTACTCCTTCTAGTGTCCATCTTTCATAATAACAAAAAACAGATTAAAAAAACAGAGAAAAATAACTGTGTAAGAGGGTTTTCCAAAATACAACAACACAGTATTATCAGAAAAATTTACCTCTAAAACATCTTTGTCAATTTTCGATTGACCTAATTTCAGTATCGCGATATTTTTAGGCCAAAACTTCATGCATTTTGATAAACAAACACGCCAAATACAGATGAGCTCTTGTGTTTTCGTCAAAATGTAGGGATACTTATGTATCTGGCGTCATTTGACTTTATAAACATTAGCCAGTCAGAGCTTAAATCACATAAACGCAACCCCCACAGTTTGTGGTTTAAGCCACAATCACTATTCCGCATACCGGCAGCAAATGCCTGCGGACAATAATTTGGAAAATACTTATCTAGATTACTGGGAAGAAGAGGGTCCACGGACTGTAGGTGAGGCAGGCTTGGACATTAAGACCATGAGATGTTGCGAGTCGTACGTTATGCTTCATGCTGCATTAGGATCCCTTCAGACAAGGAGAATGGTATCATGTTGTCTCGTTTCTGTGGCTCGAACCCCATGTGTAGAGATACTTATATTACTGTTCTTCTTTGTGATGTTATTGAATGCCCACATGATGTTTTTTTTAATTTTAATTTTTTTTGCGTTCGCCTTATTTCTCTATTCCCCAAGGCTGTGTGCGTTGCACTACGGTTTTTATTTTGCAGTGCATCCGACTTCGGTATGCATTTTATGTAAGACTCTGCTTCCTCCTGCATTTTCTAAGGGTTTGCTTCCCCGTGGTAACGGCCGGTGCTGTGATGGGGATCGAACCCTGCATCTTCGGATTGTGAGCTCTACCACTTAACCCCTAGCCCACGCAGTAACCGAATGCCCACAGTGAGTAACCTGACCATTTCGTGCCATAAGAAAAGGGCGTTCAGTGGCGGTTTCCAATAGCTTTCCTGACATCCCAATCCTGCTGATGAAGATGTAACAATGTGCTTTATGTTGCTGTGCTATGCTTGGCTTCATCTGCGTGTCGCTCACTACTACGCGGATCACATCGATTGCCCACCTGGTTATCCATTCTGTCATAAAACAGTATTTTTTACAGGAAAAACAGCGTCGAAGTCAGGTGGGGGGGGGGGGGGGTTCTTTGTCAGTATATATTGTCTAACCCTGGCTAACATGTTTGATAAGCATGTTTTCCCTTACCAGACATTAGTCATCTCTCCCCAGCTTTAGCTTGTCAAATCATCTTCATCATAATCAGCATCGCCATCATCAGGTTAATCAGTCAGGAGACTGGTGTTGAAGTCGTCTGATCATATCACGCCACTGTCCTCTATTAATCAGTCAGGAGACTGGTGTTGAAGTCTTCTGATCATATCACGCTACTGTCCTCTGTTAATCAGTCAGGAGACTGGTGTTAAAGTCTTCTGAACATGCCAGGCCACTGTCCCCTGTTAGTCAGTCAGGAGACTGGTGTTGAAGTCTTCTGAACATGCCAGGCCACTGTCCTCTGTTAGTCAGTCAGGAGACTAGGGTTGAAGTCTTCTGAACATGCCAGGCCACTGTCCTCTGTTAGTCAGTCAGGAGACTAGTGTTGAAGTCTTCTGAACATGCCAGGCCACTGTCCTCTGTTAGTCAGTCAGGAGACTAGTGTTGAAGTCTTCTGATCATATCACGCCACTGCCCTGTATCAGTCAATCCAGAGACTGATGTTGAGGTCTTCTGATCATGTCATGCCACTATCAGCTGTTCTTGACAGATTTTCCAACTCGCTTAAGTCTGCATCCTGATGTTTTTGCACGCCTGAGTGATATACTTGTTTCTTAGATAATCTCTTCTTCTTTTTCCCTGAATTTTGTCGTACAATTTTGTTCAATAGTTTACCTTTAAATCTCACTCTGTGGTCTAACAAAGACAATCTGCAAGTGTGTACATTTTGCAATAGTTGACTTTATGCTCCTAAATCATTTTAACCTTTTTCTGTTAAGCTCACTTTTTTGCATTGTCCGGTACCACCCCATCTCAATAGCATCTGGGTGACGGCGTGGCCTAGTGGTTAAGTGGCATGGCTCGCAACCCAAAAATGCTGGGTTCGATCCCCATCACAGCACCGGCCGTTACCTCGGGGAAGCAAACCCTTAGAAAATGCAGGAGGAAGCAGACTCTTACATAAAATGCATGCTGGAGTCAGATGCATTGGGCCGATAGGCGCAAAATAAAAACCACATCGCCTTGGAGAATAGAGAAATAAGGCAAACCCAACAAAAAAAAAAAAAAAAAGGTTGTACGGTGTTTTTTCATCCTAAATATCACGAGTCCATGTTTCAGAACAGTACACTCATATGAGCCAGATATGTGTATTGATTATTCTTGAAGTAACTTGATGTTAAAAACTTTTGTTTATCATGGAACGCTTTTCTTGCTTCTGCAATCTTGGTTATTATTTAGGCTGCACAACAGGTGTCCTTTGTAATTATTTGTCCCAAATACGAAAACCTCTACACTTGTTCTATGTTCTATCCCTATGTGAGGCTAATGTGTACTGTTTGGGCTTGTTTGCCTATTAAAATAGTTTTTTGTTTTACTGGCATTAATCTTCAAACAAGATTATTTGGCTTTATTGTTGATCTTAGGCGACAGCCTTATAGTGATTTCTCAGTTCCTTCTATGATGGCTTGATCATTCTCAAAGTTGCTATATTCTCAATCCATTGATCTTTACGCACATTTGACATTTTCCGGAAGCTTCTTATATCATTACCCTAGAGTAAGCTTTAAACAGCCGTGGTGATCAAAACGTCTGTTCTTACACTGTTTTCTTTTCTTTTTGGGAATGCAGTTGCTATTCCATTATTGAGTGATGCAAAATTCGTTTGATTTGTACATAGGTTCTGTATCAATTTAGGATCAAGATGATGAGCAGCGCATGAGTTGCAGCGTTAGTGACTCATGGCTGACTGCTAGCGTTAGGGCCAGCGAACCAGAGCTGCCAAGACCCTTCTACACCTCCACGCGGTGATCCTGGATAACAGGCTGCAATAGAGCAGACTGGCTAAGGAGAAGGGGTCAAAGGGGGAAGGCTATCCTGGTACTCAAAAACACCAGCTGAAGTCGGATGTATCGGACCAAAAGGTGCAAATATCGCAGTCAAGCTCTAAACTACGACTCAATGCATTCCGTTCTCTGAACAACATCCTGCCCCTTGCAAAGCTTTTTTCTGAGATTGGCAGTGGGAAAATGAGAACAAACATAGAAGAAGGTGTACGTTTAATTGCTACTCTATCCATATGACAAAACACATTAATTTTCTGCACGTTCATACCTTGCACAGAATTGATCTTACTTTCATGATGTCTCACTCTGTCTCATCTACTGACCTCACATCTCTCATCTACTGACCTCGCCTGTCTCATCTACTGATCTCACATGTCTCACCTACTGACCTCACCTGTCTCATCTATTGACCTCAGCTGTCTCATCTACTGATCTCACTGTCTCATCTTCTGATCTCACCTGTCTCATCTACTGACCTCACACTGTCTCATCTACTGATCTCACCTGTCTCATCTACTGACCTCACACTGTCTCATCTACTGATCTCACCTGTCTCATCTACTGACATCACCTATCTCATCTTCTGACCTCACGTGTCTCATCTACTGACCGTAAATGCCTCCTCTACTAACGTCACATGTTTCATCTGCTGACCTCACCTGTCTCACCTTCTGACCTCACCTCTCATCTGATGACCTCACATGTCTCATCTTCAGACCTCACCTGCTTTCCCAGTCTCTTACTTTCATAATGTCTCACTCTGTCTCATCTACTTATCTCACCTGTCTCATCTTCTGACCTCACCTGTCTCATCTACTGATCTCACATGTCACCTCTACTGACCTCACCTGTCTCATCTTCTGACCTCACCTGTCTATTCTTTTGACCTCACCTGTCCCATCGTCTGACCTGACATGTCTTATTTACTGATTTCACAAGTCTCGTCTATTGACCTCACATGTCTCTTCTTCTGACATCACATATCTCATCGACTGACCTCACCTTCTTGTCAAGTCTCTCACTTTCATCATGTCTCACTGTGTCTCATCTACTGACCACACCTGGTCCTCAACAGTCTATCAACCTTTTAGTTGAAATTGAAGGGTAATAAGATTCATTTGAAACATACTTATGAAGACGTCACGTCACGTCCTCGTACGTGCTCCAGGAACCAGACCGTACCACAGTAATCTTTCTAACCAGGTGAGGATCGACACTATATTCCCCATAATTATGAGCTTCCTCGCATTGCACTACAGCCAGGATCTCAGGTCCACGGTCTCAATTACTCATGTGGATCTAAAAGCACAGTGTTAAAGCACTATTTTTTCATTCCATAGGTACATTGTTCAACGCCTGCCACCGGCACAATGCAGTCAACCCAACCCAGCTATGAAAGCCTTTTTGACTTTTAATTGGAATAAAGGCAGCGACAAAAGGAACTGTTCACCCTGCCTCATAAATGCGTTTTGTTCTTGTACAATGAAGCCTCAAACAGTTCATCCCGGAAAGCAATGTATGCTATAGAAATACCTTGATCTTAAGTTAAATAACATCCCTAACACTTTATCCCTACCAGCAATATGCGCTCTAGACCTTCGTTTATCTTCACCTCACGCCACGCTCTCATTGTGGCAGTGGATCTACCTTTACCTTCACCTCACACTGCGCTCTCATTGTGGCAGTGGATCTACCTTTACCTTCACCTCACACCACGCTCTCATTGTGGCAGCGGATCTACCTTTACCTTCACCTCACACCACGCTCTCATTGTGGCAGTGGATCTACCTTTACCTTCACCTCACACCACGCTCTCATTGTGGCAGTGGACCTACCCTTACTTAACTTAACTTAACGTTTTCATACTGGTTTAATAGACTCCGCAGAGTCTGTATGCAACCAGTTTCTTTTACATGTCCTTTCTCTAAAAGCTATGTGCATCCAATCTATTCTTAAATGCAATTAATTGCCCGTGCCGCCACTACTTCCTGTGGCAATGCATTCCAAGCATGCACCACTCTCTCAGTATGGCAATGGACCTTTTCGCTTCTCTATCTCATAAACAGACCACCACCCCCACCCACGCCTCCCCCACCCCCGCCCCCCTTTCCGGAGGAAAATTGCTGCTGGGGCTAACCAAGAAGTTGCGAACATTTGACTGTAACCTGCTACTAAAGAAACGTCTTCATGGTTTCACTCCACTTCAGCACAAGTATACAACAACAGCTGCTCCCGTTCCTGTAACAGCGCCCAGTCCTGAACATGTATCAAGACGAAGGTGGCATCACGTTTGTCCACATTGATATCTGCAAGGTCTCTATCTGACAGAATGTGATAAACATCGAAATTTTCTAAATAAACTTTATTTTCATTCAAAAATACATTTATTAATTTGGGTACACAAAGGAACCAGCAAATAAACTGTCACATGGCAAAGCCATGAAACAGGAAATAAAACTAAACATGTACTCATGTTGCTTCTTAGTCTCAGGTCAGATCAGGTCATCCCGTAACCAATGAGGTCGTTGAGGCACATATGAAGACATCCGCACAATCCCACGCCCTCCTTCTCTGTCTAAATGTTGTTAAATAGCAAAATTATGCAGAGGTGACTCATTTAAGAAGAAATGGGTATATTGAGATCGGATTAAGACACAATTTAAGAATGGTCTGAGAGATAGCATATGGAGTTTAATGTAGATACATGTACAGGCATCTACGTGAGTAGTACTAATATGGAATATAATAAGATAGAAAACAAATAAACATATGGGTTATAATAGATTATGCAGGTAAGGTGAGTGAGTAAATCCAGGTAGCAGTATAAAAGACAAAGGCAATGTTATGTATGATTAAAAAGAACATTAAACATAGGAGCTAGGAGTGGTAATCAAACTATATAAAGCTTTAGTTAGATCTAGATTGGAGTCCTGTGTTCAGGTAGGGAGTCCTTATCGTAGAGGGGATATACAAATGCTGGAAATGATATAAAGACGAGCAACAAAACTGATAGTGGGATTCTGGAATTATCGTTATGAGGAAAGAATGGGTCTTCCTCAGCTTACTCAGATCGCATATACTTATTTTTAGATAAAGTTGAGTAGACGAAACTGGTTGTATTCAAACTCTGCAGAGACTTCTAAACCATTATAAAGAAGTTAAGTTAAGTTACTACACAAACTGTTATCGTTAAATGGATGAATGTAAATGTCCAGAATCCTGCACACATTTGCTGTAATCAGAATTCAGCTTGCTAGTAATATTTAGAAAGACACTGTTCAAATTTGAATCTGTTAAGTGAAACCTGCTGTTTGTTTTGTTAGTGTATCGGCATGAGAAAGGCTGTTCAAATTTATAGGTAGAAGAAAAAAGAAAAAGCACAAATATTTTTCTGACAAAATTGTGAAATGAACAAACATTTCTGCACTAAGTTACACATACACTTATGTTAGTTTCATATTCTTAATAGTCTCCTCCAGAACATTGTCTGCTTGAAGATGAATTAATTCTAAACGCCAGGTATATCCAAAGTTCACTTCTACTGTAAACACAAGTGTAGGCTTGTACATATGTTGTTGTTATTGTTGAATTCCCACAATGAATAGGATTACTCTTTTGGGCACCCTTGTAACATTATAAACGTGTGTGCGCATCTGTTCACGTGTTTAGAAAACACCGACTGAATATGTACTAAATGTATAATGTTTGTTTATAGAATCACGAAATTTTTCAATTTGTGTGAGAGTCACCCAAATTGACATCGTGGGTCGTGTGAAAACCGCGTTACATAGTTTGCCCACTTCTATAGTAGGGTAACAAATGAGGTCATTGAACAACGAATGACACTTAAAAATAAGACAAAATTCCATGAGATAACGCGTATGGACGTGTCCCAATCTTGAATTGTATAAAAAAAATCTAATAACAGGCAATTCGGTCGGAGATGAAGTGTTAGGGATTTCATTATACTTATAATTAACTAATTACAAAGTTTGGGTGACCAGTTCACTTCATCACTACCTTTTTGTTTCTAACATTGTCAATTACCAAATTACATCAGCGTCGACTGGAGCGTGACAATAACGATGATCGAACACGGCACCATTGCCATCAATGACGAGAGTTCTACCACTCAGACACTCAGATGTTCTGGAAATGTATACAGACGTATTTGTGGTAGCCGTACTTCAAATTTCCATCCCATGACATATTCAATGATTGATGTGGGCATATGGCATTGCAATACCCTGCCCACATGACCCTCTTCTGCTATTTGAAAATAGAATATTTTCTTTCCGAGTGCTTGAAATATCCCATGTGCTGTCATTACCTGATTCTCTTGTAACGGTCTTGGAATGTATTCACAAAAACTAGATACATTCCAGATCCACGGTAACTCTAGCATACACACTATAGGACGGTGTGTGCCAGGTTTCACCTTACTTCATTAATCGCGCACAAGTTCTGGTGTCCTGGGTTAATGCTAAGATGTATCTCATTTCCTTGCAAGACCTAATAATAAATGCAATTTTCTTGTTAAGAAAACGACCACAAAAACAAATAAACCTAAAAAAAAGTTTTTTAAATGATAGAAATAAAAATAAAAATAGGCAAGCATTGACATATTTCGCAGTTTCCTCATGTTTTTGGCCAAACATGTCAACTTCATGCCAGCTAGGCCACAAATCAGTTTTAAAATCTAGTAATCGGAGCCAAATCCCTTAGATTTGGCAGCAGGGACGAAGTCAGTGGCAAGTTCAAGTTGATGTGGCAAGAAGAAAGAATCAGGCTTTCACACTTTTGGCTCGTCAGCGCGAAGAAATTTCACACCTTTTCTTACTATTTTTATTCGCAGCGCCTGCCTCTTGCTCGCCTGGGGGGCCAGTTTTAGCGTCTTCTGTTTCCGCCACAGGAATTCCTTCTCGTTTGCATGTCTATCTACCTTTCTCACCTCATCACGTGTCTCTTCTTTCTTCCTGCTCTGTCATTCTCTCCATCGCTGGTCGTGTTTGTCTTTCATTCATTTCGTTTCTCGTCTATTATAATCGTGTCATCTTTCTATAAATCATTGTGTGCGTCTTCGTTAACTCTCCTGTCATCTTCTTCATCCATTGTCTTATCTCAAATTATTATCATTGCATCGTAAGTAACCAAGTGGTTATGGTACCTGTCTCAAATCTGGAGACTCGACTTGACTTAGCTCTTCATGTTCCGTAGGAATGTTTTCAGAGAGGTATTATCGTTTGGTGTGTGGCTTTTATTTTGTATATAATATCGCAAGCGATAATGACAACAGCATTGAAAACATGTTGTGTTGCATCTCTCTGATGTGTCCAGGGGTGGCTGTATGGTCCAATTCCGGAAACAATTGGACTATACAGCCACTTTAAGGACACAGAAGCTTCTTCTACATCTGTAGCAGATGTAAGTTCAGATTTGGACATGTGAGTGTCAGAAGTTTTGTCTTTCCGCATAGCACGTTTTTTCTGAACCTCAGAAGCCAGGCGCACCTCTTCTATGGAAACGCCTCTGATGGTGCATCTACGCCATGCCTGACAGGCATTCCCACGAGTTTGCATCGATGTTGAAGCGTGTCATATATATTTTGAGGGAGTCTGAAGTCCACTGACCAGACTCAGACATTCTTTCAGTTAACCATACATAAATTGCTTAAGATGCGCACAACATGGCCGGCCTACCTGAACTGGGTCTTCTGAAACAGTGTGTGGATGCTGGTCATTTTGGTCTTAATGAGGATTTCTGTGTCTTGAATCCTATTCTGCCATTGAATTCTCAAAAATCTACGGAGGCAGCTTGTATGGAAGTTCTTTTGTTTCTAATAAGCCTGTTGCACACAGAACATGTCTCACTGACATGTACATGGGTGGTGAGCACCATTGCTATGTATATACTAAGTTTTGCGCTGCCTCCCAAAGACAGCAATGGCCTTGGAGATTATGTTGCTGACCTGAGGGTCAATATTAGTTTCTCTGGGAGATTTTGGTTTTTTTTTATACAATCCCATACACACGACTTTAAAGACGCTTGCTAGAACCCCAGTAAGGCCTATGTGTGAAAATAAAAACATTAAGGTCCGCAAACTGTGCATCTTCTACAGACACACTCATTCAATCAATATATCAATCCAAGCCCGCCGATCCTCTTGGTGGATAGGCTATTGACAACATCCTGCCAGCATGCACGATCCTGTTCATTCTTCCTGTCGCCAAATGTAAGCATCGAATCTTAGTTCCTTCTCACATTCTCTTCTCCGAGTATCTGTGTGTATCTACCTCTCTTTCTCTCTCTCTATCTCTCTTTCTCTCTCTCTATCTCTCTCTCTCTCTCTCTATCTCTCTCTCTCTCTCTCTCTCTCTTCTCTTGAGGATTCCTTGTGAAAGCCAGTCTGTCCAAGCGTATGTCCTATCCAGCCCCATTTCTTTCCGTTTAATTTGTTGTTCCAGTGGTTATTGACTGTCGGCACAAAGTTTGTTTACTCATACTCTCTCTGCAGATTTCATCAATTAAAAAGGCACACACATTATAATGTAGTTATAAGTATATCGTTTTGGTTATCAATGTATTTCTATATCACAATTTTCTTGATACGAATTCTCAATAATAATCATTGACTTACATTTGTAAACAGTTTGGACTTACGTCTGGCGTCCAATCTATTAGAAACATGCCTTGAATAATGGGCAGTTTTTTATGGTGTTTATTGGGATGCTATTAGAATATTAATATTTAACCAGTCAGTAATTATGCACGTTTATAGAAGAAAAACTTTTGCCAATAACACTTAACGAACCAAGGACGTTAGCTTTTCTAAATTGTCCACCGTCAACTGAGCTATTGCGGGTCCCGCAAATATTTCAAAATTGTTTGTATGTACATATGTTCAGGGCGTATTTGGTTCATCACTGCCCTGACGTCCTTCTACACGTTCAAAGGTTACGTGTTATGTCTGCTGTTTTGTTTTTTGTTGCTGTTTTTTTTGTGTGGTTAGTTTTTATCTTTTTGTGGGGAAGGGAGATACTAGTTTGATTTTAAGCCGACGTTCGTTTATGTTTTGGACTTTGACGGGTAACCACTTTTGGTTAATGTTTTGCTATTAAGACCGACGTACAGTGTCTTGGTTGGCACATTGATAGACACACGGGGGGAATTATGTGTGTTAATCGTATTTTTTTACTTCTTATAAGTATATCCTACTTTATGCTTGATGAAGGGTGTGCAAATTATTAGTAGTAGTGTGGAACTATCTGGCTTGAACACGTTTTAATGCGTATCACTTCAGTTACAGTGTCATCTCTACATTCGTGGCCAGCTGTAATGAATCTTCAATCTTCTGTCTACTGCCATGACTGTGCACATGCCAGGCATTTTCTTGCCCATTTGTATTCCTTCAATTCATATTGGGGTTTACCTACCTCAATAGAGAGGAAGACTAACGTCTGGCCAGGCACAACATACTGATCAGACATGTTAGTCAGGGTCAGGCAAAACATACTGATCAGACATGTTAGTCAGGGTCAGGCAAAACATACTGATCAGACATGTTAGTCAGGGTCAGGCAAAACATACTGATCAGACATGTTAGTCAGGGTCAGGCAAAACAAACTGATCAGACATGTTAGTCAGGCTCAGGCAAAACATACTGATCAGACATGTTAGTCAGGGTCATGCAGAACATACTGATCAGACATGTTAGTCAGGGTCATGCAGAACATACTGATCAGACATGTTAGTCAGGGTCATGCAAAACATACTGATCAGACATGTTAGTCAGGGTCAGGCTAAACAAACTGATCAGACATGTTAGTCAGGCTCAGGCAAAACATACTGATCAGACATGTTAGCCAGGGTCAAGCAAAACATACTCATCAAACATGTTAGTCAGGGTCAGGCAAAACATACTGATCAGACATGTTAGTCAGGGTCAGGCAAAACATACTCATCAAACATGTTAGTCAGGGTCAGGCAAAACATACTGATCAGACATGTTAGTCAGGGTCAGACAAAACATACTGGCTAAGACCCTCACCACGGCTTCCTCGTAGTCCTCTCTAGAAACGGCTTTTTGTTGCATAGCAGCCTTGCTAACGAGGTTAGGGATCGACGTGATCCTCGTAGTAGTGAGCGACCCGCAGATGAAACGAAGCATAGCGCAACCGCCTGGAGGACCACAGTCCACCTTCATCCGTACGCTCAGGATGTGAGGAAAGTTACTGCAACTCGTTCCTTGACGTCATTTTCAGGGCGCACAAAAGAGTAAACCTACTCATTGTGGGCATTCGAAACAAGAACAAGCTACCTCCACGTTTGCCCTCCATCGTTTCTTCTTATATGGTTTATTGTTTTCAGCAATGTGGTTTCGTTTTTTCTTTTTCTCATTCTTCTTCGTTCGTTCTTAATCTCCCGCTACCAAGCCCTAAAAAGAGCGTTGCAATAAGCAGGATGTTGTCTGGAGAACGGAATGAGTTGTGTCGTAGTTTACAGCTTGCACCTTTCGGTCTGACACATCCGACTTCAATAGGCATTTTTGGGTACCGGGTTGGCCTTCTCTTTTCGAATTCTTCTACTTACCCAGTCTGCTCTGTTGCAGCTTGTTATCTAGGATCACCGCGTGGAGGAGTACAAGGGTCTTCACAGCTCTGGTTCGCTGACCCTGACGATAATAGTCAGCTATGGGTCGCTGACCGCTGCAGCACATGCGCTGCTCAGCATCTTGATCCCATTCGTGAACTAAAACCGTAACCTATATGAAGTGGGGTGTCCAGTTGCCTTCCTTTCTGTTTATACCTTTCCCAACCCATACATCACCTACCTATTTAAATTGTAGTCGACTGGGGGAGCGGTCGCACCAGGAGAAAAACCACGACCGGATTGTTTTCTTTCCGTCCGAGATTTCGAACCCTTGCGCGTTGTAATTCCAATCTTAGCAAGCCAGCACACTGTCGACTATGTTACCTGATCAAAACAATATTGCTCAAAAACAATACCCAAACAATACTATTGATAAAGTGTGAATATTAACCGGGATATTCTGTCTTAATTATGATACAGAAATCTAGGCAATCGAGGCGGCATCTGGGAAACTGTTCAGCAGCAATCTCAGTCCACACCCTGCAGTATTTCTGAAGTTCTGACGCTAACATTCACAGTCCTGGACTACTCTTTCTGTCTCTCTCCACGTGTACCATTTAACCATAGTTGCCTCTCACGTTGTCTTCTCCATATATTTTAGGTCTCCCTATCTATCTCTTCCCCTACTGATTCCATGAGAAAGCATACCCGACTATTGAGGATGGTGATTAGCTCGTCAAATGTCCTGTCAAGCCCCATTTTCTTCATTTAATTTGTTATACCAGTGTCTGTTGGCTCATTCTCAACAGGTCTTCTATTATTACTCACCATATCCTACCAAATTATGTCTATTATCTTTCGAAGACATCTGTTAACGAGGGACTTTTTGTTGAATAGCCTTGATCGGTCTCCGTGTTTCCGCGCCATGTATCAGCACCGACGTGACGGATATTCTAACTTTGGTGCATCTTGGTTTCAGTGAGAAATATTTTCTTCGCACACCCTGATAGATTGGAACGCACACCCCAATAGAGCGGCACGCACATCACCATACGTGTTGGTACCCCACTGTGAGAGACCATGCCAAAGACAACATTATGTCCTATACATTTAAGTCATAATATACTAGGGTTTTGGTCTGATGTGGCGATAACGTCTCCAGGCGTCGAGATGTCATAAACGAGTGATAAATGCGCGCTCACACGCAGAGCGAATTCTCTGCTTCGGCCATCCACATCCTTGTGAAAATGGGTTTGAGTAATGACACCACAAACCGTTGGAATTCTGTTTCTCCCTCATGCTAATCATGGCCTATGATTTTTTTTTAAATTCTATTAATATCTATCAATTATCTTTAGTCCACTTGTTGAATGATGTGGGTTTCACATTCTTGTGGCGAAAGTTTCATTTTTCTCTGAATATTATCGGGTCCGAAAGTCGAGCATATAATATTAATACTGTAACTTGTCAGGCATGTCATAAGTGACAATTTCTTAGATTGGACATGACGACTTGTATTTCAATCCTGTAGAAACTATAAACCACACAATCTTCATAGGATCTGTGGATGCTACGTGTGGTAACACGCTATGCATTTGTTGAAGACATATGCTCCACGGGAGCTGAAATGTGTTTGATTGATTGATTGGCTGATTGATTGATCGATTGCTATGAGTTTAGACCCTACTGATAGTCTTCTCTTAGGACTTGCTCTGAATGTTGCAGTGGCTCTTCTCTATCACACACAGATAGAGTTTTCTATAGTACGTGGTTACAACAACACCTTAGGACACTTATTACGAAATCGCAACAGTATTGCGTGGCATTGGTCTGATTTCCTTTACGCCGCGCTCCTTCCTAGAAATCTCTTTAGCAACCAAATGTGCTAAGACTGATAATGGAGTGCATTATGACTTTTTGTAAACGTGTGCCTAAAAATATCGTTGTGTTAATGTCTTTCTCATTCTTGACTATATGTAACTAAATTTTGAATTACGTTAAAAATCTAAGGGATCCTCGCCGTTGCTACAGAGTTCGTGCATTGGGTTGAGATTTTCCTAAAATATGGAACAGAGCAATTATTGGTTAAACTACAGCCTACTGTTGATCTAGAGTAGGTCAAGAATAAACCACAGCCTACTGTAGATAGAGGCCTTCTGATTCACTGGGAATTCCCTTTGAAACGTCACATTCCAAAGCTGATTAAATAACGGAACTCACATCTGTCAACTATCAATGAAACTATAATAGCGTGTTCGGGAAACAAAGATGGATATGCAGTTGGCATCAGGGCAGGATTCTGTTATACGATCACTCCCAGTAGCAATTTGTTGTGTTCTGTACCGTGAATTTGTTTTATGTCTCTGTGTGGAGCATGGATTGATTATAAACCTTGGCACAATATGAGTTCCGTTATTTAGTCGGCCTTGGAACGTGACGCTTTAAAAAGATTTTCCCTATCTAAAGTAGGGCATGGTTGAACAGTGTGCAATAACGTTGATTCTTCGACTAAACTAAACTAAACTTAATTAAGCTATGTAACTAAATTATGCAGCACATGAAACCTCAATCCAACGAGAAATGAGTAAATATTAAAAAGCACCATCTCTCTTTATAAGCTTTAATTTATATTGACATCTTTTTTAGGAGGAGGCGGGATGGGGGTAGGTGGAACTTTTTTTAAAATTTATTTTTTATGTTTGTGTGTCATTTTGGGGCATTTTCTTTGATGAATTAATGTATTGACGTTTGTTTTTAATTTATAGTTTTTTTAATGAAAAGTTTGATACAAGTTCATCTGCACCGTTTATCAGTTGATAATGTATATTTCTCGTAATGAAATTGAAGAGATCAGGCTGGTCAACATTCATCGCAAATCTTTATTTGAGAAAATGATCATCGATCATGTCTATGTCTTGTCCTGCTTCATCTTCAATGTATACTTGGTAGGGTTCCTGATTCTCCAACTCGATGAACGTGTGTGCCTGTTCGAATGCGACTTGAAGTTCCTGATAGCGATGAACTTCTGGAAACAAGCTTTTCAATGACCTGTCCAAGATCCGTCAAAATGTAATATACGAAGCGTGTTCAAATGAAACCGGACCTAACTGCATCAATACGTACGATGCGCATAATGCCGATACTTTGGGTGTAAACAGCACATACCAACCGTCGAGTTTGCAAAATTTCATTATTTTCCGACTCATAGTTTCCTCAGCAGACCGTTGAAAACATTGGCGGATTTGATACGGAATCCGTCCAGCAAGAAACTGAAGTATCGAAAGGTGTTCACAATGGGTACCGTTACTTCAGTTTCTTGATATCCACCATTTGAACTGTCCATAGCGACACTGCAAGCTGCTCTGCTAGCGAACGTAAGCTCCGGCGACGGTCAATCCGAATTGCTGCATCAATTTTGGCGATGGCATCGTCTGACGCAACAATATGCGCCTGGCCTGTAACGGAAGATTTTTCGTTAACTCGCGTCCTTCTTTAAACATCATTCTCCAGTTCTTCATTGTTGTCTTCGACATAGTTTTATCACCCTACACTGCCTCCATTCTGCTATGAATGTCAACTATCGATATTCTTCAGCTGATTAACTCTGGACGGATTACGTATCACACCCGCCATGTTTTTAACGGTCTGGTGAGGAAACTATAAGTCGAATGATAATTAAATTTTGCAAACTTGACGGTTGGTATGTACTCTTTACATCTGAAGTGGCGTCGTCATGCACATCGTACGTATGGACACTTGGTGCAGATAGATCATGTTTCATCTAAACACGCCTCGTATTAACAAGAGACATTAGTAGAGACTACACAACATTTCAGCTCTTTGGTTTCAATGGAAGTTGGTTTAAAAAAAAGGGGAAATGGAAGTCCACACACGAACGGACGTGTCAGATTCTAATAAAATCTTCAATAAATATGGACCAACATTATTTTGATATCAGGCATTTTATAGTAGTTGTTGTTTTTGTATGTTTTACATGTTGAGATTTTGCCAGCGCTAAGCACAACCTTTCGTAATCTATTGTTACGTTACATGTGAGAGAATTACGTTTTTCTGTCTTTTCCTCTTAAATAATGAGTAGCTTCTCCAGATCGTCTGGTTGGCGTAGCGGTAAAGCACTCTATTTTCAGGGCAAGGATTTGGGGTTCCTAACCCATGATTGTCACGCCCCCGTCGAACCAGCTGTAAATGGAGACTTGCCATATGTCTAGGAAAGTAACAAGTAGAAAGAAAATGGACTGGTCACTTTACATGATACAAGCTGCGACTTAGTATACTGAAGTCTCTAACAACTTCATTTTCTGACAATTGTGAAACTATGGGACAAACCTTGACTTAGTATACTCAAGTCTCTTCTAACAACATCATTCCCCGACAGTAGTGTAACTACTATGGGACAAACCTTGACTTAGTATACTGAAGTCCCTAACAACTTCATTCCCCGACAGCAGTGTAGCTACAATGGGACTAGCCTAGACTTAGTATACTGAAGTCTCTAACAACATCATTCCCCGACAGTAGTGTAACTACTGTGAGACAAAACCTTGCCTTAGTGTACTGAAGTCTCTAAGAACTTCATTCCCTGACAGTTGTGTAACTTCTATAAGACATACCTTGGCTCTTGACTTAGAATACTGCATTTTTTTTTTTTTGAGGGGGGAAGGGGGGAGAAGAGGGCGGGGGGTTGTATTTTTTTGCGTTCTCCTTATTTCCCTAATCCCCAAGGAGGTGTGTGTTCACTGTGGTTTTTATGTGTATGCCTGTAGTCCATCCGACTTCAGCACGCATTTGATGAAAGGGTCTGCTTCTTCCTACATTTTCTAAGGGTTTAATGCCCCAGGTAAATACCGGTGCTGTGATGGGTATCGAACCCCTTCTGATTGTGCCGTGTCACTTAACCACTAGCCACGTCGCCCCCCCCCCCCCCGCCCCCCCCCCTCCAACTTCAAAACTTGACTTAGAATATTGCAATCTCTAACAAAGTCACTCTCCGACAGTAGTGTAACTACTATGGGACAAACCTTGACTTAGTATACTGCAATCTCTAACAAAGTCACTCTCCGACAGTAGTGTAACTACTATGGCCCAAACCTTGACTTAGTATACTGCAATCTCTAACAAAGTCACTCTCCGACAGTAGTGTAACTACTATGGGACAAACCTTGACTTAGTATACTGCAGTCTCTAACAGCTTCATTCCCCGACTGTAGTGTAACTACCACGGACGGTTCTTTACTTTATTTGTGTATGTTCTCACAAATTGTTGTTTTATGAGCTGGTCGTAGTGAATCCACTCTTGACGGATTCTTGGACTCTTACATTGGCTCATAGTATATCATAAGCTGTACTAATAAAGTAGAAATGGCGGTTCCTAGTGGTAGTGGAGCGCATTTCTACTCAGAAAGTTCATTACCGTAACGATTACAAATTCAAACCCCACTTCGTTGGCCGAGCTGCTGAAACCCAGTCTGTTTCCATGTGGACTTTGTGGTTTTTAGGTAGAGATTTGATCAGTATGGTAGATCGTACCAATAGACTAGACTTTGCACCCAGCATTTCACTACACACTTATCAGAAAGTACCAAATGTTCAGCTGTTCAATATAACCTCTTCACGGAAGAAACATTGGTAATCGTTTGGTGTGAACCAAGGTATTGATCAGCTCATGAGCTATAGCAGTCAGCGACCCAAAGCAAGCGGGATCCAGAGCTACCCTTCTATTCCTTCACGTGGGGTTCCTGGATTACAAGCTGTAACAAGGCGAAATGGCTAAGGAGGGACAAAAGAGGGAAGGCTAACTTGATACTGCTGGTCGGATGTGTTGGACCGATAGGTGCACATATCGCAGTCTATCTGTAAAATACGACACAAAGCATTGTGTTCTCAGGCCTACATAATGCTACTTACAAATCCTTTCTCAGGGCTTGGTAGCGGAAGTTTGAGAACCAACAACGAAGAAGGTCTGGCTGTTTCTAAACTCTTCCTCTTGGCTTATCTTCTACCGTTCCATCAGATCTTCCTGTTCATTTTTGATTGCGCTGTTTACTTTTGTATTGTATTTATATTCTTTTCACCATTACCGACTATGTTATCAAAAATATCCCACATCCCTGCCATAAGTTCTTTATTTGTTCCATCTCATTTCTTAGCAGCTTTTGCTCATCCTCCAAACTTTTCCATCGCCCAAATGATCCCGTATGTATGAATTGTTCGCCGTTTGTTTATACAAGAGGTAAAGACCGCGTGAAACCGCGTGCCATCCGCTTGTTAACAGTTATTAAAAAAAGACACCAAATGCCACACGATGCCCACCTTCTCCCAACCCCTTCCTACTCGCAGAAATCCCCAATCAAAGCACAAACATTGGACAGAATCTACGCACCAGAATAATACTCGTCTGCCCTTTGGGAATAGAAAGTCAAAATTGAGAGAAACCATTGCTCTTGACAGATTGGCATCGCCGAAAGCTTTCCAAATTTTTTTTTAATGTTCTGTGTTTCAGACGGATGTCAGAAGCTAAACGAAGTTGTTTTGGGTTTTTTTCCAGAGTTTGTTTCCACAGTCAACCTAACTCTTGTTTTTTCGTCAGATAAATAACTCGTGTTTATTTATCACATTTACATTCCTTTCAAATGCATGTAAATTAAATGCAAATACATTATTTGAAAAACATTACAGTCTCTTCCAATACTCAAATACCTTGATAATACTTACTTACATTCCGTGTCCGGCTATTTCACATTGTCTTCACTCACAAATCAGGAACCGTCAGTGCTCTTTGATTAGCCGGGATTCCTGCATACTGGGACATATGGTACTCCGGGTCTTGGGCGGCCATACATTCGTAATATTCATCGTCTGGACATCCCCCTTTTTCTAGGTTAGACCCACACCTGGACACACCTGTTCTTCACCTGCTCAGAGATCTCCACGTAGTATATGTCAAATCATGTCCTGGTGCAAGCTCTTCTTTAATCTGCATCCAACCTTTCCCGTTCTTTTGGCATCACTTTTATATGTGCTTTCTCTCGGGGTTCTGTTCTGAGGGCTGTACAGTTTGCAGAAGACTTGTCCTCGGTTTAGTCGTGTTCTTTCTGGTGTGTACCCGAGAAGAGGATATCTCTGGTCACAGGACTGCTTTTGTCTCTCAACTTCAGATGCGACATGTCTTCTAATATCCGGAGGTGCGATACCAGCGTTTGCGTAGACCTTTTACTTCAGTGTCGGTTTAAGCCATTCTGTCACAATATGGTGGGTCTCATTTTCTGCCACATCATGTTTCGTATGTAGATGCATTCCAATCTGGTGCTGCATACTCTGCTGCTGACAGACAAAGCTCAAGGGCTGATGTGCAGAGCACCGTTGGGGTTGCTCCCCATTCAGTGTTTCTGAGCTTGCGAATTATATTGTTTCTTGCACTGACTTTTTGTTTTAAATGCCTAAATACTTGCGTGAATCACTATGTTCAAGAACCTGTCTGTGCCATTTAATTTGAAGTTGTCTTCATGCCTCTGTTCTTCAAACCTTCATAATTACCCACGTCTTTCAAATCCTTGTGGTTCACAATTCTTCACCAAATTCGTGCCAGTTGTCTTTTCCTGTGTCATCCGCTTCAGCTTTTCAGCTCTGTCCACGTCTTCCGTGTTTCTTTTAGGTTTGTCTAGAACAGCGGTTATTAACCTATAGTTCTCTGACCATTGTAGATCTCTGAGGTTCCTTCAGGCGGTCTGCGAAGGCTTGAAGAGATGTTATGTGGCTTTACATTCAACATCGAAAGATAACAAGAAAGATGCCAAAATCTTCTTCTTCTTCTTCGTACGCTGTCAAACAAGATGCCAAAATCGAAAGAAACAAAGAAAGGCAAATACAGCAAAAGTTATTTCAGACAAACTTCACACAATTAGATAAATGCCGCTTAAACAGACGCCCCGATGAGAATTTGAATAATTTAGAAAGGTGGCAGGACATCACAGCAAGACTATCGTCCGTGATCTCAGAATTTAAACACGTTGTCGTTGAGCCGAATGTCAAAGGATGTCGACCGGAATGAGTCAGAATATCAGACTATAAGACAGATACAAGTTTCTCGTGATCGGACAAATTGGAGCCACTGCGCTGATTGTTCGTGTCCTAGATCGCTAGAAGAATGAAAATCAGTAAGACGATTATCCGAGACGACATAGGAAAAAATATAACATTGCGATGTATTTTGCTAAAATACATTTTGGCTGAGTCTCAGTATAGCCCGCTTGCTTCTTCTTCTTTGCGTTCAGGATCTTTTGTTCATGCTATATCTGCAGGCCAGTCGCCATGATGAAGTCTGTAGTCTTCACGAGGTCGGAGCGTCTGCCCCACAGCTTTTGTCTCAGCTCCGCACCCTCTGGTCAGGTCTGGCATCTCATTTCCCTATAGATTGGGCGTTCTTGTAGAATATATTCAGTGTTCTGGCATCCTGTTCCACATGGGCACTCATCGGTGTGTGAGATCTTCAGTCGGTATAGATGTTCTAGTAGTCTGCAGTGTCCAGTTCTCAGACGAAATAAGGTAGTTTGTTGATTTATTTTTAGATAGTGAATTGGGTTTGATGTACTGCTTATGTTTCTGTCTTCTCTCCATTTGTGTATATACTGATTCCTGATGATGTTCTTGATTTCTCTGTATGGTACTCGGTGATTAAATTGTGCCTTTTTGCTGCCATTTTTTGCCAGAGTATCAGCTCTCTCTCGTTTCCCGTGATTCCACAATGGGAGGGCAGCCACTGGAGCACTATTGTTGAAGATCTCTGGAGTTTTCACAGTTCTGCTCTAATCTCTGATAACAGTGGTTCGTTGTTTGTTTTTTTGAATTGTCTCTAATAGTTCTCTGCAGTCCGTGAATACAGCTATTTTTGTTGGAGGTTGCCTTTTTGTTTGAATTATTCTCAGTGCTCGCAGGAGGGCCATCGGTTATGCTCTGCTAAATTTGAAACAGAAACGTACTGATAATGATGATGGCAGTGCATCCTGCTCAATATGAAATGAGATTTCTTCCAGTCATATAAATAAGAAATATAAATTAATTGTCCAAGTTGCTTCTTCTTCTTCGACCAACTGATGATATACTGAAAGCACGGTGAGGTTCATGAAAGAGACTGTACGTTTCAGGTCTTCGCCAGTCACCCACAGCTTTTCCAGCATGGTCACTCTCCCGGGCCAGACTGCCTCTCTTTGGTCTACATAAGTGGGACAGTTCTGCCGGATATGTTCTGGTGTTTGCTTGGGTGCTCTGCAAAACGCATTTGGCAGTATCTGTAAGGCAAATTCTGTGGAGGTAAACAAATGTCCCGTTCTAAGTATGAAGAGCTGTATCTACCCATCTCTGCCAAATTTGTCTATGCTGTCATTGTCTGGCTTGTATTCTGTCAAACGGTCTCGCCGTCCTCATTGATCATGAGTGTCTTTGCTTCTTTATAGATCTGTGGATGGCGAGTTTGCGTGCCGCCACGTCCAGTATCTGCTTTATAGCTCTGTGGATGGCGAGTGTGCGTGCCGCCACGTCCAGTATCTGCTTTATAGCTCTGTGGATGGCGAGTGTGCGTGCCGCCACGTCCAGTATCTGCTTTATAGCTCTGTGGATGGCGAGTGTGCGTGCCGCCACGTCCAGTATTTGCGAGCACATCTGCTTTCTCGTTTCCAATAATCCCACAGTGGGCCAAAATCCACTGCAGGGCTAGATCTAGGTTGTATTTTTTTCATTGACCCGATGTGATATTTTATTTCGGAAATTGAAAATGGACGGTATTTTCATTTTATTACGCTTTCTTGTTTATTAACAACGCTTATCCATTAACTTGTTAAATTACAAACATGGTTTACTGTTGTAAATACACAGATAATTTATTCCTGGACATTTTCTTTTGTGGATTGTTTTGGAGTTCCACGGCAGCAAAAGATATTTAAAGAGGGCATGTGGTAACGAAACGGTTAAGAACCGCTAGTCTAGATCTCTCTTCTCCGTGTGTGTTTTGATCTGCCTCTACATGTCTTATAGGCATAAGCTGGTTTCTTAGATAAGTATCCTGCACCAGTACCAGTGTCAACTTCTCTCGTCCAGCTCCACTGGTTTAAAGTCTGCTTCTTTCCCTACAGCTCAACATGAATGGCTTGGCTTGGCTTCGTTCATTCTCAATCTCCCACTATCAAACTCTGAAAGGGCTTAAGTAGCAGAATGTAGTCCAGAGAACGGAATACATTGTGTCGTAGTTTACAGCTTGACTGCGATATTTGCACCTTTCGGTCCAACGTATCCGACATCAGCAAGCATTTTTTGAGTACCGGGTTAGCATTCCCTCTTCGATCCCTTCTCCTTAGCCAGTCTGCCCTGCTGCAGCCTGTTATTCAGGATCACCGCGTGGAGGTGTAGAAGGGTCTTGGCAGTTTGAATATCCCTATTCAGCGTAAACACACATTTTCGAACTTTCTTACCTTTTACCCTTTTGTTTTTATTGGTTTGTATATTTTACAGTCGTCCAATGGAGAGAGAAAAGAGAGAGAGAGAGAGAGAGAGAGAGAGAGAGAGAGAAGATAGTAAGAGCAGTATCCCATACTTGTACTGTGAAAACACGAATACTCTGCCCTCATCCTATTAGATGCTAATTATGACTGAAATTGATGAGGTTATGTTCTTGAGCGAACATCGACCAAAAAAGAAAGACAACTCTCTGACAGACATTGATAATTCTGACCATGTCAGTTTGAAGAGCACCTCTAATTAGAATAAACATATTAACCCTCATCTATGATTATATAATGAGCTGTCTTCTTTCTATACAATATTTTTACGAAACAGAACAGTCCGTTTACCGAACAATAGGATGTTGCACAGTTTCAGTTTGTATTTAAGAATTTAGCTATTCACAGGGGGCCCAAATGTATTTGTTACCCCAGCCCACCTACTCTCCGCCTATTTTATCACCCCTTGCGTCAGATCACTGGACCGCGTGTATAATGAACAGTTCATTGTGATAGTTTTACCGGTAAACAATATTCTTCGTGCAATCATGTAATCATATGCCGAGAACTTGTGAAGAGACAACATAGCGCCTTGAAAGTTTCTGTAATATAGACATAGGTCATTCAATGTTCAGAGAAAATTTCAACTCGATATTTGTTCAATATCAATGGGTCATCCCGGAATACACAAGAATCCTTGCTGAATTCTACACTGATTACACGACTACCTTCCCACCCTTCCAAAGACCCATACAGAAAACATGACGTCAAGGGGACTCCACCTCACCAAGGCCTTTTCCCGCATGCCTGGAATCCATCAGCCGGTGCGATTGGAATATTTTTGACATCAACATAAAAATCACTTAAATCATTTTCGCTTTGCAGATGATCGTGTACTCATTACGGAGACAGCCACAGACGTCAATGGCATGATAGCAGCACTCCACCGAGAAGGAAAGAAAGCGGGACTCGAAGTGAACACGTCCAAGACGAAAGTCATGCACAACTGATTCGCTTCCCGGGACCCAGTCTTCCTGGATGGAGAGAGACTTGACGACATGTACGAGTATATCTACCTTGGACGCCTTCTCAACACGCAAAACCACTTGAGCTCAGAGTTGACAAGACGGGTTGGGCGACTTTCTCTTCGATAAAGCCGGTACTGGACAATATCCATGACCAGAGCCTGCGCACTCTCTATTCAAATCCACAGTACTACCTGCAATTTGCTATGCGGCGGAAACATGAACACTCACGAAGGAGATGAATTCCAAACTCAGATTGCCCCAAGCCTCCCTCGAGAGACACAATAGCCAGAGCAGAAAGGCTTTATAACTCGGACATACGTCAATTGTCCTTAGTGGAAGATGCAATTATTTATGTAGATGAGATGAAACACAGCGACAGCCATATAGTACCTCAGAGACAAGAAACAACCACGGGGACGACCACCAACCAGTTGGTCCGACTCCCGTGCATCCAACAACAGCAATCACGATGCCACCGATAGGCGACTCATTATCCACTGGTCCTCCAAGACAGAGACCGTTGGAAAAGATGTTGGGACATACAACGGTGTAACCGCCGCTGAAGAACAGATCGTCCAGTAATCCAATAATGTGTTAAGCAAATGTGTCTAACTCGTGATTCGAACAACATAGCGGCTTGAAATAACGTTGCGTTGTTCTAGTAATCGGTTATAGAACGATCAGTGAATATTTCAGCTCGATATATCGTTCAGTTCCTTATACATATATAACAACTATCAGAAATATGATAGATTTTCTCGTATAATTCTCTTCAACTTTATCAACCGATTCTTCCAGAATTAGTAAGGGAATGCTAGCTGTTAGAATTACATAAATGTTGCACTGCATGTGACTGTTATCAGTATATTGAACAGTAATAGTTCATTATCAGATCTATCAACAGTGATATTTCTCAGTTCCTTAAAAGTAATTACCCACGATTTCTCCGGCCACCTCTATCGACAGAATAATAATAATAGCTGCCCATCGTTGTCAATGAGGACCGTCGACATCATCCTTGTCACAGCTTTCCCTGATAGGTGTGGATGTCCAAGTGACTGAACAGGCCAATGCGGGCACGAAAATATCTACAGCATAACGGGCACAAGAGGTCTGTAGAAGGTGATGGTGTTTCCGCTGTTTATGATTTCCAGGTCTCGCGTCTGCTCTGGGCTTTCACAACACGGTGGTCTTTGATAGCGCTTCTCCAGTCAGATCTGTTTTGTGCAAGACATTCTGTGGTGACATCTATCCGGCAACTTTAACGTGAGTCCCCCAGACTGTCCTTTAAACGTTTCTTTGGGCGCTCTTTCTCGCGCAATCCTTCTCCCAGCTAGCCGTAGAGGAGCTTCTTTGGAAGTCGTTGGTCTGACATACAAACGAGGTTTCCGGCCCATCTTAGTCTTGCTTTTTTTTAGCAGTGGAAGGATTTTTGGCATTCCATCCCTGGAGGGAACCTCGATATCAATGACACGATCTTTCCGTCGAATGTGGAATATTCACCTCAGTCAACATGTGTGGAAGTGGTTTAATCTCCTTGCATGTCCAAATTATACAGTCCAGCTTTCGCGGGCGTAGAGTATGGTTGGAATAATGGTATCACCGTAGACTTTGAGTTTGGTCTTGACACTGATGCCACGACGTTCACACACCATCCGACAAATATTCAGAAGCTAAACAGACCAAAACGTGTATTAGACCATATTGTTATGATCATTTTATTTCCTCTTGCGTTGCTGTCTACGGAGTGTTTTTCTCAGTTATGCCTTTATCGTGTCGATTTTGTATTTCCAGTAATTTGACACCTGGTTCTCCTAGCAGACTTCAGGATAGTACTCCAAGCCATCCAAACAAGACAGACTTACATGAAATAAAATATAACATAGAATTGTTGTCCCAAGAAACAGATTTAATCATACAGTGGTTTTTAGCCCACTGTAGGTTTCTTAGAGAGTGGAAGGCAGGTGAGCTCGTAAAAGTTGGAAGTGGTGGCACACAAACTCGCCATCCACAATGCTTTTAAGAAGCAAAGATACTCATAAAACGATCCGTGAGGAGATAATAGAAATACCAGCACAAAGAGTCAGAAAATGACAGCGTAGACAAATTTGACAGAGATTGGCAAACAACGATCATCAGACTCAGAACGGGACATTGCAGGTTCAAGGCCAACCGCCACAGAATGGATCGTACAGACACTGTCACCTGCGATTGTAGAACACCCAAGCAAACACTAGAACATATCCTGCAGAACTGCGCTACTTATTCAGAACAAAGTGAGGCAGCTTGGCCCAAGGGATCGATCATGCTTAAAAAGCTGTACGGGACCGGTAAAGCCCTGAAACGAAGTTTTCTTTGTGAACCTATCCGACTAGATGCAAATCATCAGTTGTTGTAAGAAGTCTTTGCTCCAAATGTTGTTTTAGACATTTAATAAGGGACAACAAACATTATACGTTAATTAGTGCCAATCATTGGCCAACATTATTCCTGGAATTATTATCCAATCCCTTTATCAACTCCACACCGTGTTCTCAAGCATTCTAAAATTGTTATCCCCCATTACATTCGTCCGGGCATTACATGAATGGATATATCGTCCTTGCTGAAAGAACTGTCCACAACCGTCCCAGATTTTTACTTATCCATGTATCGTTATGTCAGAAAAATATCGTAATATAAGAGATGTACACTATAAAACAGATGCTGCAACGAAATGACAGGTGAAATAAGCGTTCTCAGTAAAAACCTGTTTAGTCTTCATTGTTGTTGACTAGTAGATTTGCTTATTAAAGATACACGTCTGCAGTGTCTACATACGTAACTTGTTATCCACTCTTTCAAAGACAAAGCAATTTCACCGTGTCTTTTATTCGTTGTTCTTTGTATTATTTTACTTTTCCGTCATTTTATAACGTTAGTGTTTGAAGGTCTTGCTTTTAACCGATGATGTATGCAATGTGTTGGGTAATTACTAACTTCCGTGTCCGGAAACCTCACAAAGTATTGGATCAGAAATCAGCTGTCTGGAGCTTTTTCGTTTGTTAATTGAAATTAACATGAGGTCAGATCTGGCGTTTCGCATCTATTGCTTGTGTGGTTGACGGTGTAGAAAGGATTTGTCAACTATAATAGTTTCCAGGGGACGCACGATTGCCCAATCAAGTATCACAATCATGCATCACAATCTTCGTAGAGGCTATTTTCATGGCTCATTTGTTTGTTGTGTTTGTACGTGTTTGTGTTTGTTTGTTTAATAACCCCGCTCCTGTATAATGTATTTTTGATCAAGTGGTACTATAGCTGGTCCAGTTTTGGAGGTCGGTCTTCTTACCTAGAGTACATGCGTTCAAATCATTGTAAAGGTTATTTTCTATTGCAATTAAATAAAACCCCAGCATGTAGCGAGGATGTCGACTGCATGAGCAAACGGCCTTTATTTCTCAGTCATATAAATTATTATGTGGTTCTGAGCTGTATCGATTGAAGCTGTAATTACACTTTTTTTAACATATACATTATAGACTAATTCTTTCTCTTTGTGTTTTTACACTTGGAGTATGTAACTATAAAGATTTTTGGTTTATTTATAGTGATGCCACTGCAATGTTTCGTTGTATTTTTTGTGTTGTTTGTTTTTGTGTTGCTTGGCGAATTATTCGCATGTGCTCTGAAAGCCATTAACAGTTTAAATAAGGATGTAGAGAGCCTGAATACAAATGGTTAACTGTCAGCCTTCTGCAGGTTAGATTAATATGTGGAATATCTGAATCCCAATGATACGTCAGCCTTCTGTAGGTTAGATTAATATGTGAATTATCTGAATCCCAATGATACGTCAGCCTTCTGTAGGTTAGATTAATGTGTGGATTATCTGAATCCCAATGATACGTCAGCCTTCTGCAGTTTCAGTAATTATGAGGCAGTTTTTGAAGCAGGTGGTATGTCTGTTGCACTTTTTGTGTAGTTTCAGTAACGACATTGTCTTTTTTTAATGCACAAACTGTGTTTGTCAGTTTTATGTAGCTGCAATAATGATATGGGATCAAATAATATTAGAAGTTCGTCAATCAGTTTTATCTCTAGTTTCATCAATGCTATGGATTTTTTCAGCACTGAAAGTTTATCAATCAGTTTTATCTCTAGTTTCAGCAATGATATGAATTTTTTCAGCACTGAAAGTTCGTCAATCAGTTTTATCTCTAGTTTCATCAATGCTATGGATTTTTTCAGCACTGAAAGTTCGTCAATCAGTTTTATCTCTAGTTTCAGCAATGATATAAATTTTTTCAGCACTGAAAGTTCGTCAATCAGTTTGATCTCTAGTTTCATCAATGCTATGGATTTTTTCTGCACTGAAATTTTGTCATTCAGTTTTACCTAGTTTCAGCAATGATATGGATTTTCTCTGCACTGAACGTTTGTCATTCAGTTTTACCTAGTTTCAGCAATGATATGGGTTTTCTCGGCACTGAACGTTTGTCATTCAGTTTTACCTAGTTTCAGCAATGATATGGATTTTCTTTGCACTGAACGTTTGTCATTCAGTGTTACCTAGTTTCAGCAATGATGTGGATTTTTTTCTCATCACTAAAAGTGTTGATGGTGTATCGATCAGTTATTTCTATTCTACAACACATCAACTACCCCAGCAATGAGAACAACGGTGCGATATATAGCTTCTCATTACGTTTATCCATGCTCTAACCTAACAGAAATTAAACAGGTGGAATTAGCTAGCGGAAAAGTCCAGTTGGGATCGGCAAACCAAATCCTGATTGTTATAAGCTTTTACATTATTTGATGAGAACGTTGCCCGTTTGAATTTTGAATTTTTTTTACTTTATGTGTTTGCCTCACTAGTTTCTACTGGCGGAGGTGCGCCTATTTCACCCTAGACCGTAGTCAAACTGGGCGATACTAAGACGCATAAACCAGTGCTTGGATGTATGTATGCATCTGTATGTACCTTTGCTAGGTTTGTGCGCCCTCAGAAGCTAGCCCAACCAAAGTGCAATGGAAGGGTCTCACCCTGAGGGCGCGTGTGAAAGTTGTGCAAGAGTGTGAATGTAGGACAGAATCAAATGACACAGAGTGAGGTGAGAAGAGAGAGAAGGGGAAGAGTTGCCAGGACTCCTACAGTTCTTGCCCGTTTGAACGATTATTTCTCCTATTTTAACCAACTTCCTCATGACCTAGAGAGCTGAACTTATGTAAACATCCTTTAAAATTGAGAACTGCTGATCTATCGAAAAAAAAGTACAGTCGGTTACAAGAACGAATAGGCACAGCGCTTTAATTGGAAAAGGTATAGATAAGATGTTAGGAAATATTTTTTTAAGTCAGAGAGGGGTGAATGATTGGAATACATTGCGAAGAAAATAGTAGAGGCAGGGTCAGTTAATGCATTCAAGAGTAGATCAGATGAACATAGTTATTTTAAATCAAGGGGAGTAGAAGACACTGGTTGCACACTGTCTTCTAATCCATGGTAAAAAGGTAAATTTAAGTTTAAAGCTTGTTCCGAAAAAACGTACTTTCAAAAATATTTATTTGTTTTCTAATGTCACATCACGTGACGATAGAGAGATAACGTGGGAAGATGGAATGGGGTGGAGGGGAGGGAATGGGGAGCAGCGTGATGAACGATCTATGGCTTCATTGAGTCTACAATCTGAAAGTAGTTGTGAAATACTGCTCGTACTATTAAAACCTTCTTCGATTAGTTCGGTTAAATATTTGTATTTATATTTTCCTTAATCTCGGATGAAGACATGTAGGTCGTCGCTATTACTGCTATTGTTGTTGTTGTTGTTGAATATCCACAATGAGTAAGATTTATTTTTTTGTGCGTTTTAAAAAAGGCGTTGAGTGGCTGGTTACAGTTGCTTTCTTTGCATGCCATGCTTGCTTATGAAGATGAATCAGGGTTCTCGAATCGATTGTTACATGATTGGCTTTATCTACGTGTCGCTCACTACTACAGGGATAAGATAAGACCCCCCTTCCCATCCCTCCCCATTGTGTTAGCCAGTCTGCTATGAAATCATTCATTTTTAATGGCGTTCTGCGAGGAAGTGATGTGGGGATCATAGTCAGTATATTTTACATGACCCGGACTAACATGTCTAATCAGTATGTTTTACATGACCGGGACTAACATGTCTAATCAGTATGTTTTACCTGACCCGGACTAACATGTCTAATCAGTATGTTTTACCTGACCCGGACTAACATGTCTAATCAGTATGTTTTACCTGACCCGGACTAACATGTCTAATCAGTATGTTTTACCTGACCCGGACTAACATGTCTAATCAGTATGTTTTAACTTAACTTAACTTAACGTCTTTATACTGGTTTAGAAGACTCTGCAGAGTCTGTATACAAGCAGTTAAATTTACAACACCTTCCTCTAGAAGCTGTACGCATCCAATCTGTTCTTAAATGCATTGACCGTCCCAGCCTCCACCACCTCACTTGGCAATGCATTCCAAGCATTCACTACTCTCTGGCTAAAGAAATACTTCCTAATATCTAATCTGGACCTCTCCTTAGTCAACTTGTAGCTGTGCCCTCTTGTCCTTGTTGGTGGTTGTACTTTAAAAAACTTGTTATAGTCCACTTTATCCATTCCTCTGATCATCTTATACACCTGTATTAAGTCACCACGAATTCTTCTCTCTTCTAGACACTGAAGGCCAGTTCTTTTTAATCTTTCTTCATAACTGTAATTCTGGAATCCCACTATCAGCTTTGTCGCTCTTTTTTGTATTATCTCCAGCATGTCTATATCCCCTCTCTGATAAGGACTCCACACCTGTACACAGTACTCCAATCTAGGTCTAACTAATGCTTTATACAGTTTGACTATCACTTCCTTGCTCCTATGTTTAATATTTCTTTTTTAAAATCCCTAACATTGCATTTGCCTTTTTTACTGCTACCTGAACTTGCTGCCTCACCTTACATGTATGATCTATTATAACCCCTAAGTCCCTTTCTTTATCTATCTTTCTAATATTGTTCTCTCCCATTCTGTAATTATGTTCCATATTGGATCTACCAATGTGGATGACTGAACATTTATCTACATTAAACTCCATTTGCCAGATTACAGACCATTCTCGAATTTTATCTAAATCCGACCTCAATATATCTACTTCTGCTTTAGATGAGACACTACTGCATAGTTTCGTGTCATCAGCAAATTTTGCAATCATGGATCCCATACCTATGTCGAAATAATTTATATATATCAAGAATAAAATTGGTCACAAAACCGAGCCCCGAGGCACTCCACTTTTCACTTCACACCACTCAGAGTACTCCTTATTTACCTGACCAGACGTTAGTTAGCCTCCTCTCGCCGTATTTTGGTTACAAATGTTGTATTTTGTGTTTGTGTATTTGAAGGCCTTTGAAATGGGGTATTCAGAGGACTCTTGGGCGAGTTTCTGGGGGAAATAGGAAAACCAATAGTCAGGTTCTGGAACAACTCCAGGTAGTACAGACACTTGAATGGACAAAAAATGCAGAAAAATAAAATATGTTGGTCATGTCAAGCGCCATGACAGTCTGCTGAAAGTTATTTTGAAGGACAGATTAGAGGGCAAGCAAGCCATAGAACGACAGAGGTACGGATCGACAAACAACATCAGGATGTGGTCGGGACATAGTTTGACTATGTGTACCAGTCTGGCGCGAGACAGAGACAGATGGATATCCATGACTGCCATTCTCTGTTGCAGAGACGGCGCTTTATGATGGTGATTAATGAAAAAATAACCTGAAATTGTACATGCTAAAATTAATTCTCCCGATTATTTACATACATTTTTATTCAACTATAATTCAAGTTTGAAAGGTTCAAAATAAAATTGTCAAACGAATTGCAGAAGCCGAACAAAGCCTAAACTAACTGAATGAAGCAGGTAAGCCGGTGGATTTGAACGTAAATAGAAAGAAGCCTCAATTTCAACTAGACCCTTTCTGCCCTACGGGGGAACTGCGAATGTCAAATGAGCCCATCGAAAATGTCAATGTGTGTTTATCTGCCTAGGCCAGAAAATAAGCAACAACCACAACAATGATAAGGAGAGTTCATGCAAGAGATCGACACGTTGGCCTAGCATTAAACCGATACTCCAGCAGATGACGGATGTCAAGGCCAGGGCTCACACCTTCAATAGTATGGTTATGTTATCACAGCAATTATATGGTTATGTTATCACAGCAAAGGTATGTTTGTGTTATCACAGCAACGGTATACGGGTTTAGGATTTGGAGTTTACGCAAACCAGGCGCCGAGAATCTCCGTGTTACTGAAAGAGCAATGGAGCGAAGAGTTATAAATACCACCCAGTGTCACTGCCAGAAGTTAACGCACACATCCAAAAAAAATATAAACAACAGTGGACAGAGAGAACAAATAGCAAATACCCACAGGACCCAATCAATAGACTGAATAAGAAACAGTATACCACGATTTTCCGCCTCAGAACAGATCATTGCAGACTAAATGCACACATGCATAAAATGAAAGCACCACAGACTGCGCAATGCACATGTCAGAGAGGACCCCAGATTCCAGAACACATCCTACAAACATGGCCATTCCGCCACATAGAATCGCACATGTACAAATCTAGCATGTGTCGATAAGTTTCGTTTTAACGTTTATTGCGTTCCTTTGCAGTCTATCTTGTCTTCTTAATTCGTTGTTTATTGACTCCCTGATAACTGCATTTGATTAATGGCGTTTTAGTACTTATAAGGATGTATTCTTTCACCGACCCTATTCATCGTTTTTCTTGAACGTATCATGTCCGAAGCTCTAGAGGACCCTAAACAAAGGTGGTCGTACACTCACTAATCTCTGGTTTGCTGATGACATTTCCAGGCTGGCTGGAACGGAGCTAGAACTCGCAAGTCTAATATCAAACATTGACAATCCCGATCTAAAGTATGGAATGGAAATTAGTGCACAGAAGAGTAAAGTTTTAATCAAATTCCAAGAGGGCCTAACAAGTTCGAGTGAAGTGGCGGGAACTAGTTCAACAATCTGCAGTATTTGTACCCCAATGACCTTTCAGGTTACAGGACTGATGATGATGATGATGATGATGATGATGATGATGAATGGCGTCTTAGTGCCCGAGTATTCATTAACGATGTAAGCTGTATTGATAGGTGGGTGTCCAAGAAGGCAGACCGTGTGCTATATTCTCTATGTCCTTCCAGCTTCTCGGCAGAGTCTTCATCACGGCCTGTTGTTCTCTACCCACTGTGATCGTTGCTTTTCTATTTCCTCTTTTCCCTGTAGGTTCCTTAACAGAGTTGTTCTGGTCATATTGTTTTAGGGCTTTCGTTGTGTGACGCTAATCAACGTCACATTCTTCATTAATGTCCTGTTCCACCTGCCTTTATCCTGTTCTTAGTTCTCAGTCGACCTGTACTTCTACAGTGGAGGATGCCCCTGTGCAGGTCCCAGCTCTGGTATTAGCTGAATGTAGCCGGGAGGAGGATTCCCTGCTTAGCAGGCTAGGCTGGAGCAGCTTATTATTTCGCTACATTCGGACAAGTGCCGTGGTAGGTTGTTAACCTATGTGCGAGTCCATCTTAATAGACTCAAACACTAGAACAAAGTAGACCTAGAAGCCTGTTAGGCACCATCTATGCTGCTCTAAACAAACCATGGCCGGTGTTATGCCATGTCACATAGTCACCTCTTACGACATGTTCTCTGTGGGGTAGTGGTGCTATTCGTGTCCTCGTCATACACAAAGACCCGGGCGGACCACTCCTGTTCTCTCATTAAAATCTGTCACTTGTTAACTTGTAGAACCATCACAGGCCGCAAATCGTTCTTAAAGATTTGTTGCTGAAGCCGTGTACTTTCTTAATATTGATCTGTAGGAATCCGTCATGTTTCGGCTCTATAGTAAAGTACCAACTTGACATGGGAGTTGAATGGCATTCAACTTGGTATGCATTCTGGTCATTTTAAAGTTCCAAATGAGTTTCAAAATGTTTTTCCTGCCTTTTGCATCTTGACTTTCACATCCTGATCTTCACCACCAGTCTTGTTACAATGGCTCCTTCGTATGTGAAACTGTCTTTCTCATGCGCTGGTATTACTCTAATTTTTAAAGGGACAGCGTTCTTAGCTACATTTCATTTTACGATGGATGTCTTTTCTGTAAATATCTTTAGACCTACTTTATGGGAAGTTCCGTCAAATTTGGAGTTAGCTGTGAGATATGCTGCAAAGTACAGGTCTTCCAGCATTTAAATGAGGTCAAGCGGACTCAATCTTTCTCATACGCTGAAGTTGATTTATAATCAAATCACATACCAGCAAGAACATAAGACGTGTTGTTGTTGTTTATTAGTCCACGATAAGCGTGTTTGCTCTTGTATGCCCGCAAAAAAGAACGTTAAGTGGCGGGTTGCAGTAGGTTTAGTTACATCCTGAGCGTGCAGGTGAAGGGGGACCGGAGTCCTCCAGGCTGTTGTGCTATGCTTGTCTTCGTCCGTGTGACATTCACTCTTACGTGGACCACCTCGAACCCCATCTCGTTACCCAGACTACCTTTCAAACAGCATGGCAGAGAGGTGTGGGTTTGATCATTATTGCGTCTGACCATGGCGCGACATCTTGGTCAGTATGTTGTGGCTGACCAGATCCGAGTCTCAGTTCACCACAGAAAATGTGGTAGAAGACATTCCTGATTAAACCCATATTTAATGTTCAAGCATTCTGCTATAGCCGTAGGTTATCAAATAATATGGGCCTGGCACCATATTTCGAATGCGCCGCATGGCGTGACGAGATCTGTACTCTTATTTTTACAAATCTGCTATAGGAAATTACAGCTGAAGAAAAAGTCTCTGGGCCGGCCACTACTTTAGTGCAAGGATATATGCACGCGGGATATGAATGATGAGGGCATCGATTTGGAACCGCGGAAATAACACGTCATTGATCGTGTTGCGTGAAATGGCAAAATTAGACATAGAAAATAGACAAAAGAGATACTGATTGTGGATAGGCGTTTGAGAAGACAAACCACACCTTGCTATGTTGCAAATAGTTGTGAAGTTAAATCCCCTTTTTTAAAGCAAAATTTACTATCACCGGACAAGACCGAAATAACCAATGAAATCAAATTCAATTTTGCTATTTGTGAATCATGAAAAACTACTACAGCTTTATTTGTGTTGGTGTGTTTTTGCTGTATCATGTACTGCCTTAGAAGTTTCCAGAGCGCATCCGTATTCAGGCTGTCAAATACATTTTTATTGCCAACAAAGTTTATGTACAGACTTGAATTTCATTCTAATTGCTGCTCCACAATTATAGTAAGTCCAATGTAGCTAACATAATCTGTTTTTCTTTAAACCTGCTTGTTCGTCTCTCAGCTCCTCGGTATCCACTGTTTGTTTTATTTTTATAGTCTTTCAGGTAAAACTCTGTTGAACACTTTATCATATGCTGATATGAGCATTATTGCTCTGTAAATTGAACACTCTTGTAGGTCATCTTACTTTGGAAATTAAACCAGAGAGCCTTATCTCCACTCTTTTGATATATTTCTGTATCCCATATATTCCCAATAAAACTATAAAGCGCATTGGTTAATGCTTCAATGACTGCTTTAATAGCTTCAGCTGATATCCCATGAGCCCTGCCGCTTTGCCATTCCTTAGAAGTATAATTGATTCTTTGATCTCCTCTTCACTTGACTTATCACACGTAATTTGGAGGTCTCCTTCAGGAGGTAAAATGTCAGGTGAGTTAACTGGTGGTGGGCTATTTAGGAGTTCCTCAAAGTATTCCAACAATCTTTACATCTGTTCCGCAAGATCTCTTATCCTTTTTAGTAATGTGTCCTTTATTGGTCTGCTTTGTAGTTAGTATTATCCAGACAATTTTCTGGTAGTGTCGTACAGATCTTTCAAGGTTCCTCTAGCTGCTTCTTCTTCTGCTTCTATGGCCAGACTATCACTTTAGTATCTCTTTCTACCGTAATGTTTCTCTCTGTGAAGTCGTTCTGCACTTTAGCTTGATTGGTTCAAGTTTTCGTGTTATGTAATAGCAAATTTGTTCTCGTCTCTCTTCAAGCTTTGTGATCGTTTTGGCCGTTATCCAATCTTTGTGGTAGTGTTCATGTTTACCGAACACTTCCTTGCATGTTGTTTTACAACCGTATCTCTACTTGTTTCAGTGCTTGAAATATATTTCTGAGTGTGCTGCTCAATTTACTTCTCATCTCCTTTGAGATATCCAACATTACAGGCAGGCCTCCTCACTTCAGTTGCTCTGTTCTTTTGTAGTGTAAGCTTAACTTTGACCATCACAAAATTTTGATCTGAAGCCACTTCCGCTTCAATGATAAATGTTCGTGTGTGACAACATGCTTCCTGCTATGATCAGTTGGTTTCATGCGCAGACATATGTACATTTTTCACTGTTTTCATTTATAACTCCGAGATTATTTGTGTCTCTAATGTCTTTGTAGCCTTTATTGTCCTCTTCTACGTTGACACTAAAGTTACCAGCCATTACCGCCATGTCTAATGAGCTTATCTTATTCTGTGGATTATGCAGATAGTTGTAGAAACTTTCTTTAATTGATTCTTCTTTTTTATTAATTGGAGAATAACATTATATAACGATTAGTTTAATCTTCTTATTTGTTTCCCTAAAGTGTTGCCATAGACAGTCTTGAAATAGGCTATTCGAGTCCAAACAATCCCGTCATGGTGTGTAGTTTGCTGAATCCATTACATCATGTGATTCTTTGCAGCAAGGCTCTTATTTTCACCCTGGAGATTGGGATTGCCTAATATTTCAATTTATAATATGTTGTTTGTTAAATGAGTTTTCCGATGGGTCTGTGCTGCGCGGTAAGAGACCCGGTCGGGGCTTCGGTGTTAGAGTGAGATGCAAGGTCGTTGATGATCGGACCGATGCATACGTTGCACCAACCTTCAGTATGAGAAATGGAGAACGACGCATTGACTTCTGTTCTGGCAACTCGTTAAGGAGTGTTGTTATCGTTTCGAACCTTCATCACTTACTTCGGTTTTGCGAACTCGTTAAGGAGTGCTGTTATCGTTTCGAACCTTCATCACTTACTTCGGTTCTGGCAACTCGTTAAGGAGTGCTGTTATCGTTTCGAACCTTCATGCCTTACTTCGGTTTTGCGAACTCGTTAAGGAGTGTTGTTATCGTTTCGAACCTTCATCACTTACTTCGGTTTTGCGAACTCGTTAAGGAGTGCTGTTATCGTTTCGAACCTTCATCACTTACTTCGGTTCTGGCAACTCGTTAAGGAGTGCTGTTATCGTTTCGAACCTTCATCACTTACTTCGGTTTTGCGAACTCGTTAAGGAGTGCTGTTATCGTTTCGAACCCTCATCACTTACTTCGGAAGATACAGAAAGGCTGGCTATGGCATGAGTGGATAGAGAATGCAGAGGCCTTGATCAATCGAGATCATGTGCCGATATAATGTCCAGGTCATGCTGAGGTTTGCGAGAATGAACAAGAGCATGTCGTAGGAGAAGATTAACTGTGTGACATGATATAACATCGGCCATGGTTAGGTGGTTTGTTAACATCAGTATAAATGGCGCTTAACAGGCTGCGGGCCTACTGTGCTCTAGTGCTTGAGTATATTAAAATGGACTTGCATATCCATTAGCCACCTTCCCCGGCATTTATTCTAATGCAGCAGAGTAATAAGCTGCTCGATCCTAGGTCGCTAAGCAGGAAATTCTCCTCCCGGCTACACCTAGCTCATACAATAGCTAGTACCCGCACATTGGTATCCGCCTGTGTAGAAGTACAGGTCGGCTAAGAACTAAGACTAAGACTAAAACATCTTGGTCACAATGATCACCGGGGGCGGGGACATTAACAGCGGAAGCTTTGAAACTGATCAACAACATCCTCTTGCATATAGACACTGCAATCCTTGAATAGCGATGCCCAGAATGCAAAGATTTGAAATATTTTACAAGTTCAGAGGAGCGCTACATGTGAGAGGGCGTAGCACGAGTTTGTACTACGAGCGAGCTGCAAGAACCATCAGTATCTATTCTATTCGCCTATGACTGAGAGGGACATCCCTTATGGGTCAGCCTATTGTGCAAATATGTTGATTGTTAACAAACAGAAAATAATTAATTTCCGACAGCTTAAAAATGTGCCTGTCCTTGTGGTTTGTATTGCTAATTCGTGTATATATCCTTTCTAATTTCATTCAACGAGAAACGTAATGCGACGAGAGGAATTTAACATTTTTCGCTAAATTTATGGTTGAAATGAATGGGTTCTGTTTTTGTTGTTTTTTTAAATTAATTTATATATATATATATATATATATATATATATATATATATATATATATATATATATATATATATATATATTAATTAGTGTGGAGGGGGGGGGGGGGTAAACGGTATGGGGACGAGTGATACTTGATACTTACCATCAAGTTTATGACGGTAATTGATATTGTTATTCGAAGATTAAATGGTAGGGTGATGAGAGAGAAACCTGATAGGTAAGCCGCCAAGTTTATGTGGGAAATATGTATTGATATTTGAAGATTTACGGGATACTCACAAGAGAAACCTTATAAAAAACGCCAAGTTTATGACGGAAATAGTAATTGATTTTCGAAGATTAAACGATATACTGACAAGAGAAAACTTATAAAAGCCGCCAAGTTTATGACGGAATAGATATTGTTATTCAAAAATTAAATGGTATGGCGACGACAGAAACCTGATATGAACCGCCAAGTTTGGGGAACTGAGACGCTTATCCTGTCAGGCACAACATACTGACCAGAATTTCGCATCAGGGTCAGGCACAATACACTGACCAAGACCAGAATACCTCTTCCATGTAGCGTTTCCTGAAAACAGGCTGTTTTCAAGACAATCTGGCTGACGAGATGTGGATTGATGTGATCCTCGAAGTAGTGAGCGCCACGCAGATGAAACCAAGCATAGCATAACGGCCTGGGGGATCGCGGTCCACCTTCATCAGCACGATCGGGATGTGAGAAAAGCTAGTACAACCCGCCACTTAACGTCCTTTTCAGGGCGCACAAAGAGTAAAATTACCCTTTGTAGGCATCTAACAACAACAATACCCCCCCTCCCCCTTCCCCAAGTTTATGACGTAAACAGTTATGGCTATCTTAGAGCGAATGATGAAAAATAGGATGAATGAACGGTTTATTTTATTTTCCACCTGTGTGCTTTTCTCCACTATTCAAAGAGCAAGGAGTGCAGAAGCGTTGTCTTATTTGTTGATATGCTTAAGAAATATGTGAACCGTGAACCCGTCTCCACATGCCAGCACAATCGATAGATACGCCCCTGTAATTACGCGGAATGTCAAAGAGAGTTGTGGGAGTGACGCGGATTGTTGAGATCAGGGATTCTCAAACAGTCGTCCATTCAACAAAACATATACACAAGCAAAATGATTAATATGATTTTAGGTATATTGTAGTCCTTATAGAAGAAACTTACTAGATTTGTCCCTACAACGAAAAGTATAGAGCGACTAACACATCAATAATCTGTAGATGTTATTTCAGCTGAGAATCTGGCGCCTGATGACAATACTTTGCAGGGGAGTTAAAGTGGCTCTTCTTTTATACTGTGGCATACTTACTTCCCCCTGACTACGTCAGACATCATGTTTTCAATATTCAACCACGTGAATTGCCTTGTCATCCGTTCTCAAAACGTCAACCATATTGCATATTTACAGAAGGTTTTGGGTAGATCATCAAGTGGTCTGGCCCTTATGTTGCTCCACCAATCGTATGCCTCATTATTCCTGTATCCAAGTGTCTCTAAATTCTTCTTGCATTGTGATACACGATTTCGGAGTATTTAGCGACTTCAATGTTAGGTAAGGTCTCCAAGTACATGTTTCTCCTACAGTTTGATCCAAGGAACCTGCGTCAAGTGCAATTCCAGTTTTTGATGCGCCGTTTTCCAGGACTAGACTGTAGTAAATGTGTCGACTGTAAGAAACCTTGTCTAGATTTCAGTCTTGTGGCCTTCACCTGGTGCATAAATATAGAGTACTTCGTATTTTTTCAGCCGTCTTGGCTACTATATCTCGCCCCTGGACAAATGTAGCTCGGGGTGAGAGAGTTGGGTTAGAGATAGCGCACATTTGTTCTGAGAATATCATAATTAAAGCTCAAGTCACAGTGTCAGACATTAGAGGATTCTCAGCATTTCTTTATTATGATGCTGTCATTAAACATCACATGCAATTGATAATTATTTATTATTATTGCACCAGTTTGTTGTTTGGGAATGCCCACAATGAGTAGGTTACTGTTTTATGCGCCCTGCAAGGAACGTTAAGTAGCGGGTTGTAGTAGCTTTCCTCACATCCCAAGCGTGCTGATGTAGGTGGATTGGGGTCCTCCAGGCAGTTGTACTATGCTTGGTTTCATCTGCGTGTCACTCACTACTACGGGGATCACGTCGATCTCTCACTTCGTTAGCCAGGCTGCCATGAAAACTGCTCGTTTCCGGGAAGGGCTACGAGGAAGCGAAGGTGAGGGTCTTGTCCAGTTTGTTTTGCCTGACCCTGACTAACATGGCTGATCAGTATAGTATGCCTGACCAGACGTTAGTCTGCCTTTCCTATTGAACCAGTAAAAAAAATACACGCATAACAAAATAAACGAATTGAGAGTAATGATGTTGTTGTTTGAATTCAAAGCAACTGGCGCTTAGTTGAGACAACTTTGGATGATGTTTGTTCATGTGATGGTTACAATGACTCCTCTTACATCCCGATCTGTATTTGAGACAGTAGACCGAGGTCTTCCTGACTGTAGTGCAATGCTATGTTCCTCAGTAAGTTAACCAGTTTGGGGATTACAGTGTCTATTCCCAACTCGCTGGACGCACTGCTGGTACATAATCTGTTTCCAGTAGCACAAATACGGATGTGAGGTGGGGGGGGGGGGGGGGGTCTTGCTTCAGTATGTTATACCTGACCCTGATTAATCTTCGCTCACAGTGGAGTAAAGGTACTTCAGAATCGAACCCTGTCTCACACTGAACTGCCTCTCTTCCAGGATAGTACAAACTAGTACCTACTCCCTCATTTCATATCATATCATCACCACACCCTATAGACATGAGTGGTGAAGACTCGATTGTCCTGCAAGACAACTTCCCTAAGAGAGATAACTCTGACCTCAAACAACTGCTGCCTTGCAGATAGGCTGGGGGACAGCCAAAGGCTAAGGAGGGCATACCTACAGAAACGCCTGTTGAAATCGGATGCACTGGGCCACAGGCTTAACGAAACAGTGCAACGTATATCGCTGCATGATGACGGTACAACCTAACAGAAAGAAGGGTGGTGCTCATCCTGTAGAGTCCCGCCAGGCAGCGAGAGTGCCCGGCCCCACGCCTCGAAGGGGCCCACCAAATGCTACTGGTGGTCACCCACCCATGTGCTGTGGAGTCTAGGCACACGATGATAAGGAAAAAACTATTGACCAAAATCCCAACACCCTCAGAATACTACAGTGGAATGCGGAGTGAGTCATTAACAAAAAGCTTTCCCTAACACATCACCTGCATGAAGGTAAGATTGACGTGGCATGTATCCAAAAAACGTACCTCAACAGCAACAACAAATTCTCAATCAGAGGATACTAGACCTTCCGTCTTGATAGAGAAGGTCACAAAGGAGGGGTTCTGATACTGACACGTAACTGCATACCGAGTAGCGCGGTAGCTGTCAATCACACTGGACAAGCAGAAATTGTAGGAGTCGACATAATGACACAAGAAACGAAGATCCGCGTCTTCAACCTGTATGGCCCACCCAACAAAGACCTGTCGCTCTCGAGTATGGAAATATAGGACTCCAGCTGCCTAGTAGTTGGAAACTTCAACAGCCACTTGGAGAGATGGGGATATTCGGACACAGACAACAGAGGTGATGAAGTGGAAGACTGGGAGATAGACACAAATCTCTATCTTATAAATAGGCCAGAGGACAGCCCTAGCTTCTATTCTAGAACATGGCATACCACCTCTTCTCCAGACTTGGCCTTTTCCACGGTGGATATTCACTACAAAATAGACCGCCAGGTGCTCAACCAATTGGCAGGTAGCGACCACAGGCCAATAAGGCTAGAAGTTGATATGGAAGTAGGCCCACAGGAAATAAAACCGCTCCCACGTTGGAACTATAAACGAGCCGACTGGGACAGATTTGCAATGCTGACAGATGGGCTGTGTGAAACCATCAACACACGGAAAAACAAAATGAAACCTATGGTGGAAAGCCTAAGCAAAGCAATAATGCAAGCAGCCACCGAAACCATCCCAAGAGGGGTAAGGAAAAACTACAAGCCATATTGGAATGATGAAATGCAGAAAGAATAGAAGACGAAGTCTCAAATGCTAGGAACATTGCAGAGAGAGAACAATCTATGGAGGCAAATATCGCCCTCAAGGCCATCACGACGAAATACAAAAGAACACTAAACCAAATAACAAGAGACAGCTGGAAAAACAAAACAGAAAGGCTCAATTTAGATAAGGAAGGGAACAAACTATGGAAGTTAGTCAGAGCCATGAATGATGAAACACCATCAAATTAACCATCAAGCAGGGCGACAACATGCTTACTGGAAAAAAAGCACCAAACGCCTTTATAGAACATTATGCCAGAGCAAACCACATTGATGTCCCGACGGACAGGCATACAGACATTAGTGAAGAACAAAAGAGCCACGACAACATCAATATCGCACCAGAGGAGCACATGGTGGCAAAACTAACAATGAATGAAATGGAAGAGGCCATGAGAACTTTAAAGAAAAAGAAATCGCCCGAAAAAGATGGGGTAACAAACGAAATGCTGATGGGGTTGGGCCAAACAGCAAAGAGGAAGTTACTATCAGTCCTGAGCCGAAGCTGGAAAAGGGGAATTGTACCGCAGGCATGGAAAAAGATAGAACAGATCCAAATGGATACAGGCCTATCAGTCTACTAAGCTGTGTAGGAAAACTGATGGAGCGTATGATAAACACCAGACTGATGTGACATCTGGAAGAAAAACACATACCAATTCCACAGCAAGCAGGCTTTAGACAGCACAGATCCACTGAGGACCAGATCACTCTCATAGCCCAGAAAATAGAGGATGCTTACCAGGAGAAAAAACACACAGTAGCGGTTTGGGTGGATTTAGAGAGGACATTTGACAAGGTGTGGAAAGAGGGACTTAAAGTCAAGCTACGAAGAAGTGAAGTTTTTGGGAAAATGTACAGATGGATCAGCCACTACCTCGAAAACAGAACAGCCAGAGTTCAAGTACAAGGGCATATTAGCAAAAAGGTGACACTTGAGAAGGGAGTACCCCAAGGGGAAGTACTGTCACCCACACTTTACCTGGTGTATATAAACAACATCTCAGAGAGCATACCAAGAAGAGTCCACAGCTCCATGTTTGCAGACGATCTGGCTATGAGGACCTCTGAGAAAAATCTCACCATAGCAAGCAATCGGATGCAGCAGACAATAACATCGTTGGAGGAGTGGGCGAACTCATGCTGGTCAAAATAAATGAGAAAAAAAAACATGTACGATATTCTCGCTTTCAAATAAAACCCAGAACACCAAAATAAGTCTTACCGGCAAATATCTGCGGCCAAACGACAAGCGAAACTACCTGGGAGTCACATTTGATCGGCGCATGACATGGAAAAGTCAGATCGAGAGAAACCGAATTAGAGCCAGACAAAGAATGGCAATCATGAGGAAACTTGCTGGCACAAGCTGGGGAGTAGACGAAAGTATACTAAAGAAACTGTATACTGGAAGAGTGAGACCAGTTCTAGAGTATGACATTGCGGCATGGACAACAGCAGCAAAGGCGAGCTTTGAGAAAATTAGCAAACTTCAAAACCAAGCCATGAGAGTTATAACAGGAGGCATAAAGTCAACGCCAATTGTAGAACTTGAAAAGATTACAAATCTGCAATCCATGACCGACATAAGAGACTGCAGAGCCCAGCAGCAAGCAGAGAAACTCAGAAGACTGACAGACCATCCAATGCACCAGAGACTAAACAGATCCCATAAATGCACTAACAATAACCAAAGCCCATCCCTACTGTACGCAAACCTACCTGGAAGCAGCATATCATTCCGGAGGTGGTAGAAAATATATCAGGTATTGGAAACAAGAACAGCCAGACTGAAAAAGAAAGAAAAGACATAACCTTGAGATACATAACGAAAAACTACCCAAGCATGGACTGGACCCATGCATACACCGACGGTTCTGTAACAAAGACAACACAGAACGGAGGGGCAGGGGTATTCCTGAGCCTACCAAATGGTAGAAAAATAACACTGTCAGTGGAAACTAGAAAATACTCAAGCAATTTCAGAGCAGAGGCAGAGGCACTGAGGGCTGCAGTAGAAGAAATGCTGACAGGAAAAAGAAATAAAAGCCAGATAGTCATGTTTACAGATGCCCTGGCCGTAGTCACAGCACTAAAAAGCGAGAAAAATGACTAAACTTAATGATTTAAGAGCAGTACTCTGTCAACTATGCCGGCAGTCCGCACCAAAAAGAGTAGTGGTACAGTGGGTTCCATCCCACTGTAACATCCAAGGCAACGAGGAGGCAGACAGACTGGCAAAAGAAGGTTCAAGACTACCACAACCAGATTCTAGTGTGACCTACGAAGAGTCAAAAATGCTTATTAGAGCCAGATACATGGCCAAATGGGAAACAGAACATACTGACTACACAAAAAATGATGCATATTACCAATTGAACAGAAGAGAGCAGGTCGTGGTCTTCAGACTCCGCACAGACCACAACAGACTGAGGTACCACCTATTCAATAAACTGAAGATAGGTGGCACTGACGAATGCACTTGTGGTACCGGGAAAATGACCGCTGAACATCTGCTGCAAAACTGCCCGACATACGAGGACCAGAGAAAGCACATGTGGCCATCACCAGTGGCAACACTAGACAAGCTCTATGGCAATGTCGACAGCCTCAGGATGACCGATGCTTTTTTCGAAAAAATACAGGTTGACGTTTGACAGCGTACGAAGAAGAAAAAGAAAAAGAAGAAGAAGAAGAAGAAGAAGAAGAACCCCTGTCTTTCAGATAACGAACACGTCTGTCTTCTGATGTTCGTAGGAAGTTGTTTTCTTAGTAAAATAAAGCGTGTTTCTAAGATTGATGTAGTTGTTTTGTGTTCAATGTATTAGTCTCATCGTTTCACCATTTATACTCAACACTTCAGACACAGCGATATCATTATTTATCATCACTACGTTGCATAGCAACGGACAGTGAATTTCTCTGTCGGCAAATCACTCTCTAGATAAATGTCTATGTTGGTAGCTGGGTAAATGACTCTATGAGTAACTGGGTAATGGGTAAATCGGTATGTGGATTGCTGTTGTTGGTTGAATTTCCCACAATGACGAAGACTATTCTTTAGTTCGCCCTGAAAATGGCGTTAATTGGCGCAGCTTTCTTCCCATTCCGAGCGTGCTGGTAAATTTGGTCCGTGGTCCTCTTGGTTGTTGTACTATGCTTGGCGGCATCTGCAAATCACTCACTAGCGCGAAGAGCAGGTCGGTCCTTCACTTTCTTTAGCCAGACTGCAACGAAATAACGTGTTTCCTGCGAGAACTGCGTGGAAGTTTATTCAGTGTCTTTTGCCTGACCATAAATTGACCGATCAATATTCTTTGCCTGACAATACGTTAGTCTTCTCTCCTCTTCTCTCTGTGGATAAATGGGTCAGTGGGTAAATGACGGTCTGAGAAAATGGCTATATGGATAAATAACTCTGTGGATAAATGGCTTTGTGGGTAAATGACTATGTGAGTGAATATAATAATAATAATAATGTTCTCTTAGGCGTCTGAAGCACGTTGCGTCGGTCGGCCACATCCATGACCCACTGATACGGTGTGGCTCCAGGCCTCGTCCAGGGCGGAGGTGGAGGTGGATATCACCTGGAGCCATACCGTGCGGGGACGGCTTATTCTGCGCCTCCATCCAGTCGGGGAAGTCTTTTGGCGCTGAGGAACGACTTGTGTAATATCTTGTGTGTCGGTGTTTCCTAGTCCAGCCATACAACATGACCGAACAGAGAAACTCGGTGACGGTCAAGTGTTTCCTGATCCAGCCGTACGGCATGACCGAACAGAGAAACTCGGCGGCAGTCAAGAGTTTCCTGGTCCAGCCGTACGGCATGATCGAACAGAGAAACTCGGCGACGGTCAAGTGTTTCCTGGTCCAGCCGTACGGCATGACCAAACAGAGAAACTCGGCGACGGTCAAGTGTTTCCTAGTCCAGCCATACAACATGACCGAACAGAGAAACTCGGTGACGGTCAAGTGTTTCCTGATCCAGCCGTACGGCATGACCGAACAGAGAAACTCGGCGGCAGTCAAGAGTTTCCTGGTCCAGCCGTACGGCATGATCGAACAGAGAAACTCGGCGACGGTCAAGTGTTTCCTGGTCCAGCCGTACGGCATGACCAAACAGAGAATCTCGGCGGCGGTCAAGTGTTTCCTGGTCCAGCCGTACGGCATGACCAAACAGAGAAATTCGGCGACGGTCAAGTGTTTCCTGATCCAGCCGTACGGATTGACCGAACAGAGAAACTCGGCGGCGGTCAAGGCAGCCGTACGGCATGACCAAACAGAGAAACTCGGCGACGGTCAAGTGTTTCCTGGTCCAGCCATACAACATGACCGAACAGAGAAACTTGGCGGCGGTCAAGTGTTTCCTGGTCCAGCCGTACGGCATGACCAAACAGAGAAACTCGGCGACGGTCAAGTGTTTCCTGGTCCAGCCGTACGGATTGACCGAACAGAGAAACTCGGCGGCGGTCAAGGCTGCCGTACGGCATGACCAAACAGAGAAACTCGGCGACGGTCAAGTGTTTCCTGGTCCAGCCGTACAACATGACCGAACAGAGAAACTCGGCGACGGTCAAGTGTTTCCTGGTCCAGCCGTACGGCATGACCAAACAGAGAAACTCGGCGGCGGTCAAGTGTTTCCTGGTCCAGCCGTACGGATTGACCGAACAGAGAAACTCGGTGGCGGTCAAGTGTTTCCTGGTCCAGCCGTACGGCATGACCAAACAGAGAAACTCGGCGACGGTCAAGTGTTTCATGGTCCAGCCGTACAACATGACCAAACAGAGAAACTCGGCGGCGGTCAAGTGTTTCCTGGTCCAGCCGTACGGATTGACCGAACAGAGAAACTCGGCGGCGGTCAAGTGTTTCCTTGTCCAGCCGTACGGCATGACCAAACAGAGAAACTCGGCGACGGTCAAGTGTTTCCTGGTCCAGCCGTACGGATTGACCGAACAGAGAAACTCGGCGGCGGTCAAGGCTGCCGTACGGCATGACCAAACAGAGAAACTCGGCGACGGTCAAGTGTTTCCTGGTCCAGCCGTACAACATGACCGAACAGAGAAACTCGGCGACGGTCAAGTGTTTCCTGGTCCAGCCGTACGGCATGACCAAACAGAGAAACTCGGCGGCGGTCAAGTGTTTCCTGGTCCAGCCGTACGGATTGACCGAACAGAGAAACTCGGCGACGATCAAGTGTTTCCTGGTCCAGCCGTACGGATTGACCGAACAGAGAAACTCGGCGACGATCAAGTGTTTCCTGGTCCAGCCGTACGGATTGACCGAACAGAGAAACTCGGCGGCGGTCAAGGCAGCCGTACGGCATGACCAAACAGAGAAACTCAGGGACGGTCAAGTGTTTCCTGGTCCAGCCGTACAACATGACCGAACAGAGAAACTCGGCGACGGTCAAGTGTTTCTGAGATTGGGAGAAGGCTTTTTTTGGCGGAGACCTCCACGTTGCGGATGTAGTCATGCCATCGGATGCCCAGGATACGCCGATCGTTGTGCATGTGGAAGGCCTCTAGTCTCGACATGTCGTGCTTCAGCAATGTCCAAATTTCGGAGCCATAGAGCAGGACTGGAGCAACGCAGGACTGGTAGATCCGGAGTTTTGTCTCAAGGGAGATCTTGCCATTACTCGTCGGTAGATGTTTGTAGGTAAATGGCTCTGTGTAAAAAGATTCCTTTGAGTAAATGGCTCTGTGTAAAAAGATTCCTTTGAGTAAATGGCTCTGTGTAAAAAGATTCCTTTGAGTAAATGGCTCTGTAGAAAAAGAGTCTTGTGAGTAAATGGCTCTGTAGGAAAAGAGTCCTGTGAGTAAATGGCTCTGTGGGAAAAAAGTCCTGTGAGTAAAGGGCTCTCCCATTCCAAACGACGTAAACTCACTTAAACGTGATTTGTATCATTGATAATTGGCATAATTCTAGATGTTATTGTACGTGTCCATTAATCAAAAGTTATTGTCCATCGCGAAGAGATGATGATCACAAAATCAGACGGATTTGTCTTAATAATGTTATGTGCGCTGTATTTATATTATAGAGAGAAAGAATACGAGCTGGTCATCAATCTCACTCTTTTTCCGTGTCATCTTTGATCAGTGGTAAGATTATTGGTCGAGATGACTTGAGGTAACTCAGGATGCTGGCACTCTAGTTTATCTCCCGTGAGACCACAGCTCGCTTGAAAGTTGCGGGACTCGACCTCCCACCGTTTCCGTTTATTACTGTGAGAGGCGAGTCCCTTAACCTCTTGACTACAGCGACCCTCAAACAGATCACAAAATATATATATATATATTTTTATTTATTTATTTTTTTGTGTGTGTGTTCGCCTCATTTCTCTAATCCGAAAGGCGGTGTGTGTGTTACACTGTGGGTTTTATTTTATGCCTGTCGGCCCAGTGCATCCGACTTTAGCATGCATTTATTTAAAGGCCTGCTTCCTCTTGCATTTTCTAAGGGTTTGCTTCCCCGGGGTAACATCCGGTGCTGTGATGGGAATCGAACCCAGCACCTTCTGGTTGTGAGCCGTGTTACTAAGCCACTAGCCTACGCCATCCCCACAAAATATGTATGTAAGGCGACAGCATTTATCCCCACAATTGGCGTTGCACAACTTGAGTCACGAAGAAGTGTCGCATTAGAATTGAAAAAGAGAAACAGACAAACGACCCAAGACAGTCTTTGTTCGGACACAAGGTGCTGTGCATAAGTGAAATTTACGGGACTTTTGTTACAATCAATACAGCTCCTACAGACTAGTCCCGGAAAACGATGTATGGGAAAATGGAATGAACTGGGATCAAGATGCTGAGTGGCGGCTGAGCTGCAGTGGTCAGCGACCCAGAGCTGGCAAGACACTTCTACACCTCCACGCGGTGATTCTGGATAACAGGCTGCAGCAGGCAGACTGGCTAAGAAGAAGGGATCGAAGAGGGAATGCTAACCCGATACAAAAAATGCTTGCTGAAGTCGGATGTGTTGGACCAAAAGGTACAAATATCGCAGTCAAGCTATAAACTACGACACAACGTATTCCGTTCTCTGGACTACATTCTGCTACGAAAGGCTTTTCAGGGTTTGGTAGAGGCAGATTGAGAACGAACGAAGATAAGCCAAGCCAAACCAAATGGAATGAACTGACGCAGGTTCCCTGGATGTAACTGCAGGAGAAATCTGCGCCTGGGTACTACTTGCCTTTCGTCACTAAATAGACGACACCAGAACGGTGTATTACGATGCAGGAAGAACTTAAATATATGGGGATACACGGATGATGAGACATGCGACTGGGGATTAATTTAAGACCCAGACCACCTGATGATCTGCCCAAACCTTCTGGAAACAGGCTGTATGGATGACATATTTAGGGTGAATGACAAACGATCCAAGTGGCTTAAATTTGGAAACACGCATTCTGACGCGATGCCAAGAGCACGAAAAGAACATAAGTTCAACAAAGAAATGAATAGAAGAAAACAAAGATATGAATAGAAGAAAACAAAGATATGAATAGAAGAAAACAAAGATATGAATAGAAGAAAACAAAACACGGTTAAGGCCGACAATGCTTGAATATGAACAGAGGATATTATGATAACCAACTAATCTTAACTACAAGGGTCAAACGAATATATAAATACCAAATCTGATACGCTGATTCCTACAGATTAATCAACAACGAAGTCACTACTTTTGTATTTTCAACATAGATACATAACGACACATATTAATATATCTGCAATAGCCGTTTATTTTCTTTGTATTTTAAAAGACTAAAATTAGCAGTTTTTAAAATTCAGCTTTTCATAAACCCGCTGTGGACACTGTACCATATTCAAACGTCGATTCAATATTGCAGGACCCAATATATCGCGATATAACAGGCTGCCTTCGCTAATTCCTTGTAGAACAAATTGAAACTCCACTGGTCGATTACTAGACCAGGAATCAGCTTCTTAACTTCTTAACTGAAGCATGAAACACGTATAATATGAAAATAAACACGGCAAAACTGGGAGTGTTGAAGATCAGCAAAGCAGAAAGTTTATTTTGTATGCATATCACAAACACATACTTTTCGCAAGTTATAGAATTGAGATATCTGGGGAGCATGTTAATAGACAATGAAATAATAAGTAGGGATATACGTATATGTTAAATAATGTTATGTTGCATAGTATTTAAGTTTCTGTCTGTGAATGGAGTTGTTGGAGACTTCAGAATACGGTGTACTAAGCCCCAGCTTGTATGAGGAAGGATGTCAGTTTATGTCCTCGCTGCCTTTTACTTCCCGTGTTGTATTCCATGTACCTGTTAGCAGCTAGGTCGACTCTATCGCACCCATAACGAGATTCGTACCTTGTACATTTGGCATGAAAAGCGAATGCATTACCATTATGCTAATAGTACCGTTCTTCTTCTTCTTCCTCTTTCGTTCGCTTGGAGTATGTCTACATCTGCAAACTTGTAGATCTGACAACTTAGCGGATGATAGTACTTGGAGTACTGATTTCCAAGGTAGTACCGTTCAACTTCGACAGAAAATGATTTAGAGTTAAAGTTAGCATTTTTACTGAGCCAACCAGACATTGCAATGGATATTCGCAGACGACGAAGCATTCATACCAGGTCCCTGTTATTAGTGTCAGCCATGGATCCTGAAATCTGTTCAATGATTGACAGATCACAGTGGTATAGACAGCAGCATTGTCGTTTGTTGTCACCTGGATTTATAACATATTTCCTTAAGCATTTTTCACTTCTATTGCCATACTTGTTTCTTTATCTTTTGTAGCAAAAAGTGACAAGAAACAAGAAAAATAACATGTGAGGTAAAAGAAAGGAAGCAAAAATACGGTATAACAAGAAAGATTTTTTGGTTTAATTATTTCTTGTGTTAAAGATCTCGTTTAAACAATAATGAAATAGACCAGAAAAAATTAAATGTAGACTGAGTAATGAAAATGAATATGTATCTCTAATAAAGAAATATTTTTAAAAAAGGATTTCAATGAGAATATAGTTCTAAATTGTGTTTCTTTTTGTATGTGGAATCTCGTCAGAAATTATGAAGAACAAAAGTTTATGGGGGAAAAAAATACAATGACTACCGAAGGAAACTAAATGGGATGAAGGAATCGAAATATAAAAAGAAGGAACAATTATTTTTTTTAATGAGCATTCAATTTAATTCTTCACTGGATGTACAGTGTCAACATTGCGTTCTGATCTCTGATGCTGTAGCTTTTATAAGCATTGTAGTTACATTGTTTTGCCTCGTATTTAATGACAACGATCCATTTAGGACACCCTGAACAAACGTTTCCCAATTTTATCAAAAGGTCATGCTCCAACATTTCCGGTTTGTGGGTATAATCACTTCCCATTTAGAAATATGTGTGCTAAATATTTGACTGTGCTATTGTCATGTTTTTTTATTTCATGTCTCAAACAAATGCGCCTACAACTTATCTGGAATCACAAATATATTTGCAAAGATGTTATGTTCTGGGTATTTGTATCTTAATTCATCTTAAACAAAAGTAATATCTATTTTTAGCACTGCGTTTGAGGTAGTGACGTCACATAATAGTCTACTTTTTAAACTATTGGAGACGTCAAATATTCTGTTTGAAAGACGAGAATTTCTGTTTGAAAGACGCGAATTTCTGTTTGAAAGACGCGAATTTCTGTTTGAAAGACGCGAATTTCTGTTTGAAAGACGCGAAATTTCTGTTTGAAAGACGCTAATTTCTGTTTGAAAGACGCGAATTTCTGTTTGAAAGACGCGAATTTCTGTTTGAAAGACGCGAATTTCTGTTTGAAAGACGCGAATTTCTGTTTCCGCGTATTTCTACCGTCTTAGCAATGAATTTGTTGCGTTAGAGTTAGAGTAAGGACTAGGGTTAGGGTTAGGATTAAGGTTAGGGTTAGGGTAAGGTTAAGGACTAGGGTTATGGTTAGGATTAAGGTTAGGGTTAGGGTAAGGTTAAGGTCTAGGGTTAGGGGTTAGGATTAAGGTTAGGGTTAGGGTAAGGTTAAGGATTAGGTATAGGGTTAGGATTAAGGTTAGGGTTATGGTTAGGATTAGGGTAAGGTTAGGATTATAGTTTGGATTAGGGTTTAGGTTAGAATTAGGGTAGGGATTAGAGTTAGGAATAGGATTAGGGTTAGTATTAAGGTTAGGATTAGGGGTATGGTTAGCGTAAGGTTAAGGTTAGAATTCGAGTTTGGATAAGGGTTTGGATTATGATTAGGGTTAGGATTAGGGTAAGGTTAAGGTTAGAATTCGTGTTTGGATTAGGGTTTGGATTAGGATTAGGGTAAGGATTAGTGTTAGGGTCAGCATCTTATCTACACTTCCATCTTTATCTAATTCTTTACTTATTTATTTATAATAAAATGATATCGACCTGTTTTCCTCTTAACCCGAAACCAAATGTCCCGTTACAGTCATATTCTGTCAAATACTTACGATGGGGAATCAGATTGATGTGAATTAAGACGCAAGTATCATTATGTCTGGTACACATGCACGCGCGCGCACACACATACGCACATACACACACGCACATATACACACATCCACACACACACCCAAACACACACACAGGTACAAGCCCACGCACATCCACACATCTCTCCACACAATTCGACAGCCACTCAGCCATAAACACATACCTCACCTTTAGTAAGAAAGCAGTCAAACAACACACGCCACCCCCCCCCTTTCCCCTCCCTCCCTCCGCTACCGCCAAATATTCACATGTTGCTCTCTCCGTGTCACACATTTCTATTTAAAATGTCAATCTAAATGACAGTGACATCTCCACGTGTTCACTCTTTCACTGTGACATCTCGGCACTGCTGTTCACCCTTAGCAACGACATCGTAACAACAGCTGGTTGTGTTGCCCAGTTGTAGTTCTGGAATGTTAAATATTAACAATGATCAGCTTCACTTTTTATGTTTCAATCTGGCTGTCACATGTGGTTCACGAACTGAACTGATGAAAGCCCGTCAAGTAAATATGCCTGCACACTTTTCAAAATGTCACCCAATTGTAATATCCAGCAGGCTGGCGAAGGTGACACGTATAAAAACTGGCAAGTGTGGGGAAGAAGTGCTTATAGAATGCATTTTAATCCTTCTGCATTATATTTAGACGGAGTTACTATTTCCATTCTCCGCCGCTTTTCTATCATTAATAGTTATTTATGTAATGCGGGCTGTTGGCAAGACCAAAGTGTAGTCTCCGTTTTTAGCAGCTTAATATTAGCAACAAACTAACATCCAAACAGATAAATCGTAAATTGAAAGAAACGAGAGTTGTCAAGTGTTATGTATACTCGTTACTAATTTATGGCACACTGAATCAAATGTTTGTATAAAGAAGATCGGGTCGCATTTCGTGGAAAGAGAACAAAACAAATGTGAAGGTATTGAAAATGTTGTAGTTGGAAAAATCATTAATTACCGAAATCCAGGACAAACAGTTAAAATAGTGTGCCCAAATAACAGGATCCTTATTGAAGACCATAATAGAGGGTAGGGTAGAAGGCAATCGTTCAAGAGGCAGACGTTTTAAGTGGGCTGATAACATCAGGAGACGGACTTGAAAAAAATCTATTACGATAAGAATAAAATACACTGGAGAACCATTGCAGCCGGCCTTCGATGCAAAGATGGCGCTTCAGTTGAGCTTGAAGTGATATGACACATGGCCCATTGTATCACTGTGATATTAAACTGACTTTTGGAACTATACGAAAAGCCCTGGAGGCTGCTCCACTATCGTCGCGGATAGGAATGGCTTTCTAGTTCCCCCTGGAATGGTCCAAAAAGAGGAGCAAAGACAGCACAGTGATTAGTGCACATAGTTCCCAGTCGAGCAATTGGCGTTCGGTCTCCAGTTGTAAAACGGCTCCCTTAGTCGACCTAAACTCAAATATGCTGTACCAGAATTATCTGGAGAAAGCAAAGCCTCAATCAGGTCAGGTCAGATCAGGTCATCCCGTAACCAGTGATGTTGTTGGAGCACACATGAAGACATCCTCACCATCTCACGCCACATTTCTCTGTCAGCGGCCGCTGCCTGGGCCTCTTCTGGTCGGAGATTGGTCCATTATTTTATGTTCTCCTTCCACTTCTTTTTGGGACGGCATCTTCGTCGTCTGCCTTTCCGTGCAGGATCGTATTTGCAAGACTATTTGATCTCGATATGTGACCGTACCAAGCGAGTTTCCATCTTTTGACAGTTGCCAAGAGGTCTTCAAACGGCCCTATTGCTGTTGTAATTCTATCTCGTATTTCCTCATTTGTAACTCGATCTTTGTACGTGTCGTTTAAAAGTCTTCGGAAACATCTCATTTCAACAGGCCTGTGTCCTTCGCTGAAGGTCAGCTGTAACTGTCCATGTCTCACAACCACAGAGGAATATTTACAAGACCAATGTACGCATTAATCTGATTTTCGTGCATAGTGCTAATTGTTTATTTTGCCATATTGTGTTAAGACGTGCAAGCGCCGCTATTGTCTGTGTTATTCTGGAGAACACCTCACATTTTGATCCTTCATCACTGATAATCGAACCCAGATTTTTAAAACGGTCAACCACTTCGAGTTCCTGTCCATTCGCTTTTATCCTACTGTCATTAAAGGCGACTAAAAAGAATCGGAAAGAAAAGAAAACAAATGTGGAGATATTGAAAGAGTTGGGAGTGAAAAGAGATTTACTGACCGAAATTATGGTTAGATTATTAAGTTATTTTGGTCATATAACAATATTTCATTGTTGAAAACCATTCTAGAGGGTGGGATGGAAGGCAGTCGTCCAAGAGGCAGACGTTATAAGTGGGTTGATAACATCAGGAGATGAACTGGAAAAAGCCTGTCAGTTTGCACCATTACGACAATGGATAGAATACACTAGAGATCCATTGCAGCCGACCTTCGATGCGGAGATGGCACTTGAACTTAAAAATTAAAGAGAAATGTACATTGATCTAATCACTTTAAACGAACGAGGAAGAAGAAGGTCTTATCTCCTCATCGGGCATAACAAATTGCTGCAGAAACCACCAATGCAATAGCACACAAATGCAGTCTTCGTAGAGGATGTGTAGAGGTGACTTTATACTCCGGCTGGAGCGAAGAAGGAACAAGCAGTCTTTGAGCATTCCCATGTAGCAACGAAGGGACAAGAAATGTGGTCCCATTGCAGATACAACTGTTGGGAAATCAGAGATATCCCCCTGGAGCAACGAAGGGACAAGAAATGTGGTCCCATAGCAGATACAACTGTTGGGAAATCAGTCTTAGAGAATTCCCTCTGGAGCAACGAAGGGACAAGAAATGTGGTCCCATAGAAGATACAACTGTTGGGAAATCAGAGATATCCCCCTGGAGCAACGAAGGGACAAGAAATGTGGTCCCATAGAAGATACAACTGTTGGGAAATCAGTCTTAGAGAATTCCCCCTGGAGCAACGAAGGGACAAGAAATGTGGTCCCATAGCAGATACAACTGTCTGGAAATCAGAGAATTCCCCCTGGAGCAACGAAGGGACAAGAAATGTGGTCCCATTGCAGATACAACTGTTGGGAAATCAGAGAATTCCCCCTGGAGCAACGAAGGGACAAAAAATGTGGTCCCATAGCAGACACAACTGTTGGCAAAACACTGTTAGAGAATTCTTTACATAACGTCTGTTTTTTGTTTTTGAAATATAGATGGTGATTATTTCCATCCTTCACTAGTTTTTCATCCGAAATACAGATATCAGCTGTATATATCTTTACTGAACCATAACAGATGATAACAAATTGCATATGTAATGGTTCGGTGACCATACAATGACAAAAACATTACAACGGGGGGGGGGGGGGAGAAGAGATTGCGTACCTGTAAATTTACCTTGAATTTCAAGTCCGTCGATTCATGATAGTGCTTGACAGACGTTACAACTTCTTTCCTACTCTTGTCATGTCGCTGTTTCGTCAGGAAAGAGATCCAATGATGTAAACCGGTTCAAGGTCATTATTAAGCAAGTTGAGTGACAACAACTACTTAAGTGATACAGAATATAACCTTATGACCAGACATTTTCTCCACTTTTGAATAAAATTTAGCAATTAGCTAACCACCATGAGGAGTTCCCTAAATGAAGAGGTGTGTGCTGATGATCAGGTAATTTTATACCAAAATGGAGAAAACCTACAACTTCACGTATCTCAATTTCGCTTGAAATGGGTTTACCATGAAGATCAACGCAGATAAGACCAAGACTATCGCGTGAACACGGGCAGAGACATTGTAACAGCAGTGATACAAGTATCAAGCATGTAATGGAGTTCAAATACCTACCTAGGCAGTACGTTCACTGATGACGGCAGATTGGACAGAGAGATCGCACATAGAATTCAGAAGGCTAACAGTGTCCTCTATCAAAGTTCATCGATTTTGTAACACCTTAGAGTAGTTAATTCAACTTAAGAGGAGACTGATAAAGCGCTGTATGTTCTTACATTGTGTAATCAAATGTCAAGCTTGGTCAATTCTGGAAACACTGAAGGGTAAGATCCAGAGTTGTGAGATTCGCTGTGTGAGAAGTGTAACCGGAAAGACAATCCGTGACCGAATCCGCAACACCGTACTGAGGCAGATAGTTGGTACAAACCCAGTTAGTAACTACATTGAAGCACAGCAAATAAAGTGGCTTGCTCATTTTAGCCAGAATGTCTTTATGACCAGCCTATAGCGAGAGCATATCATATGCAGGTCTACGGTTCCCGAGCAAGGCGCCTACCTCGACGCAGGTGAATCGAGGGTGTCACTAACGCACATAGAAAGTTACACTTAACTATAGCACGTGTCTCACCTGGCGATAACATGCGAATCTTAATTATGCGCGTAAGAGAAAAAATATAGTAATAATTAGACTTTAAACAAAATTTTCATTTATTTATTGTTGTCCTTAATTTTTTTTTTTATTATATTTATTTGTTATTTTTTAATTTTAATTTTATATGCATTTATTTGTTTTTCAAGAAGGTGGAGAGATGATAAGGGTTTGTGTATTTTGTTGGCCGAAAATCAATAAATCTACTCTTTATTTAAGAAACCGGCGTGTATTTATCGGTTACAGTAAGAGTGTTGGGTTTTGAAGTGCCACTTACTCTTCTGTTGTTTAGTGTAGCTGTACGTGTATCTGTACATGTTTTCAGATTGCTCAAAATGTTTGTCTCTGTGATCGTTGTGTCTATTCTCTGCACAACTTCCAAACCTCATGGTTTACCCTTTGTTTTCATGTTTGTCATTTATTTCATTCTATCTTCTTCTTCTGCGTTCGTTCTGTCTCCCTCTACCAAGCCCTGAACAGGGCTTGGGAAGTAGCAGACTGTAGTCCGGAGAACAGAATGCCTTGTGTTGCTAGTTTACAGCTTGGCTGCGATATTTGTACCTGTCAGTCCGACACATCCGCCTTTGGCAGGACCACTATCTATTCTATCCAATGCAGATACAAAAGTATACACTATATGATATTTAAAAGAGTGATGCAAAAGTATGCCCTATATGGAGTGTAATAAATTGAAACAATAGTATACTCTATCTGCTTTCTACAAAGGGTATGGTGTTACAAGAACCATAAAAACAGCAAACCTAGTCATAGATTGACAAAACATTCAACCCAATTTCCATATTTGAGGCAATTAGTTGTAAAAGATGTCCCTAGCCGGAGCGATGGAAAGGCTAGAAATGCAATGGCAAAAACATATTCAGAGAGAAACGTAGAGTTCTAACATCATAAACTACGAACATCTCTCTTGTTAAAAAATTATTCATGTTTAAATGGTCGGCTAGCGCGTTATGGAGCAGCGATACAGAAAAGAGAGAAGGGCATGTGGATGCCTTTGAGATGTGGTGTTGTCGAAGGATTGAAGTAGCCAACTGGACAAACATGAAGTCGAATAAAAATGTTGCTAGAGGTAGTTGGCGAAGCAGGACAACTTCTGACAATGTTACCCAGACGAAGATTGTCTTGGCCAAGACACAATCTAAAAGACGCTGGTCCAATACAGGCTACCGGTGCTGAATATGTACAAAACAGACTACTTCCATCACTCAGGTCTGGGAGGAAGACTAACGTCTTGTCAGGCACAACATACTTGTCAGACATGTTAATCAGGGTCAAGCAAAATATACTGGCCAAGACCCCCACCTTGTCTTAACTCAACTTAACTTAACGTCTTTATACTGGTTTAGAAGACTACAGAGTATGTATACAACCAGTTTCATTTACATTACCTAGCTCTAAAAGCTATGTGCATTGAATTTATTCTTAAATGCATTAACTGTCCTTGCCTCCCCAACCTCCTGTGGCAATGCATTCCAAACATTCACCACTATCTGACTACAAAAATATGTCCCATCTCCGAACGTTGGGTAGGGTCTTGATTAGAGATGTTCACCTGTCCAGGTTTACTCTCTGTTGCCCTAATATAACCCTACAATATCATACTTTATGTAACGTCTAATATATAGGTATACAACAGAATAATGTATATAATTTCTAATATAGCGACAAAATAGTATGCTTTATATACTGCATAATATAGCTATGCAATAGTATACTTTATATACTGTCTTAAATATAGTGGTACAATAGTATACTTTATATAATGTATAATAAAACGATACAATAGTACACTTTATTGAAGGACTAATATAGTGATACAATAGTTAACTTTGTATACTGTCTAATACAGCAAAAAAAAGGGTACTTTTTAAAGTGTCTGATATAGCGATAAAATAGCGTGCTTTATAGGCAATTTAATATTGCGATACAAAAGCGTACGTTATATACTCTCTAATATAGCGATTCAATAGTATACTTTATACGCAGTCTAATATAGCGATACAACAGTATACTTAAATACTACTAATATAGCGATATAATGCTATACTTTATATACTGTTTAATATAACGATAGAATGGTATTCTTTATATGATCTCCGATATAGCATTACAAAAGTATACTATATATAATATCTAATTTGGCTATCATATAAGGGACATAATTGTTCGTAACCAACGGAATTCACTCGAATAGAATTGGCTTGCTATTCTTCGCAACTCAAACTTTTATGTTGTTTATGTTAAGCACAATTGTTCTCAAATGTATGGCCCACGCCATTTATTTTCGTCTGCTCTTGTTTTGTGATTGCATACCAGTGATATCAGTGCATTCCATTGTATTCAATTGTTTTTACATTATGTGGACTGTACCGTAGACAAAACGTCATTGCCTCATCTTGATAAATGTCACTTATCTATCTTTTGTTTGCCCTGCGAATACTAGCATGCAAGTCAACATTTTTTAGGTGTGTGAGAGGATTATGATTTCTGGTTTTTTACAATTCAAGATATCAAGCTTGAAACACAAGTATGCCCACTGGGTGATTCTTCTTCTTCTTTTTCTTTTTCTTCTTCTTCTTCTTCTTAACTTAACTTAACGTTTTTATACTGGCTTAGCAGACTCTGCAGAGTCTGTTTACAACAATTTTCATTTACATTATCTTGCTCTAAAAGCTAAGCGCTTCCAATATATTCTAAAACGCATTAATTGTCCCTGCCTCCACTACTTTCTGTGGCAATGCATTCCAAGCATTCACCACCATCTGACTAAAAAGATATTTATCATATCTAATCTGGACCTTTAGTTAATTTTCAGCCATGCCCTCTTGTTCTTGTCGGTTGCTATATTTTGAAAAACTTGTAATAGTCCATAATTTATCCGTTCCTTTGCTTATTTTATAAACCTATATTAAGTCACCTCGAATTCTTCTCTTTTCTATACACTGTAGCCGGTTTTTCTGAGTCTTTTCTCATAACAGTAATTCTGGAATCCCCCTATCAGCTCTTGTGTGAATTCTTTCCAGCATGTTTATATCGTCTCTACGATAACGACTCCACACTTGTACACAGTACTCCAATCAAGGTCTAACTAATGCTATGCAGTTTGACTATCACTTCCTTGCTCCTATGTTTAATATTTCATTTTATCATACCTAACATTGCATTTGCCTTTTTGACTGTTACCTGGACTTGCTCACTTTCCTTACCTGTTTGATCTAGGTCTTTTTCCTTTTTTTTTCTTTCTAATATTGTTCTCGCCCTGTTTGTAATTTTGTTCCATATTGGATCTACTCGTGTGGATGGCTGTACATTTATCCACGTTAAACTCCATTTACCAGCTTACAAACCATTCTCGAATTTTATCTAAATCCGACCTCAATGTATCCACTTCTGCTTTAAATGAGACACTACTGCATAGTTTTGTGTCATCAACGAATTTTGCAATCATGGATCCCATATCAATGTCCAAATCATTTATATATATCAAGAACAAAATTGGTCCCAAAACCGAGGCCTGTGGCACTCCACTTTTCACTTCACACCACTCTGGACGATGAGGCCAACGTCTAGTCAGGCAAAACACACTGATCAGACAATGATAGCCAGGGTCAGGAGAAATACAAATACACTGGCCAAAAGACCCTATCCTGACCTCCTCGTTCGTCGTCCTGGAAACAGACTGTTGTCGAGGAAAACAGTCCGGCTAACAAAGTGAAGTTCTACGTGATCCTCGTAGTAGTAAGCGACACACAGATGAAGCCAAGAATAACACAACCGCCTATTGTTCCACCTTCATCAGCACGCTCTAGATGTGAGGAAAGCTGCGACAACCTGCCACTTAACGTCCTTTTTTGGGTGCACAAAAGATGTAGCTACTCATTGTGGGAAATCGCAAACAAACAACAAAACGTCACACTACTCAGAGTACTCCATATTTATGCCCACCCTCTGCCTTCTTCCCGTTAACCAATTTCCAATCCAATAAACAACCTCCTCACCTATTCCATGTGATTTTAACTTTCGAAATAATCTTTTATGAGGTACTCTATGAAAGGCCTTTGCAAAATGTAGATAAATAACATCCACTGGCTCCTCTTTATCTATCATTTTAGTAACCACCTTCATGAATTCTGATAGATTTGTTAAACACGATCCCCGTCTAGTAATCTCATGCTGACTATTTATTATTACTTGTCTAAATGCATTCTTTGATTTTTGACTGTAACAATTTACAGACTATGCTCGTTAAACTCATGGTCTATAATTTGCTGGATCAGATTTTTTGCCCTTTTAGAATTAGGAGATCACTCCTGTATCTTTCCAATTCCGTGGAACAATCCCTTTTGCAAGTGATTGAAAACATAATATAGCCAATGGTTTTGATAGTTGGTCTCTAATTTCAAAATGCAATTTTGGATGAATACCATCTTGACCTGGACATTTATCCACTTTCAACCCCTCCAATTTTTTTGAAAACCATTTCCTCTGTAATACAGATTGATCCTAATCCCGCTGTTTCCATGTCTCTTTGAAAAATATCTATAGGCTCTGGGATCTTGAAGCATTTTTTTTCTATAGACTGTACCGATGTACTGATTGAGTAGATTAGCTTCCTCCCTATTCTGACATTATTTTTCCTGTACTGTCTACTTTGTCTTTTTATCTTTGTTTATTTTTAACATAAGAAAATAAGCTTTTACTATTAGTCTTGATCCTCTGAGCAAGTTTTTTTCGAACTATTTTTGCTGTTTTATTCAGTTTCTGGCCATGTTCTGCTTGTCCAAGTATTTTAAATATGTTACTTTTGATTTACCTGCCATTCTTATTTTTTTCAATGCTTTATTTATAGCTCTTCTACATTTAATTACAAATCTAGTTATCCACTTTTTACTCTTGGGGTTTGCCTTCCTACATGGAATCCATTTCTCTTTTAGCTTTTCTAGAACTGTTTTAATACTCTCCCACTCTTGTTCTACATATGTCCCTCCGACAATATCTTTCCAGATTGTGTGGCTAGCTTCGTCTTTCATGTCCTTAACATCTGTTATAGAGTAGTCGTATCTTCGCGTTTTTATATTTATGTGTTTATGTTTTTATGTTATGTTCTTCCTCTTCTTCGTCTTCTTCTTAACTTAACTAAACCTAATTTCACTTTACATGTTTAGAAGGCTCAACAGAGTCTGTATGCTTCCACTTTATTCCACTACACCGATACTAAAAATACTGTGAGCATCAAATCTTTTTTTTTAATGCAATAACTAACTCTGGTAACCACTAATTCATGTGGCAATGCATGCGTTCCAAAAATTCACCACTCTCTGGCTAAAAATTATATTTCCTAACATCTAATCAATCTGGACCTGACTTTAAACAATTTGTAGCTGTGCCCTCTTAACTTAACTTAACGTCTTTATACTGGTTTAGAAGACCCTGTAGAGTCTGTATACAACCAGTTACATTTACATCACCTTGCTCTAAAAGCTATGCGCATCCAGTTTATTCTTAAATGCATTAACTGTCCCTGCCTCCACTACCTCCCCTGGCAATGCATTCCAAGCAGACACCACTCTCTGACTAAAAAAATATTTCCTAATATCTAACTTGGACCTCTCTTTAGTCAGCTTGTAGCTATGCCCTCGTGTTATTGTAGGCGGCTGTATTTTTAAAAAAACTTGTTATAGTCTAATTTATCGATTCCTCTGATCATCTTCTAAACCTGTATTAAGTCACCACGAATTCTTCTCTCTTCAAGACACTGTAGGCCGGTTTTTCTGAGTCGTTCCTCATAACTGTAATTCTGGAATCCCACTATCATCTTTGTCGCTCTTTTTTGTATTCTTTCTAGCATGTTTATGTCCCCTCTATGATAAGGACTCCACACCTTTACACAGTACTCCAATCTAGGTCTAACTAAAGCTTTATACAGTTTGACAATCACTTCCTTGCTCCTATGTTTAATATTTCTTTTTATCATACCTAACATTGCATTTGCCTTTTTCACTGCTACCTTAACTTGCTCACTCATTGATCTTGTTTTTGTAGTCGGTCGTACTTTTAAAAACTGTCTAATTTATCCTTTCCATTTATAAATTTATGAACTTGTATTTTAAGTCACATCGAATTTGTCTCTGTTCGAGTCACTGATGACCAGTTTTTTGTAGTTTTTCCTCATAACTATATTTCTGAAACCCCGCAATCATTTGTGTAGCTCTTCTTTGTGTCCGTTCCATCATTTTTATATCCACTCTATTATATGGACTCTATACCTGAACACAGTTCTCCAATTTAAGTCTCACCAATGATTAATATAGTTTGACTATTACGTCATTGCTCTTATGTTAAATGTTTCTTTTTATCATGCCCAGCATGACATTAGTCATTTTTTTCTGTCACCTGGGCTTTCTCCCGCACCGTTCTTGTATGATATATTATAACTCCTAGGTCTCTTTCCTTTTGTAATTGTCCTAATATTGTTCTCTCCCATCATGTAATTATATTCATTATTCGAACTTCCTATATGGATGACTGTACATTGTTCTATATTAAACTCCATCTACCAGCTCTCAGATTACTTTTTAACCGTATATAAACCCGATCTCAATAGATCCGCCACTGCCGGAGAAGAGACCCTACCACATAAACTCGTGTCATCCGCGAACTTTGCAATCATGGATCTCCTTCTTCTTCTTCTCCTTCTCCTTCTTCTTCTTCTTCTGCGTTCAGACTTTTTGACCATGCTAGATCAGTAGTCCGTCGCTAGGACGAAGTCCACAGTTCTCTCCAGTTCCGTGTGGCAGCCCCATAACCTCTTCGCCAGCTTGGCTCCCTCTGACCAGGTTTGGCATCGTTGGTCTCTGCGTACCGGACAGTCCTGTAGGATATGTTTGGGTGTCATCCAGTGGGTACAAGAAACGTGTCAATGTTAATTGAAAACCACAATAATAAGATTATGTTGAGTTTATAAAGAAGAGTGCATGGCCGAATGGTTTCGAGGCCTACCTGCCGACAAAGAGGGCAGCAGTTCGAATTCCCGGTATGGCATATGTTGTTTTTCTGTCGGGGATGAAATAAACAAAGATATCCAGCACACGACGTGGCGACAGCAGTGGCGAAGCAGTCTTTAGTACTCAGACTTCAAAACCCCTTGACCACCCCAGCAATGGGAAAAATGTCGTAGGACAGTTTACAAAACCAATGAAAGTGAAGGTAGTTTTACGAGAAGTCAATAAGGAAACGAAAGGTTTCTATCAAAGTCAACATGGCACAGGTAGGTTTAATTTTAAAGCCTATAATGCTAATAAAGGGTTTCTCAGTCAGTGTGGCACTGTGCGGTTTACTAAAGGTCGAGAAGGTAAGTTATATAAATGTTTCCCAAAACGTCTACAAAGTACAGCAAGGCTCACTGAAAGCTAATGGGATGCAGAAAGGCGTTTTTAAGGATAAAAGTGGTTCAGGTGGTTTTAGAAAAGCTGTGAAAAAAAAGTCTTTCTAAAAGTCTATAAGGTCTAGTAAAGTTTATTAAAAGTCAACAGGATAAAGATTGGTTTTCTAGAAATGAACGTAAGAATAAGAAGATTTTTATTAAAGTTACGGTTGTAAAGAAAGCTTTCTGAACTTCATTGTCGCAAAGGAAGGTTTGCTAGAAGAGTTATTTCCTTTTTTTTTAATCTTCTAAAAGTCAAAGTGGTCCAGAAAGATGTTCTCAAATTTAGTAAAAGCCAATAAGTTAAAGAAATGTTTTGTAAAGGTCATATTGTACAAGAAAGTTTGCTGAAAACCAAGGAGAAACGTTGAGGTTCACTAATGGATATGTTGGTACAGGAAGAGATGATGCCAAGAGAGATAGCTTGCTAACTCAAAGGTTAACGGAAATATACTAAAAGGCAACAGGATGCGGTGAGATTTACAAAACGCCAATGAGATTTGGGCTAAATATATGTACAGGAAGGTTTACCTTAAGATCCTATACCGTTGAAAACCGCTTGTTCTCATTGCGTTCGTTTCTCGGTTACTGCGCCTATCTTTGCCTTCTGGTGTTAATTCATTCGCAAGAAGAAAATATCGATAAATTATCGAAAACAGCTTGGAAGTCAAAACCAGTGCATTTTCACCCAAAAATGGGCGATTTATCTGATAGTCAGCTAGCAGGGCCGTCAAGACGGATTCTGTTCAATTTATTTGACAAGCTAGACTTTGATTATGATGAAAATCAATCAGATATTGAGTTAGAGATTGATAACGATGATTGTAGACATAGTGACACAAGTGGGAACGACACATGCTCGGTGTGCACTGCTCACTATGAGTGAAGCTGTTATTGTAATACGGCAATTTCAACTTGTTGCACACTAGCACGACATTTTAGACACTTCTCCATTCATACATAACATACTGTAAATGTATTCCAGTATCAAAACAAATTATGGATATGTTTAGTCAGGATAAATAGGTACAGGAAGGGTTTAATAGTAGGCAAAAGAGTACGGAAATGTTTAGTTAGGCTAAATAGGTACATGAAGGTTTGCTAAAAGTCAAGGTAGTACAGAAAGGTTAGTTAGGGCAAAATATGTACAGGGAAATTTGCTAAACATCAAGATAGTTCAGAAAGGTTTAATTAGAGCCAAACTGGTGCAGTAAGATTTAATTAAAGTCAAGATAGTACAGAGATGTTTAGTTATGGCTCAAAAGGTAAAGGAGGATTTAATAAAAGTCAAGATAGTACAGAGAGGTTTAGTTAGGGCTAAAAAGGTATAGGAGGATTTAATTAAAGTCAAGATAGTACAGAGAGGTTTAGTTAGGGCTAAAAAGGTATAGGAGGATTTAATTAAAGTCAAGATAGTACAGAGAGGTTTAGTTAGGGCTAAAAAGGTATAGGATTATTTAATAAAAGTCAAGATAGTACAGAGAGGTTTAGTTAGGGCTAAAAAGGTATAGGAGGATTTAATTAAAGTCAAGATAGTACAGAGAGGTTTAGTTAGGGCTAAAAAGGTATAGGAGGATTTAATAAAAGTCAAGATAGTACAGAGAGGATTAGTTAGGGCTAAAAAGGTACATAGATGTTTAGTCAAAGTCAAAGTGGTACAGAACGATACTAATAGTTAGGGGCAATGAAAGAAGTATGTTATTTGTTAGCAAACTACGAACGAGGCATACGCCACCATATCTCACGATGCCGAGTTGTTTATGCCAAATTCTGCGTTGCATTAAGTTTCTACGGGCTTCTTCTTCTTCTGCTGCGTTCATTCTCAATCTCCCGCGTCCAAGCCCTGAACAGGGCTTTGCAAGTAGCAGGATGTAGTCCGGAGAACGGATTTGCGTTGTGTCGCTAGTTTACAGTTTGGCTGCGATATTTGCACCTTTCGGTCCGACACATCCGTCTTCGGCAGGATACGGGCTTCTAAAACATTAAAAAGAAATTCAAACTGCAGTTTAACCTGTGTGTTGAGAGATGAGAATGAGTTTAGAATCTCATATTCTTAATGGATTGTAGTAGGTCGTTAGTCGTCAATTACGACAGGATAACAGCGTGACAGTGATCCTATTCTCGTCTCTATCATGCACATTGGCGACTATTATAGGACCATAAGACTATACACTTGTACTTTTCAGAAGCATCTTGCAACATGCTCTCAATTTGGCAGTGGTCATATTGTCGCCCCTGTAACAGTCATCCTGAAAATCACGCTGTGGTTAGACAACACTTTCCTTTTATAGACCTGCATCTAAAACTCAGTCACCCTGCTAAATGGTCACTGTTTGACCTGATTTTGACATGTGACCCGCATCGCCGAGGACACCCCAGTCCACCATCTCGTAGGTCAGGTCATGGCCATCAAGCATGGGAAACAACTTTCTTCATGATAGGATTGTCCCTGCGTGGAGCATGTAGCGTAGTAAACAGTGCTCCGACTTGCTAGACTGGGACTACAGCGTGCCAGGGTTCAAATTCACGAACGGACATACACACAAAAATTTAGACCGTGGATCACGGACTGGTCTTCCAGTCCAGCTATAAATGAGTACCTGACGTATGAGTTGTTGTAGGCAAAAGCAGCAAGGAAAGGAACTGGCCACACGACTTCAGATTGCCTGCGGTTTAGTACATGAAGATTTATCTTTATCCCTGACGAAATTGTTGCCCCGGGACAGACCTTTACTTTATATTGCCAGTGGAGCCGTTCACGCACAACCTGATTAGATGACGTCAAAAAAAGCATAATCATCATCATCATTGCATGCAGCCTGAGACTCAGACAATCATCGTGTGCGTGAACGGTTGGCTCCTTATCGTCTAAGCAGACTATCTACCTACCTACATTACTAGATCTTCTCAACGTGGTTGTGCTTCTATTCGTGTCTCTGTCACACACTGAATCATCCCATAGATCAAATTTATTGAATTGGGCTTGGTATTTAAACTTAAACGAAGACTGACAGAAAACATTTAAGACAGTTTCAAACGGTTTCTGATGAGTCCAAGCTCAAATGCAGGAAAGATTGTGTCAATGGGTTCATAGGGTACGCAGCTGACATGATCTGAAAGAAAAAAGTCAAAAGACACATCATTTGCGAACGTTTCTTTTATCTGTAGCACGTGACCTAGGCACAATGTGGATATTGTGCAGGTGCTTGGTTGCTAAACGTTGACAAAACGATTTCTGCACGCCAGTAGCTCTTTAGGTTGATCCGGAATTGGCTGTGAATAAGCACGTTTTGGAGCGAACTTAACGAAATGAAGGAAATGTCTCGTAAGTTTCTAAAACTTGATCTTCAATCCTGAATGATATGCCAACAAACGCCCTAGATACGCGAACGTTTTCGAGTCAATATCTTCGAATCTGATGAGCTGTAAAGTCAAATGCTATTCACTTCTTTTGTGCCAATTTTGGCGAATTTGTATAAACAGCGGGAAAGCAAACTCCGACTTTCTCTAGCTTGTTCTGTTTGGTTTTTTGGGTTTTTTTTTTCATGTTCGCGAAGTTTACTAATTTTGTTTTCATTCACTTATGTGTATGAGTTTTGTTTGAAAGGATTGCACCTTGATTACATGCAATTATATTTGTTTGTGTGATCGTGAATGTTAATTTGTGTTAATGTACGTGAACAATTTATGGCAGACGCCTTCCAACACTTAATAGACTGCAACACGACAAGTGCGTTCGATTCGTTGAACTCGAAAAAAGTTCAAGAAACACATTCCTTCCCCCTCTCCCTTCTCTCTCTACATACACAAACACTTTTCACCTCGACCCTCGCCAACTCCACTCCCAAAAAAAGATGCAGGAACAATAGAATTCAGTCTTGCTTAACAGATGGGAGAAAGAAAGTGAAGAATGGTAACAAGAAGTCAAGACGGCGTAAAAGAAGAGGACAATGAGAAGAAGAAATGAAATAATATGTGCCCTATTTGAATCACGCTTGTGTCCAGTTTGGCAGACATGGTGTTGATTTTTTTGCTCCTCTACGTACGGAAAGTAGTGGCAATCTACCATACTGCATACTTTCCAAGAAATTTAGAACAGCCAAATAGGTTGGCGGTTGTAAGAAGCGACGTTAGCAAACGACATGCTACTTACTTGTTGTTTGTTCATCACGTGTGATGAAGACCATTCTCTTCGTTCAGCGACTTTGTTCCTGTGGGCACAGTCTTTTCTCTAGCTGTGTCTGCTGAAACGGGTAACTTGTATCGGGATTTGGATGAAAGTGAGCAAGAAACTGCGCCTGTTGTCAACCTCACTCTCTCTTTCTGAGCTACCTTTGGCCAATGGCAAGACATTATCGAGACGACTGGAGATAAGAAATGAGGCAGATCTTTCCTTAGGGTTTACTCCCGAAGCCTTTCCTGTAAACATGTATCCCTCAGGGCATCGGAGGGGGGATGCCATCTAACATTGTGTGTCGAGCCTTTTCCCTAAACGCAAGAGGTCGTAGGGATATCACTCAGTGTGTGAGTAATGTGTTGGACATCTCTCCCGAGCCACGCATTCTAATTCATCACAGTCACGTGTCTAAATGTCATAGTCACACCAGGGCGGAGGACGCCAATCTCGTGAAGTTCAGATGTGTGCATTTTACTTTGAAAACATGACAGATGTTTAACCACAATATAATTCATATAGTCGATAATTGAAGGGAAGAAAACACAAAAATGAACGAGTTAGATTGTCCAAATGGAAAACAACAACACGTTTCCGTGAACACACGGGCAAATCGTCGACTAGTGTGGATTCCAGGCAAATATGTGCCTTAATGGCATCCATAATGGACTAAAACACTATAGCAATGTTAGACTTGCAGCCGTTACAGGCGCCATGTTTACTGCAAAATAAATATATATATATACATATATATATATATATATATTGTATGATATTGTACCATAGTTTACAGCAAGGCTTCTATATCGGAGCATTTCAGTTTCACTCATCCGTTATCAGTTGTCTTTTTGGGAGTACAGAGTTCGCTTTTCCACAGTTTTTGTTTTTTCATTATTATTTTTTTGCGTTCGCCTTAATTCTGTATTCTCCAAGGTGGTGTGCGTTGCAGTGCGGTTTTTATTTTGCGCCTGACGGCTCAGTGCATCCGACCGGCATGAAATGAATGTAAGGGTCCCGTTCCTCCTTCGTTTTCTAAGGGTTTGTTGCCCCGAGGTTTAGGCTTTCTCACTGTTATCTGTTCTCTTAACCAGACTACTAATTCGCTGACCCTGATTAAATCAACCTACTGTGAGTCGCTGCCTGCTGTCAGCTCATTTATTGTGCTGCATCTTCGCCCGGAAAATGATAACAGTTTCTGTATCAGAGAAAGCAAGGCATGGAGGAAAGAATCGGGACATCGCACTTCAATAATTTTCATAAATTGTAGACTGATTTATCTAAGACTTCCAAGTGGCCGTATTTGCTGCCTAACCTTTGATACGACGGTATCTTGTTAACAAGGCAGCAGATGATTTTGAAATCTGAGTTTTCCTTTTTCTGGGCGAATCCTTTTCGGTTTACGAATCTCGTCTACACTAAAGCATATCTGTTTCAGAGCGTGAAATGTTCCTTCGCAACACAACGTGTCCCGCATGTCATCCAGGAGTTAAACTGTCAGAAGCACAATGGGACAATTGGAGCATGAGAGCTTACCCTTCACTCCACTTCTGGTTTTGACAGCATTTACGACAATACAAATCTAACAAAACATAACAACGGATTTGTTATAGATGGACAACAACAACAACTCAACGGCTCAAGGCAAAAACAAACACCTAATTAGTCCCTTTAAGAATTGAATTATTTCCTTAAAACTGAATACGACATACTAGATATTAACCAGGGTGGTACCCAGGGCGAAAACAACAGACCCACCGCCACCTTCAAATCACGCAGAAAAAACGCGACTAGTGAGGGTTGTAGTTGGAGCTGGCAACCTTATCATACAAAGAAAAAAATTGCCTTTATTAGCAGCCACTGAGAAAGCTTGCATATAGCCATCTTGGAAAGGGATCAGGTGGAGTTAAAGCTTGTGCTTCACCTTGGAGGAAAATAGTGAATGATTGTCAATGTTTAAGAGCAGTTGCAGTTGTTGTTGTGGTTTAAGCTTCACATTTTGTGGTTTAAGCTGCACATTTTGTGGTTTAAGCTGCACATTACTGAAAATGTGAATGATAGACGAGTATGTGTCGTCAGAACGCTCATATACGGTAGAGAAACTTTGGCAACCTGTGCTAAACAAGAGAATGCGTAACATCTTCTATTTGGTGCTCCTGCAATACATTCTTTGAATGACATGGACAGACAGAGTGACAAATGCAGTGGTCCACTTTCGCACCGGTCTTCCAAGCATATAGACTTTACTTTGGCAACAAAGATTACGATGGCTTGATGATGTTCGTTGCATAGTAGATGGTCGCATTCCCAAACATATATAGACAGTTGGCGCATTATACATAAGAGAAAAGTCGCCCAACCACAGTTGAAATTCAAAGATGTGTGAAAGCGTGATATCAAAGGCCATGGATATCAGTCTGACAGCATCCTGAAAAAACGAATCTCCAGACCGATCCAAGTGGAGATGTACCAGAAAAGGCCACCTTACGCATGTTGAAGAGAAGCTCTTGTAATGCGAAGAAGTGTATCGACAACGCCACATGGAGAAAAAAACTGAAAAAGCTAAGTAGAGAGGTGTGTTAACCACTCCGAGGTCTTCTCATCCTTTAATAAGTCATGACTCAAAGGGGCTACTACGGTTGTTAGTTGCTCATCGCCCAACGATGACGGTGACATCATCAGACGGTTTTGATTTGATGATAAAACTTGCAGTTGTATTTGGATTATAGTGAGGAAGTAACTGCGCTGTACATCAACCTCACTTTCTGGTCCCGAGCTGACTTGGACCAGTAGCAAAATGCACGTCAAGGCGAAAGGTAATAACTCAGTATGCAGGCAATCTGGTCTCATCTTCATTAAGACCAGAGGTCGCTTGAAAACTTGCGTGATTCGATCGCCCACCGCTTCTGTTCATAGCTTTGAGAGGCGAGGGCCTGGCCGCTAGACCACAGCGACCCCCAGAAGACTCTGCAGAGTATGTAGACAACCACTTTCTCATTCCAATCGTGTAGTATCATCACAAAGTGATCAGCTGACGATTAGGATGTTCCTGCACCTTGAAGTCTCCACCAATCATCTCCCTCTCCCACCTCCACCCCCACCCCCCGGGGCAGTCCCGCTGTTGCTGGAGGGTTCTGGGCTGATGGCTACAACAGTGCCAGTAACTATAACATATTTATCCTATTGACTACCAGAAGACCTTCTACGACATAACGCATTACTGGGTTGCGGAGCGACCAGTTTATCAGCGTCGTTTACGCTGACGCGAGTCCCAAATTCAGTTCCTTTGTCTTCTATCTTGGGAAACAGTGGACCAAGTGGGAGAAAATTGTCCAGTCTGTAGCATCGTGGATGTTGTTGGATCTGAGTGGTAGTTTTCTGTTTTATGGGTGCCATACTGATATCGCTGTGCTCCATCGGTCATCAGTTCTTCGAAACAGGTGGTCAGCCAAGTGATGTTTTACCTTGGCTTACTTGGGCAACTGCAGCCTTCACTAATGACAATCTGTCGTACGTCAGTCTTGTAAAGACCTTTCATTTGGTGGCTGTAGGGAGCAAAACCGTGAAGCGTATTTCGAGGGAGGCTTGGGTCATTGCGTTTAGACTCAATTTCTTTTGTAAGAGACGACGTTTCTGCGGGGCAGCGTATTTTAAGTAGAAGTTGGTCGGGGGCTTTCCCACGGACAATCAAACTTCTCTAACACTTTATAAATGTAGATTCCAACATTTTCTGCACCTCTGAATATGCTCAACGTCAGCTACTGAAAATACTGGCAGGTGTCACTAACCTTTGGTATCGGTCTGATGGTTCTTAATAGAGCAAGTCGAATGAATAAGAACTACAAATCCCCCATACCCATGGTGATACTGGAGCTTCAGGTTCCCTTTGTATAGTCGACACGATGAATATACCACAAAATGAATGTTGGCTGCCTACGATCGATAGCTGTTGTTAGTGGCTTACCAAAACGCTGCGGAAGTGATAATCTGAGGGCGGTCCTCTCAGGGTGACAATCCGGAAGAGGATATACGATTGGCAGGTTTCGTGCTGTGTACGTTGTCCTGTTACCTTTAACAGAAGCGTCTGTGTGTTAAATGGTTAGCGCGATTCGTTCTCACGTCAAATTTGCTTTATTTGTTTCCTAATAGCGACACGCTCAAATCTACCCAACAGTAAAGCATTAACCTAACTAACTATTTTTTTTTTAAACGAGCGATAAAGCTGATAGTGGGATTCTAGAATTACAGTTATGATGAAAGACTAAAAAAAACCCGCCTACAATATCTAGAAATTAGAAGAATTCGAAACGACTTAATACAGGTTTATAAGATAATCAAAGGAACGGATAAAATAGACTATAACACGTTTTGTTTTCAAAATACAACTACCTACAAGAACAAGAGGGCATAGCTAAAAATTAACTAAAGAAAGATTCAGATTAGATATCAAGAATTATTTTTTTAAGGAAGAGAGTGGTCAATGCTTCGAATGCATTGTCACCTGAAGTATTGTAAGCAGGGACAATTAATGAATTTTAGAATAGATAGGATGCACATAGCTTTTACAGAAACAAAATGTAAAGAAAAACTGGTTGTTTACAGATTCTGCAGAGTCTTCTAAACCAATATAAAAACGTAAAGTTAAGTTAAGTAAAGTTAAGTCTCGACCGTGATTTGAACTCGCAACCTCCAGCACCCGACGTCTTACCTCAAGACTACTCAGTCCCCGTTAGAGTTTCTGTTCTTCGCCTTAGAGTTGATGCTCTTTATGTTAGAGTTGCAGCTCTTTAAATAACGTCAGCACTCGTTTCCGTTATATTGTAGTTTCTTTCAAAATCTTATCAACTGCCAGTCTTATCCGCGACTACGCTGGAAATCTGTTTCGGTCGTGTAAGATTGGCCGTAACACTTGTCTGCTTTTTATCGATTCCCGTCATATGACGTTAATATCACTGTGGGTAGTTCTGTTACATGACATCATCTGGAAGCTTCTTGACACGTTTATGGTAGACAGATAGGACGGAGCAGAAGTTTGTACAACCAGCAAACTACAGTAACCAGCGGTATCTACACATTCCGCCATTGGCTGAGAGGGAATGAGCAGCTGTTGGTATTTCCGAAGTGCAGTGATGCCGATTCTTAATAGAGTAGAACAGAATACAAGCAAACATCCAGACAGCAAATCACATACTTATAAGAAAACTTTAAAGAAGAATGTCTCAAAGATGGATTGAAGGGTATACTAGCTGTGCCATGTATGCAGAAATGGCCACCCAAAAACAAATGACAACATCGCCAAACTACAATTCCGGGCCATCATCATCATGGTACAAGTCCTTTGCATAAAGTCGCTCTCATGACAGCCTGTCTGTTGGAAACTATCTTTCGCCAGTCTTCCGGCCTGCTCCAAAGACAAATCCAGGGTCTCCTTGGTGCAGGGTAAAGAGCATAATCGCTAACTTAGGATAGAACATATAGAGCTTAATAATAATGTTCGCGTAGGCGTCAAAGGCCTGTTGCGTCAATCGACCACTACCATGTCCAACTTAGGAGGATGTGTTCAATGCGAGCGTGTCGACCGAAATCACTAACGACTCCCTAGGTGGAGCCATGTACTCTGCAGCCTTGGGATGAGGGCCGCGAGGAGTGTGTTAGACCAATGTTTGTGTCAGGCCTTCCGTGTCTGTCCGTATAACTCTCTATTTTTACGTGTCCGCCGCCGAGACTTCTGAGTGTGTCCACGTTTTAATCAGAGAGACACTTGCTGTGCTCAGAATGCGAGTTTGGGAGAGGTATCGTGAAACCTCCGGTATAGGGAGCGGCGGGCAGGAGGAAGTCGTCTTCAGTCCGAGCAGAAAGGTCCGTGAGTAGTGATAATCTGGACTGAATTCTGGTGTGCAGTTAAGCGGAACGTTGAATTCCGTCATGAACTGGTCTCCCACGGCTTGAGCCAGGCATGAAGTGCAGCGAAATGTAGAATAACAAACAGGATAACCGAACGAAAGCACATCAATTCCACATAATAAAGTCATTAATACCACTTGGTGAAGAAGCTGTGAAATATATTCCTAATGGGAACCACCAAACATCGGAAAACTCGACACAAACACCGGGAGCGAGTGGAGAGCGCAGCCACTAAGGCGCGACCATCTTACTTTTTAAAAAAACAAATACTTAAACAAGTTAGACCCTGCACACAAGCCTAACTGTCGCAACTGTTCTCATCTATATAAGACATTACAACATGTGCTACTTGCTTGTCAGAACTTGCCACAGTCGGAGCAAAGTTATTGCCTGGCACCCCCCACAATCACTACAACCATAGAAAGCTTCACGGACCAGCTACAAAACAGAAGTAACAATAAAAACGGCAGTACGTCTTTAAAGGCTGGAGACTACAGTGCGTCTAATAAGCTGTAGAGAGCCGGTCAGTCCATTAAGATGTGGGGAATCAGTCAGTTAATTAAGCTGTGGAGAGTCAGTCAGTCAAATAAGCTGTAAAGAGTCAGTCAGTTAAATAAGCCGTAGAGAGAAAGTCAGTCAAATAACCTGTGTAGAGTCAGTCAGTCAAATAAGCTGGGGAGAATCACTCAGTCAAATAAGCTGTGGAGATTTGGTCAGTCCATTAAGCTGTGAGGAATCAGTCAGTTAAATAAGCTGTGTAGAGTCAGTCAGTCAAATAAACTGTGAGAGTCAGTCAGTCAAATAAGCTGTTGAGATCCGGTAAGTCTAATAAGCTGTAGAGAACAGGTCAGTCTAATAAGCTGTAAAGAGACGGTCACTCTAATGAGCTATAGAGAGCTGGTAAGTCTAATAAGCTGTAGAGAGCCGACCAAGCACATAAGCAGAAGGGAGCCAGTCTATCTGATAAGAAAAGAAAACCGATTTGTCTAATAAGCAAAAGGAAAGATAGCAGTCTAATAAGCAAAAGGAAATATAACAGTCTAATAAGCAAAAAGAAATATAACAGTCCAATAAGCAAAAGGAAATATAACAGTCTAATAAGTGATAGACAAAACGAATAGTCACATATGATGCAGAGAGCCGGACAGTCAAATAAGCTGTTGAGAGACGGTACGTCTAATAAGCCAAGGAGAATTGTCAGTCTGTTAAGCAGAAGGGAAACGGTCTGTCTGATCAGATGAAGAGAGCCGGTCTGTCTTATAAGCTGTAGAGAATAGGTTTGTCTAATAGGAGGAACAGAACCAGACAGTCTAATAAACTTTAAAGGCCCGGCCATTCTAATAAGCAGAAGGGAACCTGTTAGCCCAATAAGCTGTAGAAAACCGACCTGTCAAATAAGAAGAATATATCCGTGCAGTCTAATACGATGTAGAGAGCAGATTGTTCTGATAAGAAGAATATATCCGTGCAGTTTAATAAGATGTAGAGAGCAGATTGTTCTGATAAGAAGAATGTATCCGGGCAGTCTAATAAGCTGTAGAGAGCAGGTTGTTCTGATAAGAAGAATGTATCCGCGCAGTCTAATAAGATGTAGAGAGCAGATTGTTCTGTAAAGAAGAATGTATCCGGGCAGTCTAATAAGCTGTAGAGAGCAGATTGTTCTGATAAGAAGAACGTATCCGGGCAGTCTAATAAGCTGTAGAGAGCAGGTTGTTCTGATAAGAAGAATGTATCCGGGCAGTCTAATAAGCTGTAGAGAGCAGATTGTTCTGATAAGAAGAATGTATCCGGGCAGTCTAATAAGCTGTAGAGAGCAGATGGTTCTGATAAGAAGAATGTATCCGGGCAGTCTAATAAGCTGTAGAGAGCAGATTGTTCTGATAAGAACAATGTATCCGGGCAGTCTAATAAGCTGTAGAGAGCAGATTGTTCTGATAAGAAGAATGTATCCGGGCAGTCTAATAAGATGTAGAGAGCTGGTCTATCAAATAAGAAAAATATCCCCGCTCCATTTAATAACCAGTCCGTCCAATACACTACACCCATTGTTATTTGAGCCCAGCAACGTTGTCACTTACAGCTGTGGTGACGACACAGCTGTGGTGACGATACAGCATCCATCTGTACAGACCTAGCCTGCTACTTTTAAACAGCTTGTACAAAGACAAATAGATATGATCGAATAACTCACACAGACGGAAAAACAAACAAACCTACGTTACTATCAAAATGCCTTTATCAAGTACATCATGACAACAATAATGAACCTAAGAATCTTAGAAGAAGGGAAGAATACATAAATGGAGTATATGAATATAATAAAGGCGTAAAAATGTGTACTTATCTGGATAACAACAAACTGTCACATAACTCCTAACGGGTTGGAGACCGTATGGCAAATGGTGGGATCAAGTTACCAGGAGGGCGTAAGAAGTAGCAGAAGTTCGGATAGGCAGACAGCGGTCAAATACAGAAAGACCAAATGATGATATCGGTTGAGAGGAAAGAGGAATACAAGCAGATGGAGAGAGGTATGAGATAAGGATTAGGGAAAGGTATGAAAGATATTGATTGCCTGTCAGTTTGTTCTCAAGTGCGAATCGATTACGATCGTCAGAGAAGCAAGAAACAATTACTGTGACATTGGCATCTACTTTGCTCCAATGCCTAGGGTCATTGAAGTGGTTGGCGACTGAGGAACCAGTGTGTTTATATCTGTCATTGAGTTGTTATCAGAAACGCGCTGCAGTTTCAGACCATTCTTCCCAATGGATGTCATACATAGCGACAAATGATGAAATAAATGAGATTATGGAATTTCCCTGTGAAACCTTCGTTGACGACGAACTCTGCTTTGGGAGAGGTAACCGGCTAAGTTAGGATAGATAAATAGGATGTACTGGCGTACGCGTGACAAGAGAGATAGCTGTCTACAGCCTTACCTTTGTCACTTGGAACATTATGGCGACCCAGCATCCATCTGTAAAGACCGAACCTATTCCTTATAAATAGACTGAACTGGCACACGCTTGACGAGAGAGATAGTTATGTACAATCTCAGTGTTGTCACTTGAATCACGGTGACATCCCAGCATCCACCTGCAGAGACCTAACAAGGAGCTTTCTGGGATTCCATGAATAATAGTGCCTATTATTTACAAAGGGATGGCACTGACATTTACCGTGATAAGAAAGAGCGAGAGAGAGTGAGTAAGAGAGAGAGAGTGAGAAATGATATATGAATGGAATGCGGGAACAGACCTGATCGTCGTGTCGAGTGCATCCTGATAGGAGAGATTGATATTCGCGGGAACGCGAGAATAATAGAAGATGTGTGAATGTGAGGCTTGAAGTGTGTCCTTAAATATGATTTACAATACAAATGATGTGGCAAGATACTTACAACTTAGGAATGTTGAATTGTAGTGATGGGATTCTGAAAGATGAACGAAAATACTAAATGAAAGTATGGCACGTTGAGTGTTGGAATTCCGGCTCGTGTCTCCATGATTACAATACATGCCTTGACACATAGAAGTTGGGGGTCTGGAGAGAACACTATACCGGCTATTACGTTTTGTAAGATGTCAGAGTAGCGATTTGTGTCAGCGGGAACACATAGAAGAGTGAATTTAACAGTCATGGCGCAAGTAGGTGCCTTCTTATGTTGATTAAAAGACACGGGGAAGGGTTTTAAGTAACTGATAAAACGACTCATTGAAACTAGCAGCTATTGTATTTCTACGCTGCATATTAACCAATGAACTTTTAAAATTCCGTTTAAATTGTACTTCTATTCTGCGCATAAAGATCTCCGTTTTAGAGTAACAGTGCTTTGGGAAAGTTTTGGCATGTCCTTAAAAAATCAACTTTCGAATTATGTAGGATTCCCTTCTACTTGTACTTAATGTGAATTTTTCACTGGCAGTTTGAGCACCTTTCTATTTGAAAAAGGGTAGACCATCAAAATGGAGTGTTATGATTGCCAGCAAAGACGATCTACCATCTCCTATTAGTGGCACTTTTTAAGAGTGTCTATTGAAAGCATCCCACTTCCCCCTTCCGAGCGTGACGGGTGCACTCATGTTGCGTAACGGTGTCAGAGCAGAGAACGATAGAATCTGCTTGTGTTGACGTGGATCGTAAGTGCTTTCTTTGTTGTTGTTTTTGTTCCGACCCAATGTAGTAATTCTTCTTCTTTCCGCGGCGGATGTGTGTTGTTTAGTGACAAAAACAGATGTCGTATCCGTTTGGCAGCCATTGGGGTAGTTGTAAATCCCAACACAAAGCCTCGCATATATAGCAGGCAGACAGGTAAAACGATGGGTTACTGGGGGATTAATAGAACCATTTTGGGGGGATTAATACAACGAAATGGCAAAAGTTTCTTTGGGGTCGGATGAATGGGAAAGAGGTTTGCTACGTGGGTGGATTGCGATGAGTAGGTGACTAGGTGAAGGCCGGAGAAATAAAGAAATTAAAGAATGAAGAAAGAAATGAATGAATGAACAAGGAATAACTGAAAGAATAAATAACAAATGAATAAAGGAACGAATAAACAAAAACACATAAAAATGAATAAAGGGATGAATAAACAAATAAGTGAAAGAATTAAATAATGAATCAATGAATTAATTAATCAATCAATCAATTACTAAGTAAATGAAGCAATGAATAAATGAAGAAATGAATCAATGGATCAATCAATCAATGAAGCAACTTATCAATGAATTAATATATCAATGAATGAATCAGTGACTGAATCAATCAATGATTGAAACAGTAAATGAATTAATGAATAAATGAACTAATTAATACATGTGTGAACAAAGGAATGAATGAATGAATAAATAAATGAAAGAGTTTGGTGTTAGTCTTGTTACGTGGCCAAATCATTTTAGTTGCTGCCGATCATATCTCTCCTTGTTATACCTAATATTGTTCCCAGGCATTTCATTTATTTTATGATTTGTCATTTTTTAATTGATGTTAGTGTCTTTTAGACCAGCTAAGACATTCCATGTGGCTGATTGTCTGTACATATTTTACAGGAGCAGCTTAGAGTGGATCGCTATGTTAATGACTTATTAGGGCAGTTTAAAGAACAATTTCCAACGCTTAGTCCATTATTTTTGTATGTCACTTCCTTTGGATCAATCAACTTTTTTTCAATTTAAGAGACATTTGCGCTGTTCTCTCAGTCAAGTAGGCTTACACTGAAAACAAATTAGTTGATCAACCGATTTGCTCCAGCAAAATTTCTTGGATAAAAATGGCTTCCAGTGATCGCAAGCATCACCGATTATCTATTCATGGAAAATTATAACACTTTTAAATGCTGTGTATAAATTGATATTATCAGTGGGGATTAGTGTTAGGGGTTTAAGACATGTACAAAGCTTTATATATTATTGAAAGTTTAATTATTTTTTTTTAGATTAAATTTTAATAAATGTCTTTACAAAATATTGGGACTATTGTTTATCTGTTCTTCTTTATGTAAAGACAGGTCATCCCGTAACCGGTGAGGTCGTTGGGGCACACATGAAGACATCCTCACAACACCACGCAACCCTTCTCTGTCAGCGGCCGCTGCACGTGCCTCTTCTGGTCGGAGATTGGTCCATTCTTTTATGTTGCTCTCCCACCTCTTTATGTGACGGCCTCTTCGTCGTCTGCCATGCACCTTTCCGTGGAGGATTGTTTTTGCTCTCGTATTTCCTCATTTGTAACTCGATCTTTGTACGTGACGTTTAAAAGTCTTCGGAAACATCTAATCGTCACGGCCTGTATCCTTCGGTGAAGGTCAGCTGTAACTGTCCATGTCTCACAAGCATAGAGGAATATTGACAGTAGTATGATAGTATCGGAATACCAAGTTATTGCATCTTTATTGGATTTTCGATGTGATTCTTCCGCCTGCTGATAACGTGCTCCCTAGTGTACGTGGGATCTTTCACTTGCTTTATTTGCTGCTTTGCAAGGAAGATATTAGTTTGTGCTGCTTGCCTACATATTTTCATGACCTCAATTGTGTTTTTTTCTACGTTGATTTTCATGATGTATTCTTTACATTTGTTATTTAGTTTGTCTTTATTTTGTTACAATTGTGTTCCTGGAGTTGCTATAACTGCTTGATCGTCTGCGAAAAATAAGTTCGTTTAAATTTCAACAATGTTGTTTTCTTCATTTGGGTTGGCTGTTTTACATATGTTAAAGATTTGCTATATCCAATATATATATATATACATACAATATATTCAACAGATATGCAAACATTTTCAAATATTAAATTACAAAATGTATCTAAAATTGGTGAAGCTAAAAGGAAGTCTATAATTAGAAAGTACCATGAAAGGGACAGCCAAGGTGAAGGACGCAAACATAGAGCTGACATTCAAAGTCGCTAGGGATTGAGCGTGTCTCTGGCGCTCTCAGGAGGTTACACCTAACAAAAGCACAATCTTCCCACTTGGTGATAACAAGAAATCGTTGAATTCCTCCTCTCTGTGTCGCCGTATGACAAGAGCAGTACGACAAAGGAAGAAGACTCAATAGATGACACTTCTATCGGGAATGAAGTGTTGGAGATTTCACCGTACCAGGCCACCTTTTGTTTATGAGATCGGTCTGCATGTTCCTTTCATTGATGTCTTTACTAGTGTAGTTGTAAGCCAGGTACTCAGTTATAGCTGCTTCTACTGGAGCGTGACAGTAGCGATGGAACCTGTACCTTAGTCACGAGAAATGATTGCTCAACCACTGCGCTAATTAGACGTAACAAGAAACCCATTTTAAAATGTTATGCGGAAATATGAAATTCTTACCATGTAATGTAATTTTCAATGGCGGCCTTTAAGAAAATGTCTAGAGAGATCGATCCCGATATGTCATTGAGATAGTAATGTTCGCTTAGGCGTCAAAGACCGGTTGCCTCGATTTACGACAACCATGTCCAACTGCTGAGGCTATGTTCATGCGTAGCATATCGACCGAAATTCCTACAGATTCCCCCTGTGCAGCCGAGTACGCCGCTGCCTCGGAATGAGGGCCGCGAGGAGTATGCATTAGACCAATGTTTGTGTCAGGCTTGCTGTATCTGTCCGTTTCTGACTTACTGTTTTTTTTGTGTTCTGGTACCTCTTGATTGTGTCCACCTTCAGTCAGAGTGACCCTTGCCGTGATGAGAATAAGAGGTTGGGAGAGGTATCGTGTAACCTGTGGTGGAGGGGGTAGGAGGACGGCTTCAGTCCGAGCAGAGACGTCCTTGAGTAGTGGAAACCTGGACTGAATTATGGGTGTAGTTAAGCGGAACGTTGAACGCCATCTCGTAGTGTTTTCCTACGGTTTTAGGCCAGGCATGAAATGCAGCATAACAAACAGGATAACCGATCGATGGTACACCAATTCCACAGAATAAACTCCTTTATACCACCTGGTGAAGCAGTTGTGAATTATAATCCGAACAGGAACCACCAAATATCAGAAAACGACACAAACACCAGAGCGAGTCGAGAACGCAGTCATTCATGCGCGACCATCTTACTTCTCTTCCTCCAGAAAATCGTCAACGTAACTAGAAGAGACGGAATGTGGAAGGAAGAGCCATCGTTTCAGCAAGACCGTGTACCGAATATATTGATAAGGAGAAGATCAAGTGGTTCGTTCATCTGATGTGAATGCAACTGATTAACTACCCCCGTGCGATTATCACGCGAAGCGTTCATGTTTTCTAACCATGGCAGATCGAAATAAAGATGGATAGAAAATGTTGTGAATAGTCTAAATTATCGTGGGATGACGACTACTACATCGACGCACCTGACCCTGGACAGAAAACTACGAATCCCCACGTGGGCTCGCGGCAGCACAGGTGGGCAAGACAAGACAAGACAGTGGTTGTTCCCGGTCGTCTAAATAAGTATTAAATATCACTGAAGTTCGACCCACAGAAAAGGTTGTGCATAACATGACACAGCACTAGTGCGGTGAAACTCAATGTTCTTTTTTGTAGCGAACCAGTATAATATTTGACAGTGCCACCCTGTGACCGGAGTGGCGGAAATTTGATAATCTGTGGGCCACACACATTCTTTATTATGCTGTGATATGTATAGTTCTATTATTTTGTGATATGCATAGTTTTATTATGTTGTGATATGAATGATTGTATTTATGTTGTTCTATGTATGATTATATTTTTTGTGTAATGTTTAGTTTTATTTTGTGATTTGTATAATTTCATAACTTTGGGATATGTACAGTTGTATTTATGTTGTAATTTGTACAGGTTTATTACTTTGCGATATGTACAATTTTTATGATTTTGTGATACGTATAGGTTTGTTAAATGTATGTTTCACTTCTTGGTGATATGTACCATTTTATTATTTTGTGATGTGTATAGTTTGTTTTTTTTGACGACATGTATAGTTTTATTATTTACTGATATGTATAGTTGTGTTGTATTGTATTTTTTGTAATAAGCATACTTAAAATGGGTTGTGATATATAGTTTTATTATTTTGTGATATGAATAGTTTAATTGTTTTGTTATATATATTTAACCTTTAAAGCCCATCGACTTCTCCATCACTGCTAAAAATGTATGAGTTTGTTTTTGTTTTGTTTCTTATTTGTAAATTATTATTGTTGTGTGTTATGTGTAGTTCATTTTCGTTTATATGTATAGAATTAGTATTTTGCAATATGTAAAGTTTTATTGTTTCGTTTTATGTATAATTATACTAAAATGTTAAAATATGATACTAAATTTGAAAATAGTGAAAACAGGTATAATATAGTTGTAACTGTATTTATATTGGTTAAACGCAGTGGATGGACGTGTGCCGCCCCGCAGTCCACATTTTGAGCAGCCCATGTCCCGCTATGACAAATTCCTCCGAATGCAAGAAGAACCACTGTAACCGATCACTTTAGAAACATTGTCAAGAAAAGGGAATGGGAAATGGATCACAGAGCCATCTTCATCGCATCTGGTAACCTTAATAGGTGCCCAGTCCTTTTTCATTGCTGAAAGTGTTGAAGATAGAGCATGAACTCATAAGCTCCTGCTGTGGCTACGAAATATTACCCTGACTTCATCTTTTACCAATTTACGGCTGTGTTGACTAGAAGAAGCAGTCATACCATGAAAAATACCACGACAATCACGGTCTGGCAAACTTCACTCGGGATCAAGATGCTGAGAAGTGCATTAGTTGTAGCGGTTAGCGACACAAAGACAATTGCTGACGTTAGGGCAGCGATTCTGAGCCAGTGATCTCCGCCTCCATGTAGTGATCCTGTATAACAGGCTGAAACATGGCAGAATGGCTAAGAAGAATGGATGGAAGAGGGAAGGCTAACCCAGTACCCACATATTCTGCACAGAAGTCGGATGTGTCCGGCCGAAAGCTGCAGATGTCAGTCAAACGACAAACTACGACACAACGCTACTCGGTCTTCCGACTACGTCAAAGCCCTTTTCAGAGCTTGCTAGCGGGAGTTTATGAAAAACACGAAAAAAAGAAGACTTCATTTCCAACATCCTATTTTTTTGCAATTGGTTTGTTTTCCATAAAGAAAATCTATGTACTAATCATGGGGATCTTCATCTGCATGCATGTGGACTGCTTTATATTTTTTTAATCAGCGTTAGTTTGTGGCAGGCAATGGCAAGCAGTAGATTAATTTGAAGTTTCTAAAATTGTTGATTGTGACACCTACGTAATCAAATTCTTTCGCATCATCTATTACTGTATCATCTCTGACTATTCTTCTTCTTCGTCTTCGAGCAACTGATGTTATGCTTAAAATTCGGTAAGGCTCACGAAGGTAACTGTGCGTTTCAGGTCTTCGCCGGTCCCCCACAGCTTGTCAAGCATGATCGCTCCCCCCGGGCCAGACTGCCTCTCTTTGGTCTGCGTAAGTAGGGCAGTCCTGCAGGATATGTCCTGCTGTTTGCTAGGGTGCTCCGCAATCGCACGTGGCAGTGTCTCTGAGACCAATTTTTTGGAGATGAGCCTTGAGTCTGCAATGTCCCATTCTGAGTCTAAAGATCTTTGACCATCTGTATCACGTGTGTCTATGCTGTCATTTTCTGGCTTGTATTGATTGAATTGGTCTTTTCAATCCGTATTCGTGGATCGTTTGATGAGTGACTTTGTTATAGTTCTGTAGATGACGAGTCTGCATGCCGCCACTTCCGACTTTTGCTGGCTCGGCTCATCTTGTTTCTCGTTTCCAATTATCCCCCTATTGGCGGTTATTGATTTGCTTACTACTTTAACTGTTGTCATAATTTTAGTTTGTATGGTGTTTACATATGTTGTTTGTTATTGAATGCCCACGGTAGGTAACTTTACTTTAAGTGCGTCCTGAAAAGGGCTGCAGTAACCTGTCTCATATCCCGAGCGTGCCGATGAAGATGGACCTGGGTCCTCTTTGCGGTTGTGCTATGCTTGGCTTCATTTTCGTGTCGTCTTCTACTGCGGGATCATGTCGATCCCCCACCTCGTTAGCCAGACTGCCATGAAACATCCTGTTTCCAAAGAGAACTATGTGGAAGTAATGCGGAGGTCTTGGTGATTAAATTTCGCAGTGACCAGGCTAACATTGCCCAATCAGTATATTCTGACTGGACAGACAGTAGTAGCCTCTTCTCACCGATGTTTAAACATAGACTATGTGCTTCTCTGTTGACACAATTAGATGTTATAGCCCAACTTGCGTCACCTACATGGCAACAGCGTGATCCGCGTATCACATTTCTGGGATGTCCTATCTTGCTATGCTGAAAACGTAACACAGTGCGTATCCTTGACCTTCTCTGTCTTTCCTCCATATATGCTAGACATAAATGTTAAACATATTGGGGGGTGATAACTTTGCGTGGACTTTTATTTCTCCTATTTTAACCAACTTCCCTATAACTTAGAGAGTTTAAATTGGTACAAATCCTCTGTTAGCTGACCTGTTAATCTATCAAAACTTATGTAGTTCTAAAAACAAACAAAAACATGTCTTGGTAAAAATCACAAATAATGGAAAAGCATCTATAAAGTATAATGTGAGGGAGCAAGTCCAATTAGCAGTAAAAAAGACAAATGCAATGTTAAGTATGTTAAAAAGAAACATTAAACACAGGAGCAAGAAAGTGATAGTCAAACTGTGTAAAGCATTAATTAGAACTAGATTGGAGTACTGTGATCAGGTGTGGAGTCCTTATCGAAGAGGGGATATAAACATGCTGGAAAGGATACACAAAAAAGAGACAACATTGATAGTGGGATTCCGGAATTATAGTTATGAGGAAAGACCAGAAAACCAGTCTACAGTGAACATAAAAGAGAAGAATTCAAGACGAGTGAATACAAGTTTATACGTTAATCAAGTGGAACGATAAATTAGACTATAGCTAGTTTCTTTTTATCAAAATACAGCCGGCTACAAGAACAAGATGGCACAACTACAAATTCATTAAAGATTAGATATTAATAAATATTTTTTTTAGTCAGGGAGTGGTGAATGCTTAAATTGCCTTACAACAGGAAATAGTGGAGCGCAGTGTCCGTTAATGCATTCAAAAACAGATAGGATACATTTAGTTAATTTTAGATGAAATTGAAAGGATGTGTGACAGAAACTGGTTTGTATACAGACTTTGCAGAGCCATCTAAACCAGTGTAAAGACGTTAAGTTACGGCAGAATTCAATCATGTTTTAGTTCTTCTTAGACTTGACATGACTCTGATGTTTCTCCATCTGTCCTTTGGCGAGTCTGTTTTTCGTGGTACATTTGTGCAAGGAGATGTGCGATATTTTTGGTGCAGCTCACGTTATCAATGATATTCCATAACTGCTAGGGGTGTACGCATTCATACGTACCTTCATTTTTTAGTTATTTAAAATAAGTTACAGATGGCGTGGGCTAGTGGTTAAGTGACACGGCTCACAACCCGAAGGTGCTGGGTTCGATCTCCATCACAGCATCGGCCGTTACCTGGAGGAAGCAAACCCTTAGAAAATTGCAGGAGGAAGCAGACCTTTACATAAAATGTATGCCGAAGTCGGAGGCACTTGGCCGACAGGCGCAAAACAAACACAACAGTGCAGCGCACACCGCCTTGGGAATAGAGAAATAAGGCGAAAGACACAAAAAACAAAAACAAAAACAAAAAACAAAAAAAGGTGGCGCCTAACAGGCTGCAGGTCTACTTTGCATTAGTGTTGAGTCTATTAAGATGAACTCTCACATCGGTTAACCATCCTCCGCAAGCTCTTGTCCAACGCAGCGGAGTATTAAGCTGCTAGATCCTTGCCAGCTGAGCAAAACATCCTTTTCCCGAGTACACCCAGCTCATAACAGAGCCAGGACCTGCACAGGGTCATCAGCCCCTGGTAGAAGTACAGGTCGACTAAGACTAAGAACTAAGAAAAGATTAATAGCAGCTCTCCGTGAAAGTTTCAATAAGCAGTTTTAACATGTCCAAATCTGAATCTAAGCGTTTTAGGTCATTGTGTCAACTCGGTATTGGTGTCAACTCGGTATTGGTGTCAACTCGGTATTAGTGTCAACAATCTTATCATTATTGAGCAAGTCCACTATGTTATATTGGTAGTAAATTTGTTTAAAGATGATGGGAGGTTTGGTATAGAAGTCAATGTCATGATGTCTCTGCCTAGAGTTAGCATCTGTCACTGCAGCTTAAGCATTCAAAAATTAGTTTAGTTGCTAAACAACGACTCTTTACAGCCAGTGTCAGAACCAAAGCTCGATAGCGGACGATTTCTGCATGGGGAATAATTAAATGTTTTCGGAAAGTCATCAGTGTCACATTGAGAGTTCTTGATGATCCGTTTCTCATCGCAGTGTCGGTGGCTAACTTCGTCTACAGCGGACTGTGTCTTGAGTCAAGGGAGTCCAGTGCATGGTAAGCCTCCAGAGGCGTCTCGGATGTTATAATGGACAGTAAGGTAGTCTGACCAACGTGTTGGAGGTCTTCCACGCCGTCTCTCTCTGCCGCGGGTGTGCTATATTGCTGTCACCGTGCTCCATCGGTCATCTTTTCTTCGAAACATGTGACTTGCCCTATCCATGTTTTGCCTTGTCTGTATAGATTACGGCATCATTTATCAAGGACCATAGGGTATGAGATACGTTGGTTGCGGAGAGTGATTCCGACCAAACGTCTTCAAAAGAGGCCTTTGTTTCTCTCAATTTGTCCTCACCCCTCTCGAAACACGGAGAGATATGATAAGAAATTAGGATATTAGCATACTGGTGGAAACTACCTTTTGTACTGATTATATTTCAGTCAACTTTAGGTGCCAAAGGTGTAGTAGTGAATGAGCCGACAGTAGCCAGCAACTTGTAGCTGGCTGATTGCCATCAGTGCCAGTAACCAAGACCTTCTTATGGCTCAAAGTGGCGTCCCTTGAAACAGACTGCGACTACGCAGCCTGGCTAAGAGATTAGGGATCGAAGAGGGAATGTAAACCCGATCCAACAAATGATTTGCTGAAATCGGATGTGTCGTACCGAAAGGCACAAATATCGCAGCCTTGCTGTAAATTATGACACAACGTCACACGTCCTTTTAAAGACGAACCCCGAAAAAGAAGAAGAAGAAGAAAAGAAGTTATTTGAAGCGTATCCTACCACATCAACACTCACTGAGACGACGGGGGGGGGGGGGGGGGGCGCACGGTTTTAAACGTATTCGTTAAATTTGACCCATGTAAACAAACAAAATAATTAAAGAAACTGAAAATATGTATATTGATAATTAGTGTTATTTTTAAAAATTAATTTTGCAATGTCAATTTATGTGCTTTTATTTTTGTTTTCTACGTGACATTTGTTTTGCTTCTTTTTCTTCTTCTTCTTCTTCTTCTTCTTCTTCATTTTCTTCTTCTTTTTCTTCTTCATTTCATATATATTAGATATTCATTTAGACAAGTTGATCCACGAGCATGGTCATATTTATTTGAGACTGTATCCTTACTATTCCCACTAAACCCAATTTAACTCGTTTGGGCAAAAGTTAATGACAAGTAGCAGCTAAAAATAAAACTGTTTCGAACTATGTAATTTCAAATAACTAACATAAGGAGCCCTCTCAAATATAGACAAATATTATTGGGCTAAATATGAGGACTTTGATAGAGTAAGAAGGCTATTGGAAAAAAGATGAACTGTCGTTCGTTCTTCCGAGAGCAGTCATCAATGTATTGGAATCGCCCGACTACAATTAAGTGAGAAATTAAATTACATGTCTGTTTTCCGAAAAATCAAAGTTTCCATTACCTTCACAAAACGGTCCTTTTCAGGGCCTCCCCTATCAGCTAGAAGATGGATCACAGAACTGGCCACCCCTATCAGCTAGAAGATGGATCACAGAACTGAATTATAACCACTTATTATTTGCTCCAGCATCTATTTATAAACCTGGACCAATCCTTCTGAAGTATGTACTTTCTATGTTCTATATATCACGTGCTTTTACATCTCCACACATTTTGTATACGAAATGCGAAGCTACTTCTTACAGTTCCTTAAACACTTGAACTACATTAAAAAGGACAGTATGTGGTACCTAATGTAAAAAATCGCATTCGAATCTTAGAGACTCCTATGCCTAAAGAAATGTATTTAATTTTCGGTAAACTATTTTCTACAGGAACAAAATAAACCCTTTGCTTACAAAGGTCAAGGGAACTAGCCACTTAAAGAAAATGGCACTACCTGACAAAATGTAAATTATAAAGTCATTGGGACATTGAAAAGATAAGTCCAAGTGCACAAAATCACATTTAACTATGAAAGCGTTATCGAGATATTAGACAGCAATTGATGGCAACCATTGTGACACGGACAATAGCTGATACAAAAAAAATTGCATTTATTCGGCGGTGGAATGTGACGTTTCAAGGGGGTTTCTTCGTGAGTCAGAGGACCTGTATCTACAGTATGCTTTGAGTATACCCGTAAGACGATGGCACCGAGATTTCAAGAAATACTTGAGCATGACATTGGTGGAGGCTGGCTATTTGGCTAGGGAACATGTTTCTTTCACACGGGCTGTGATGGGAGCGACGTTCTACAAAGGACATGCTACATAATAATGTTGGTTATTCTGATGTGCAGATATAAAGCCAGTATTTATATCTGTTTTGCCGTTATAACATGTCCTCCACATATTGTTCTGCTATAAAGCCCATATCTGTCTACAATCTGTCTCTTCTCGTTGACAAGGTTCATATACAACAGTAAGGTATTATCCAACTGCCCTTTGTTAAAGCGGGCTTTTATTAAACGGTTGGACATGATTTTCGAGTGTAGAAGTCCTGTTGACTCTAAAGTGTTGCAATCACAAAGGAGGAAATCAGAGTATGTCACCACCTTTTTCACGGCTTGTGCTGTGAATTTACTAAAGAGTTCTTCTACCCGTTGCATGACCATCTTTTTTATTTGTATAGAAGATGTTGTAGTATCACACTGTGACAATTGTTATTGAGTGGACATCATGTTTTTAATCAAATAGCAATGTTTTGGTTAACATCAGTTTTGAAAAATTAAAGTTAGTATCATTTGTGTAAAGTTGGGAAAGAAGGTTCGGGCGGCGATTTAAAGTTTCGGGCAAAGGTGTAAGTAATTAGCCTTACCTATAGTGAACAATAACTAGACGTATCATTGACATGAGTAACATGCAATTTAACACTATTTTTAATTCTCTCCTACTAGGCTGTCTACAACTACGCCAAAGTTGAGTGTAAATGCCACGGTGTCTCTGGATCCTGCGCCTTGAAGACATGCTGGCAGCAGCTTCCTACTTTTCGGGAAGTCGGAGACCGGCTGAGGGACCGCTACGACGGAGCCACTGAAATCAAATTCAATAGAGGCGGTATCAAACTGGTCAGAAAAAACAAACGTTACAACAAACCTACGAAGGAAGATTTAATTTACATGGACGAATCGCCAAACTACTGCTTAGCCAATGAAGAGACCGGATCTCTTGGCACAGTTGGTCGTGTGTGTATCCGACATTCGGAAGGTATGGACGGATGTAACTTAATGTGCTGTGGGCGTGGCTACAACACGTTCAAGCAAAAACTGGTTGAAAGATGTAACTGTAAGTTTTACTGGTGCTGTTTCGTCAAGTGTAAAACTTGTGAGCGGATAGTAGATGTCACTACGTGTAAATAACACGTGTATATAGCAAGGATGAACTTGGTTAACGTGGTATATTACTACAGAATACGCGTGAATAGCCAAGATTGTTCAACGGGGTTTTCGAAAATTATCTAGACAACTTTTGTCTTTACAACTCTTCATCACAGATTTGAGTGTTACAACTATGTATTTACAACATTTGTCCAATTTACACTGTAAACTATGAGGTTCAGATGAAGTGAGATTGTTGTAATCTAAAACGATGCTAGTTTCATTTGAAGTTGCAACGCCTGCGAAATGGAAATGTGGAAAATGACTTAAAGAGCCGAATGCTTAGCACCAGGGCACCTTCATATGTGCTTATTCACTTTCATTGCTGAAAGTGCCGACGACATAAAACGAACTCTATCGCGACTCAGAAATTGTCTCTTGAGGTACCCATTTACAGCTGGATCGACTTGGAGGAGCTGTCATGGCATGAAAATGCGAGCATGATGGCCTGTCAAACTGAGATTGAAGTGATTTGAACCCGTTACGTTATGACTGTAAACCAAGCTCATAGCGTGTAGCCACGTGCTCCCTCTAACTCCCCCATCAAGATGGTTTAGAGAAGGATTGGGTTGCCTAATGGTTAGAACGCAGGTCTTCTGCTCAAGATAACAAGCGTTCATATACTCAGAAAAGCATAAGATTTTTATATCTGGTGAAAAATTAAAAAAACCTAGTCTTAACAGTATGGTTACTGCAGGAGCAAGCGGCCTTTATTCCTCAACAACACGAATCCTCCGAACAAACCTCAGCAACATAAATTAAAATGGCAGTGACAAAGGATGGATATATTTTACTCTTGTTTGCAACAAACTGGTTTCTCCAGTTGATTCCTTGTGAATTTGACAATGAAAATAAAAAACACTTGTTTAAATTTGACATTTATAAAAACATGAGGAGTTTCTCAGTCAAACTGGACAAGTCTCGTATTATCTCTTTATTTCCAGATTAGCTGGTTATATTAGACAAAAGTTGTAACGATCATTTTCGGACACCCTGAATTATCATTTCGCTAGTCTCGTGCACATCTGGTAAAACTTCACTAACATACGGTTAGGTATGGTAATAGTGTTTTCGAACTGCAGGACCCTATCATTCTGATATGCTGTCAAGTTTCCAAATTGAGCTCCGTCATTTAGATATTTTAAACACTACCTTATAATAAAGCACAACTAGTTATCTATGAATACTTGGGATCCTGGTATTCAAACAGGCATGTTAATGTCTGTTGCAAGGTAGCCGAAGGCTATCGGCTATCCGTAGTATGTATTTTAAAGTTCCTGCGTGTTACTAGACCTGGGAAAGGTACAAATAACTTGCTATAATAACTTTAAGTTGAATTGTGTCTGGCCAGCGGCCGTTAAGACTACTCTTTTCGATTTCTTACTGCCAAGGAATTTTTAACGTGCTCGACATTCAACACGGGAGTTCGATCTCACTACCCAGAGATCGTGGGAATTTTTACCAGAAGGACCACGTAATAACATCTCTGTCTCCACTGTGATTCAAACCCACATCCCGAGGCGGACACCTTATCTCTAGAATATTGAGCCCACTACAAATGGGGTTGTTACCTTTTTCTGGTGTAATACAAAATGACTTGCAGGACCATTGCAATCATTATATCAACTGAGCAGCTGCCTAATGCGCAAAATTAGAGAGTCGCAGTACTAACCTCTAGGTGTGCTGTTTTGTACAGATTGGTTTTGAACTATTGTAAAAAAATCAAACTGACGATGTATATTTGATATTTTGAGATAAATATCCCAACAGTGTTATGGAATATAATTTATTGTAAAATCTTTTGAAAATGTATATATTATGTATTTGTATCTTCTTTTGTTTGTGTATTTTTATGTTTATTTTAAAATATAGCGATATTTCTGGATAAGGAAAAACTTCTTGTTCTTCTTAGTTGGCAAAATGTGTTGTTTTCAGCTGGATATGTTACGTCACGGGACTCATGTCTTAACTTAACTTAACTTCTTTATACTGGTTTAGAAGACCCTGCAGCGTCTGTTAGCAACCATTTTCTTAATCTCCACTTGATCTAAAAATAATTATGTGGATTCAATATATTCTTGAACACAATCACTGTCCCTGCCCCCACTATTTTCCATTGAAAATGTATTCCAAGCATTCACCACTCTCTGACTAAATAAATATATCTGATTTGGACCGTTTTTTATTTATTTTTCAGCTGTACCCTCTTGTTCTTGTAGTTGGCTGTACCCTCTTGTTCTTGTAGTTGGCTGTACCCTCTTGTTCTTGTAGTTGGCTGTACCCTCTTGTTCTTGTAGTTGGCTGTACCCTCTTGTTCTTGTAGTTGGCTGTACCCTCTTGTTCTTGTAGTTGGCTGTACCCTCTTGTTCTTGTAGTTGGCTGTACCCTCTTGTTCTTGTAGTTGGCTGTACCCTCTTGTTCTTGTAGTTGGCTGTACCCTCTTGTTCTTGTAGTTGGCTGTACCCTCTTGTTCTTGTAGTTGGCTGTACTCTCTTGTTCTTGTAGTTTGCTGTACCCTCTTGTTCTTGTAGTTGGCTGTACCCTCTTGTTCTTGTAGTTGGTTGTACTCTCTTGTTCTTGTAGTTGGCTGTACCCTCTTGTTCTTGTAGTTGGCTGTACAATGAAGAACATGTCATAGTCTAATTGATCCCTTCCCTTGATTGTCGTATGTCACCTTATATCAAATTCTTCTTGTTTCTAGACACTGTAGTTCGAATTTTCTTTGAGTCTTTCCTCTTAACGATGATTCCGGAATCCCACTATCAGTTGTGTCGCTTTTCTTTGTATCGTTTCTAGTATGTTTATATATCCTGAACATGAAGGACTCTACACTTGAACAGAGTACTGCCATACTGTACTGTTGTTTTGAAGTGACAGTCATGACTTTGGAGTCAAATGGCTTGGCACTGTCACAAGCGCACTCGTGCTGTGGAGTAATCTCTTACACTCTGTAGTGTGTCCTGAAGTAGGAATAGATGAGAATCAATGAACTGAAATTTGAAATGAGACTTCATTCATTCTTAGTTAGATATTTAAAGTTGAGTTAATTGAACGCACGGTGATCCGTTCTCATTGCCGCAGTCTACTGACCCCCGCAATATTTGTAGTTTTGTTTATGTTCAGTGTAATGTTCTTATATTTAAATTCTGAAAAGGAAAATGCACTCTTTCTCTCTCACTTTCTCCCTGTCTCTCTCTCTTTCACACTTTCGCTCTCTCTTTTCTCTCCCTTTCTCTCTCTCTCGTTCTCTCTCTCTCTCTCTTTCTCTTTGGGATGTATCAAGTTTTATTTATACGTTTATAGACATATACTAGTATCTCAGCATGTCTACCACAGGCAATTCAGAACTTTCAAATAGTTAGTCAATGGTACACATGCAACATTCGATAATGTTCTATTGGACAAAAAAGCATTACGAACTCTGATAAAAGCCATATATCCATGATTTTCCATGACACAAATACATCTCAATCTCTTTATTCTGTTAGTCATAAATATGTGTGTATATATATATATATATATATATATATATATATATATATATATATATATATATATATATAAATGTGTGTGTGCGTGTGTGTGTTTCTGTGTTTATGTGTATGTTCGCGCGTGCGTATATCGTGTATATATATATATATACTCTTAGTTCAACTCGTTCTTCGTCCTGGGGTGGTCACCCATGAGCGGGTCTCAACTCAGGTTCCAGTCGTTTCTGTAGCGGGCGCGTGTCGTGAAGTGGAACAGTAGTCTATATGTTGTGGGGTCGTGTGTGTTGCGCGTGTCTAGTGAATCTGGTTGAAGGCCGTCCTCTTTCGGCTTGTCTTCTAGCTGCATGGTCTTCTTGGTGCTGTTTGGAATAGTATGTGGGCTGTTGGACATCCTAGATGTATGAAATTCTCCAGATGTGGTTATTGTGTAGTTCGCTTTGCCGCTGTTGTCTGATAGTTATGCCTTCGAGGCGTCTTTCAAGAGATGTCTGGGCTGTTCTCAGTTGTTTCTCTGCTGCTTTTGATAGAGACCAGGTTTCACGACCATAACAGAACGCTGGAAGGACTACCGAATCGAAGATGGCCGAATGTAGTCTGGTGTCTTTTGTGGCAGCATACGCTCTCCACTCTGCTCGATCCTCAACCATCCTAAGAACTGCAGTGCCGTTCTGGTTCTTGTTTTCATTTCCACTGATATGGTTGTATATCACGATATCTTATATGGGCCTCTACTTGTTATTTATTGTGTGAAATTGTTATTTATCGTCATTCGAATACATGTGTATGTGTGTGCGTGTACGCAGTAGATGATTTAGGAGTTTATTCTCTCCCGTGGTTGCTGCGAGTTGTTAGGCCAGCAGGGTATTCCTGGAGTATTTGACCGCGTTCTGTGACAAGATGACCGCTGGGCGGATTATAGTCTTTGTTTGCTATGACGCCAACTTAGTGATCCGCCAGGGTCTTTGTGTAAGACATGATAAGAATAGAAAAACTGTCCCACAGAGAGCATGTCGTAAGAGGGGACTAACTGTGTGACATGGCATTAGATTGGCCAAGGTGTAGTGGTTTGTTAAGAGCAGCATACATGGCGCCTCACAGACTGCTAATCTTCTTGCATCTAGTGTTTGAGTCTATTAAGATGGACTCGCACATCAGTTAACAAACCTCTGCATAATTTGTCCCAACCCAGCGCAGAAATAAGCAGCTCGAACCTGGCCCGCTAATCAGGAAATCCTCCTCCCGGCTACATCCAGCTGCCGCCAGAGAAAGGACCTGCACAATGCAATCCACCTCTGTTAGAAGTACAGGTCGACTAAGACTATGACTAGTGACGTGTTCGCCTCCGTGATCAAATACATTCGACTGGTCAGTTTACATTTAATGGCCATTGAGTCAAACTTGAAAGTGCAGATTTTGCAGTTTAAAATGCAAGTATATGGCCAAAAAATATAAGTTTAGTTTGTTTAGTACAAACTTTTCCCACGTTTGTTCACATCTAACCATGGAGTAAATGTAAGAATCTGAAAATAACCCTGGAAACATACATAAAACACATTGACATCAGGTGCGAGATGCACCTGTAGCGTTCCAGGTGCTCATCACAAATCGACGTTTCGTAAAGGAAAGATTCACCGTATACAGACAGCGCAAACCAAACACCTGATCCGGAAGGACAAAGCAGCGAAGCTGCCATCACCGACAGCAGAAGACCTAGTGTGCAAACCATGCAATAGAACATTCCGTGCTCGCATTGGACTGATAAACCACATGAGGTACAGCGAATACTGGGCCGAAACATGACAGCCAGTGCAAAAACAAATCAAAACAGCGAACACCGGACCGAAACATGACAGCCAGTGCAGAAACAAATCAAAACAGCGAACACCGGACCAAAACATGACAGCCAGTGCATAAATAAATCAAAACAGAACATATTCAGCCAGGATGATGACGATAGTCGTCAAGGACAACGATGGGCAGTTATCATGTTTGGATATGTGAATGTGTGTGTGTCTTTTCGGAGCAGGCGTGGGAGCTGCGGAGTTAGTGTTGTCCTCGAGGCTATCAGTAAGGAAGGCGGGCATCAGGGGCGCCCATCAGCAACACGGTCCGGACTATGAACCATTTTTCATATTTGTATATATATATACATATATATATATATATATATATATATATATATATATATATATATATATATATATATATATATATATATATATATATATATGCATATATATAGAAAGGGAGTCCGACAGGGATGTATCCTCGCACCTTATCTGTACAACATATATGCAGAATGTATAATGAGAAATGTTCGAGACGACGAGAACATTGAAAGTTTCGACCCCTTTATGATTGGGGAGTACGAGATTCCAGAGTTACGATTCATTAAACAAAGATAAGGACCACCGACAAAACACAATGTCAGCATAAATTTACAGTGGGTGGTGAGGAAATAGATCATGTCACACATTTTGAATATCTGGGCTCCAGAATTGACAACAATGGCAATTGCTCGAAAGAAATCAGAAGTAAACTAGCTATGGCAATGCAGAGACTGAATTGCCTGAAGAAATTATGGCAAAGCACCAACAAAATGCTAAAAGTCTTGAGAGCCTGTGTTTTTCCTGTGGCAGCTTATGGCTGTGAATCATGGACGATTACCAAAACTTCTAGACAAAGAATCGAATCCTTCGAGTCAAAATGTTACAGAAAGATCCTCAGAATACCCCGGGCAGAGAAAAAAACAAATGTAGACATTCGGCAAGAGTTGAGCATAGAAGAGAACTTGTTTATCCATTCCATTTCGGCTAGAAAATGCAAATACTTTGGTCACATCAAGAGACACAACGGTCTTGAGACAACGATGATGGAAGGTAGGGTGCCAGGCAAAAGAGGAAGGGGTAGACCAAGAAGACGATGGCATCAAGATATCCAGGAATGCCTGGGTATGACTGTGGCGGAGGCTGGAGTTTTGGCAAGAGAACGAGTTTCTTTCAGACAGACTGTGATGGGAGCGACGTTCTATAAAGGACATGCTACATGATGATGATGATGATGATGATGATATATATATATATATATATGTATATATATATATATATATATATATATATATATATATATATATATATATATATAAATATATATATAATGATCCAGATTTGATTGACCTCTTGAAAATATGATTTGGAAATCATGGCATAAAACATGGGTCTAATGACAAATGGCAAGAAAGGATTCAAAGAAAACTTCACATCGTTGCAAATGGAACTATGTGTTGGTTTGTTTTCGTTCTCTTTGTTCCAGGGGAAGTTTCGGTTGTATTACTTCTATTACGGTTTACGAGCCAGTACATCTGACTTGACACACATTTTTAAAAAGTGTATTTCTCGAGTGTGTAGGACCGCACTGGTTCGTGCACTCGAACAAATGCATTTTTGGTTTATGAGCTATGCCACTAACCACTTCACTACACCGCATGCAGTAAATGAATATAAATAGGAGAGAGTGTACATTTTCAGAATCTGAGATCGGTAACAGATGAGGATGGCACAAGAACAGAACTATGAGCAAGAGCCGTACAGACGACTTCAATTATCACAACACTGGTGCCAATAGGAAACGATTTTTCTTAAAAACTAAGATCGAGGGCATGCATACCTTGATTCTCTGGGTATATCTTTATGTGTATGAAACGTTGAGACTAAATACTGAAATTGAACGAAACATCTAAGCAATGGAGGTGAGATGCTTTCGACAGAATTTCGGAAATAGCGTAGAAAAATCATTTATCAGATGTCATTATGCAATCATCATCATCATGTAGCATGTCCTTTGCAGAGCGTCGCACTTATGACAGCCTGTCTGTAGGAAACTCTATCTCTCGCCAGTCTTCGGGTCTGCTCCGTCAATTCCAGCGTCACCTTGATGTCCTGAGTCAATCGTCTACTCGATCGGCACCTGCCTCTCCTCCCAGTGACTATGTCTTCCATAACCACTCTCTACAGTCTGTTGTGTCGTTTAAAGTGTCCCAAAAAAGTTTTCGGGTCATTATGTCATTTATGAGCCAATTTTGCTCTACATTCAGGTCTTGCCGGATGGATTTGTTTGTTTCTTTCTTTATCCAAGGGATTTTCAGGACTCTTCTGTAGCACTGTTTTTCAAAATCACCAATCTTCGCTCTTATTGCTTTTGTAATCGTCCATGTTTCACATCCATAGGTTGTCACATGAAACATTCATGTTCTTAAGATCTTTAGTTTTAGTTCTTTGTTTGTATTATGCCATATGTTGTGCATACTCTTTATCTTCTGCATTGCCATTATCAGTCGTCTTCTTACTTCTTTTGTACAATCTTCATTGTTGATAAAAAAATGTCAGAATGTCAAATATATCAAAACCTTCTAACAGTGGACTGTCCAGCGACATACTCACAAAGATCACATGACGAAAGCTGTCTCGGTATGGCCACGTCTTGAGGTACAAGGGCTTTCCAAATACGGTAATACTAGGAACAGTTCAATGTAAGCGAGCGGTGGGAAGTCCGAGACACGGATCAGAAGACAGGATCCATGAATGGACTAACCTATGACCCGATGAGGTACAAAAAAGCTGTCGTAGACAGAGAGGGGTGACGCAGGACTGTGGAGGTGGCTTCAGTAGTGCTGGGTCGATAGCAAGAGGTCATATGATGAGCTAAACTGAACTGAGCTGGCAGTTGTAAAATCACAGAGACTCTAATGGTTTGGTCATCTGTTTTCTGTTGTTGTTGTTTGCGAATGTAAACAATGACTAGGTTACTCTTTTGTGCGCCCTGAAAAGGACGTTAAGTGGCGGGTTGCAGTAGCTTTCCTCACATCCCTAGCGTGCTGATGAAGGTGGACCGGGGTCCTCCTGGTGGTTGTGCCGTGCTTGGCTTCATCTGCGTGTCACTCATTACTACGGGGATCACGTTGACCCTCACCTTGTTGGCCAGGCTGCCATGAAAACAGACCGTTTCTAGGGAGTGTTACTAGGAAGCCGAGATGAGGTTCTTGGCCAGTATATTTTGCCTGACCAGGCGTTAGTCTTCCTCCTCTTGGTCATGTGTTTAGATGAAATGTGGTACCAAATATTACGTGCAAGGGACAGGGGAAACAATCCGGGGAACAAGATCGATATGAAGGTCGCTGGGCAGACGCTAGTAGCCAGCTTTGGATTGCTGACCGCTGCAGCGCAATTCATAACTGAGCCAGATGTATTGTCACAACAACGAGCTAGGATGTGCTTGTCCGACTTCAAAATCACTGGGGACAAGATTTTCAGATTTTCCTTGTCAAATACAGTTAAAAACTGCACACATATTTCTTAGAATCATCGATTTGTCTTTTGCAAGCAAACCCTGTCTGGCGTTTAGCGTTTTTGTTATAATCTGCAGCTCAAACAAATCCCTACTATTTGTTCATAGTTTTTCATGCGTTGTCTTGGTGTGTTTCGTAACACTTCACTATATGCAGACTACTGAGACCTGCATACAAACACTTCATGCAGACAGAACTGAATATAAATACCCCATGCAGACTACTGAGACCTGTATACAAACATCTCATGCAGACAGACCTGAATACAAACACTCCATGCAGACTGCTGAGACCTGATACAACACTCCATGCAGACCACTGATACCTGCATACAAATACTTCATGCAGACTACTGAGACCTGCATACAAACACTCCACGCAGACTACTGAGACCTGCATACAAACACTCCACGCAGACTACTGAGACCCGCATACAAACACTCCACACAGACTATTGAGACCTGCATATAAACACTTCACGCAGACTACTAAGACCTGCAAACGAACAACATATTTTATGTTGCCAGGATCGGATTATCCATTACGATTAGTAGGCTGAAGCCTAAGGACACGAAGCTCTTTGCAGCCAGTGCAAAAGGTAAAAAAAATGATAATATCCTTTAATCATTATACATCCAACAAATTTCTGAAAGGGTGGCTTAAATAAACAACAATGCAAGCTATCTCTACAACAAATCGTCCAACATTATGTTTTCCATAGACACGTCTTTAATTCAGTATTCACGTCCTAGATGTCAGAAAGACGTGTAGATATGAAACCATGCCCCATGCGCCATACTCACCAAGCTTTGCACATAATGACTTCTTCATGTTAATAAACATGATGAATTAGCGTTGTTGACCTCGTTTTTCTGATTGCCAGAACTTCATTACTGAACTGGAGACGTGGTTTGGGCCCACACAGAGGAGTTTTACAATCAGGGCACCATGAATGTGAAGAATATATGGGAGAAGTGTATCGCATATACAGAGAAGGACTAAAGTTCACACTAATTTTCAAGAAAGTTTTGAGCGCCAATTTTAAACAACAATGGAGATTGCCTGACAAAAGTCAGACGGAGAATGCCTATGGCAATGCAGACGTTGAATTGAATGAGAAACGTCTGACGAAATTCTAATAAAATGACGAACATAAACATCCTGTGAACTTGTATCTTCTAGGTGGCAACTTACGGATTTGAAACGTGGACCACCACACAAACACTTAAGCAAAGGATTGACAATTTTTTATTAAAACTCTACAGATGGGTGCTTAAAATACCATGGATAGAGAAAAGGACAAATGCAAATATCCAACAAGAACTGGATATCGATGAAAATTTATTAGTAAAGAATATCTTGTCCAGATAGCTAAAATCTTTTGGCCAGATCAAACGTCATAATAGCCTGGAGAGAATGATACTAGAGTGTATTGTGCTTGAAAAGCAGGGCAGAGGCAGACTGAGGAGAAGATGGCCACAAGACATCACGGAGGTCCTGAAGATGGCAGCGATTGAGGCTGGAGTTATGGCTAGAGATCAAAAGTCTTACAGATCTGCTTTTGTGAGAATACCGTTTTGCAAATGACATGCTACATGATGATGATGCCATAACTCCACTCTAAAGTGTACAACTTTTCCAACCGTCACTTGTACTGTTCGATTTCAGCTAGGCAAACTCTGCCGCACGTGGGGCACACGTTGGCAACGTTAATAATAAAACTGTGTATATCATCAATTCACTATCTTGTAAGGGCTTTAACGTAGTATGTTCCCCCTGACACATCTCTCAGCAGAACACCCAAGGTTGGTTATACAGTGGCTCTCATCCCACTGCAATATTGAAGGCAATGAAGCTGCAGACAAACTAGCAAAGAGTGGAGGAGCATCCCCATAAACACAAACAGAATTGAGCATCACATATAATGAGGTCAAGACCATAATTAAAGCCAACTTTAGGGGGAAATGGGCGGATCAACACCCAGACTAGCTAAAAGAAGACAGCTACTTTAACTTAACTAGAGAAGAGCAAGTCATCATCTTCAGACTGAGAACTGTGCAAAACAGACTCAAATGTCATCTATACAACAAAATGGGACAGATGACAACTGTTCATATGAGGAGCATACCATGACAGTGGAACACATCCTACAAAGCTGCATGCTCACGCAGAAAAAGAGAGAACAATACTGGCCTCGCGAGACAGATATGAGACAAAAACTGTATGAATATAAAACAGCCTTACAAACAACGGTGTCCTTTGTAAGAGAAACCGGGACCTTGATCTGAGAATGAACGAAGAACAAGAAAAAGAAGAAGAAGAAAAGGCTTTGAGAAAAAAATTGCCTAAGAAGAAACACGGGAAGAATAGGACATTCAGCCTAGAGGCCACCTCAGTTTAATCCGACCCTGTATTTTACCTTTATTATTTATGACGAAAAAATCTACTCCCTGCGGGTCTTGAACACTTTTATTTTCATATTTAATTGTTCTCTCCCTGCTGTCCTTATTGCAGCTGTTGCTAGTTTTTATGATTACAAAAACTTCCAAATGCAACAGCTTCACAAGCAATCAACAATGGCAGGGTTGGCAACAAAAAACAGGGATACATTCGTGATAAATCATAACAGTAACTTACGCAAAAGCGAATCTTCTTCCGAGTTCGTTATGAAATGTGTGTTTTGTAACTTGACTTAACTTAACGTCTTTATACTGGTTTAGAAGACTGTAGAGTCTGTATACAACCAGTTTAATTTACATTTCCTTACTCTAAAAGCTATACGCATTCAATCTACTATAGTATGCATTAATTGTCCGTGCGTTGTGTCATAGTTTACAGCGAGGATGCGATAACTGCACTTTTCAGCCCGACATTTCCGATTTCAGCACGCATATGGGAGATCATGTCTGTCTCCTCTTTTTAATTCATATTCAATCAGTTGCAGTGGATTTCCAAAAGTACCAGTTGCAGGCGAAAAATAGTCTTTGTCAGATCTAAGTCTCTGACCTCAAATCAAACATATAAATATGTCACTGTCTCCTGACAGCTCATTCACTGCTGTCTTTTCAATCATGTAGAATGTCCTTGGTAGAACGTCGCTCTTATCACCGCCTTCAATTGGAATCTTGACCAGCAGTTAGTCTACCCGCCTGCTCCATGCTCATGCTAGAGTATCCCTGGTGTATTGTTTCCATCTACCCCTTGTTCGTGCATCTACCTCGTCTTCCAAGAACATTGCTTCTCCAGAACTACTTTTTTCCAATCTGTCATGGTGCTCAATGTGGTTGAAAAACTGCAGCTTCCGAGGCATAAAATTGTTTGTAAGCCAATTCTCTTCGACACTCTGCTCTTGCAGGATGACTTTATTTGTTTATTTTCTTTACCCAAGGTATTTTTAGTATTTTTCTGTAGCATTTTGTTTCAAAAGCCCCGATCTTCTTCCTTAATGTTTGTGTAATGGTCCATGTCTCGCATCCGTACACTGTTACAGGGAAAACGCATGTTCTTAGGATCTTCAATTTTTAAGTCTCTATTGGTATTGTCCCACACATTTTGCATACTATTTAGTTTATGGACCGCTAAGGACAATCGTCTCCTTATTTCCTTTACATGGTCTATGTCGTGTGTTATATTACAATCATTGTCTTGGCTTGGCTTCGTTCGTTCTCAATCTCCCGCTACCAAACCCTGAAAGGGCTTAAGTAGCAGAATGTAGTCCAGAGAATGGAATGCGTTGTGTCGTAGTTTACAGCTTGACTGCGATATTTGCACCTTTCGGTCCAACACATCCGACTTCAGCAAGCATTTTATTAGAAACGGGTTAGCGTTCCCTCTTTGATCCCTTCTCCTTAGCCAGTCTGCCCTGCAACAGCCTGTTATCTAGGATCACCGCGTGGAGGTGTAGATTGATCTTGACAGATCTGGTTCGCTGGCCCTGAGGCTAGCAGTCAGATATTGGTTGCTGACCCCTGCTGCTCATACGCTGCTCTGCATATTGATACCAAAAAACGTTAGAACAATATATGATCTCTGTATCTTTTTGTTGACAAAGTTGATGTTTATTGTTTTTCACATTCATGAGATTCTTGTGAAATGTTGTAACGAAATGTATATTGCATTCTCTATGACGTAAAACTGTAAAGATACCTAAACTGAAGATGATGATGATGATGATGATGTGTCATGTTTGCGCGACTTTCCCTCACCCCCTCCCTCCCGCCCCCTACCCCAACCAACCAAGAAAAAATCTTTAATCTTGTGTTTTTTTGTAAAGTCATTGAAATTCCCGAGTGGTCTACCGGGTTCGTTGTGTTTTGTGTATGAGAAGGACAAGAAAAGCACCACTAACTGTGTCACTAACTGTGTCACATGGCATAACACCGGCCATGGTTAGGTGGTTTGTTAAGAGCAGCATAGATGGCGCCTAACAGGATGGATGCGGGTCTACTTTTATCTAGTTTTTTTAGTCTATTAAGATGGATTCGCACATCGGTTAAACACACTCCGAAGTAATAAGCTGCTCGAGCCTACTCCGCTAAGCAGGAAATCCTCCTCCCGGCTACATACAGATGATACCAGAGCTGAGACCTGCACAGGGGACATCCGCCCCTGTAGAATTACAGGTCGACTAAGAACTTAGAACTAAGAACATAGAACGAAAAACTTAGAACAAAGAATTAACAACATCGAAATTCGGTTACAACCATTCTATATGTAAATTGATATATGTTACTGTTTTTGGGGGATAAAGTGTAAGAGACGTCATTGTAATACGCCTCTTTTTTTCTTTTTTTTCTTTTTTTTTTTGTAAGGAGCGGGGTGGCCAGTTTCATTCTTCGCTGCCTATCCTTTTGTATTAGCAAAACAGACGCCCATTTATAGCTGCTCAGCCGAATCGTGTCGATAGAGGGATGCGAAGTGGGGAGGTTGAACACTGGATCTGTCTCGAGAAGAGCGAGTGATCAAACGCTCATAACCAAACTATTAAATGCAGATGTGAAGAATTTGTGCACATTCTTAATTATTAGATCAATGGAGCTGTGATACTCCACGTTTACAGAATCATCACGGTCTTAGAGACACCACCATATGCGATTACAGAGCACCCAATCAAACGCCAGAACATCTCCTGTAGAACTACCCCACTTAAGCACAACAAAGAGAGGCAGTTTGACTTCGGTGAGCGACCATGCTAGAAAAGATGTTGGGGACCGACAAAGTCCTGAAACCTGTTTCATTCGTGAAACTAAACGGGCAAGAAGTATAGCACCAGTTGATCGAAGAAACAGAAGAAGAAGAAGAAGAAGAAGAAGAAGAGGAGGAGGAGGAAGAGTCATCACTGATATTCAAACATGACATGTTCACAGATTAATTCTTACTTGTATCTTTACTGTTAATTGCATTGAGAATAACAAAAGACCTTCAGCGTTTTAGTCTTATAATTGAATATGTCTATCCAAAAACATGCATAGAGGCTTTCATATTGCCTTAGTCTGACAATTTCATCATCCATGGCTAGTCATTAATGAATATGTGCCAGCAATTTTTAAATAAAACGAACTCTCTCTTTCTTTCCATTACTCTCTTAGTTTCCCAATTCTCGTTCTTTTCTCTCTCTCTCTCTCTCTCTCTCTCTCTCTCTTTCTCTATCTGTGTGTGTATGTGTGTGTGTATACATATTTCCCTCTTACCTTTGTGCTGAAATCGGGTGAACACATCATATACATATTTACGGTTATAACACAAAATATTCACATTTATTTTTTTCTGCTCTTTTAAATGGTTCAAAATTATATTATTTTTAACTATTATCTGTCCAAAATACATGAACTATAACATGCGCACCACATAAGCTCATTTTCGTCTATATACGCTAAAGATGCACCGAATAACCGATTCGTATTAAATTATGTGGCGAATTATGCATTGTATGTACTACTGGTATTAGGTCGAATAGTACGCTGCAATCGAAAGGAAATTCTGTCAACGATAATTGTAGATCCAATGACATAGAATACTTTCAGTTTTAATTCACGTTGTGATATTGCTGAAGCCGTTGGAACAATCCAGCCGTTAGAACAGGAAATCAGATTTGTGTTTGTCTATAGTGTTGCCAGTTATTCGAGATGTCTTCATGTGCCTGTAGAATAACATAAAACCAGAGAAGCTAATTACGGGTCTGAAGTCACCAGCAAGAATGCAAAGCGAGTTGTGCGTTTAGGAGACTGTGGGCAAACGTATGGAATCAGTACCGCAACCAAGATAAACATGTCTCGTGCTGTAGTGTTACAATCTGCTGCATGCCTGTGAAAGATGGACATAGTATAGCAGACACGCCAGGCAGCTTACTTATTTTCACGGGAGCTGAATGCGTAGAATGTTCATCAAGACCTGGTGCCTAACTCTCAAATTCTTAGGAAGTCAAACATGCTGTACATCCTTCTACAAAAAAATCCAGACATGATGGACGGAAACATGTTGTTCGCATGCACGATGAGCTACTCACTAATGACCTGCTGTACGGCGAGCTCAGAATAGGCGCAGACGCTCATCGTTAAAGAAAACGCAATTGATACTCCATGAAAGTATTTCTGAAAAGATTCAACATTCTTGTCAATTCCTCGGAGACCCTTACACAGAATCATTACACATGATGAGCGAGCATCGCCAAAGGTGCTTAGATCGCAAAACGTAACTCGATTATGGAGTCTCAGAAAACGCGTGCGCGGGGAAAAAAACGCGACACGACACGAACACACGACACTCGACAATCGACAACCGACTTCTCAAATGTGTGCCCCAGGTACAACAGGACCTGCCGTGCAAGGATTGGTCTTTACAGTCATATGAGAACACATCTCGCAGAACAAATTTAAATATGTCGCCATCTTCGTTTGTGATGGGTACTATTAGGTGATCCTTGAATCTTCTCTTTCCTCGGCGTTCGTACGATGATGGAATCTAATGAAGTTGGCTGCAGAAATTATATCAGATATGTATCAAATGCTTTCGTGTCTGTTTTGTCATGAATTGTTTATTGTTTCTGCCCGACTGGGTCATAAGCCTACTGTAGATACAAGCCTTCTGACTCAAGGAGAAATCCCTTTGAAACGTCACATTCCACGACTGATTAAATGACGAAATTGTCAGGTGTCAACTTTATGTGCAACTATAATAGCGTGAAATAAAGATGGATATGCAGTTGGTTTCAAGGGCAGGATTATGTGAAAGGGTCACACTCACCCGTGATTTGTTGTGTTTTGTACCCTGAATTTGTTTTATTTCTCTGTGTGGAGCATGGATTGATTATAAAGCTTGGCAAAATATGAGTTTCGTTATTTAGTCGACGGTGGAAAGTGACGTGTCAATGGGTTGTTCCGGCGAGTCAGCCCGCTATCTAATATAGGCCATGACTAGATCCACCATAGTTTTAACTTAACTTTCTAACTGAACAACACAAAAATAAACAGGACAGTAAAATGGACACTGTGTCAATCACAAGACTCCAACACTTCAGTGAGAAAAGTATGCAAGTAAAATATGAAAATTCGCTAGAGGCCAAGTCTCTTATAGCATTCCATGAAATCAGAATAGTTGTTCAATGGACCCCTGGTCACTAAAATACACCTGCCAAACAATTATGCGGACAGACTAGCTAAGAACGGACCAAATCAAGAACAACAATACAGACCAAAAATCATATAGATAGCCAAGCAACTACTGAAGAAAACAACCAACATTTTTTATCTGAATTGATGGGAAATGAGAAATACTGGGAGAGAAACATGTTGCTACCCTAAATCCACAAAAAATAAACCTCCTGAAAAGAAGAGACAAAAGCACCATTTTCTGACTACGTGCTCAACACATACAACTTAGCAGTCACTTCAACAGAATCCACCACAACATACTCCAGAATGCTGGATGTGCACACATCCCTATTAAACTGTTAATCGCAATCTTTTTTTTTGGATGTGCAGTGCTGAACGGTGTTAGAAAAGTGCTTCTTCTTCAGAGGCCAGACAAATGGAAGACTCTATAAGGAACTAAATAACAGCTAACAAACACTTCCAGATACCACTATAGGGCATTGAACCAAAGGGCAGGAGCTCACAGGTTGCTGAATCAATAATCATCCAACCAACCAAATATGCAAATTATCTCAATAAAAGAACTTAATAACATGCTCTTATTGTTGGTTCTTACGATCCAGGAAGCTGTTAGAGACAATCTATTTTGCCAATCCATTTTATGGCATTCTTAGAATCCATCAGTCTATTCGACTTGATCCCCTTTGACAGCAACATCAATGGCAGCGGCATAAACACCTCAACTTAGCACGACATAGTGCTCATCTCAGAAATAGTCGAAAAGGCAAATCAAATGGTAGCTATGCTTCATATAGAGGGGAGACGAGCGGACCTCGTGATGGACACCAACAGTTATGCGCAACGGCTTTGATACAGGCTATCCAATTATTTTCGTTGGCAGAAATCTGGAGGATGTTGAGATGTGCATTTACCTGGGAGGACCATTGAACATACAGAGCCATCTAAAACCAGAATTAGCAAGACATCGTCGCGTGAGATGGATGGCTTCTTGTCCAAAAAGATGGTATTAGGCAATACCCATGCCCAGAGCCTGCGCGCCTCCATCTTCAAGTCCACAATATTCCCTGTAGTGTACCAGAAATGCGGTCACTCACAAGAGAAAGCGAGTCTAAACTCAGAGCGACCTATGCATCCCTCCCGAGACGCATGATCTGCTTCACACTCCCCAACCAACGTATGAGAGGTCTTCACAGCACCGAGGTGCGGAAAATTTCGTTGGTTAAAGCTTTGGTCACCAATGAAGAAAAGATAAAACATTTTTGGGCTGGCCATCTGCTTTGAAAAAACAAACAACCAGTTCAGCACCGTGATAGAGCAGTCGTACCAACGGGACAGACAACGACCACGGGGAAGACCCCCACCACGCTGGACCGACTCTTTCAAACTCAAAAACAACATCAATGTTTCAGACGGAAACGCTGTCGTAGACTGGTACACCGTGTCCCAAGACAGAGAACACTGGAAACGAAGTTGGAACCCGCAGTGACGTACGCGCCACTGAGGAACAGGTCGTATAGTAATCTAGTAATGAGAAACATGCAACATCAAGCCAGAAAACCAGTACCGCAGACCTAATTGAAGATCAGCTGAACATGTCTCTGAATGAGCATTGTGTACTGAGGAATACGATCCAATGCCGCAATGGCAGATCAACGCTGAAAGGTTTCTGTTATCCGCTCCGGTGCACACCGAAGTCTCACGGCTGCCTCCAGCAAGCGTATCAATCTAACTCCTGAAATTGCCATTCGTAAGGGAAGATGGCGTCAGCATCAGACTTCTGCTGGGAGATGTGTTCTCATAAGACTGTAGAGACAAATCCTGGCACGGCAAAATCGGTTGCTCCGCACCACACAGGTGAGGAGCCGGCCGTGGAGACGTCGTGCGTTCTGTTTTGATGTGCGGCACGCTTTCTTTCGACATATGTACACAAACACATGTACACAAACACATGTAAACATACACGTGCACACAATCATATGCACTGAAAACATGCACCATGCAAGTAACATATGCACACAAAATTATATATAAAACATGAAACACATACACACACACACATGCATAGACACATATACCCACACATATATGTACACAAACCTGCAGAAGACGGATGTGTCGGACCGACAGGTGCACATATCACGGTAAAGCTTCGGACTACATCCTGTCACTTGCAAAGCTCTGTTCGGGACCTAGTAGCTGAAGATTGATAACAAACGCAGAAGAAGAGAAGGAGTGTACACAAACACACAAATATGCACACAAGCACATGTACACAAATATATGTACAAAAACACATGTACACAAACACATTGGCGCAAACAATCGTAAGTAAGCTAAACAAATCCCAGCGATGTTATCGTCATGCACCGTTTCTCCTCTGGACGTTGGAGCATACCACCACTATAGTTGCCCTCTTTCCTAGAATCATGCGTCATAGCATTCATGCTAACTAATAACAGTTGTTTCTGTCACAATATATTTTGCATTAAGATGTTGCCAGCCAAATCAAATGCCCAACCATACTTAGACGAGTTTTACGATGCATATAATATATATCTATATATATATATATGGATTAACACATCATAAAGTGCAGCGAGTCCCTCATTCTTCTGCAGTAGAGATTCCGAATATGAACATTAAGAAATACTAGCATATGCTTTGTTGTAAATGCTTACTGCATTGTTTGGTACTATATATATCACGCAGTGCTAGGCCTTACTTTGTAATGTTTCTATCCACAGTATCAGTATACTTCTTCAAATTTTCATTTCAATACTTAACATTTATTGCATGCCGTCCACGTTGAACCCTGCGGTCTGGTCATTTATATTGTTTTATTGCAGGAGTTTCATTAGAAAATACGATATCTGTCTGTATGAAGTTGTTTGAGTAAATATTTTTAATGAGCAAAATTACAAGAGCTGAACTTATAAATATGCATATACATGTATATAAATATGTACACATACATATGTATGTACATGTGGTATGTACATACATTTACACACATACACACACATGCACATACATATATAAATATGTGTATAAGATCGATTATCGATAGTTTTGTTAAATTAAACTTTTTAATGCAATTTCCATAATCATTTACTTATAGATCAACTCTTCTTTAATATTCGTTCAATTATTTTTATTCTTATTATTACTATTGTAATTATCATAATTTTAATTTTTTTTAATATTTTCCGTTCGTGTAATTTCTCTCTTCGCCAAGGTGGTGTGCGCTGCACTGTGTTTTTATTTTGCGCCTGCCTGCCCAGTGCGTCCGACTTCGGCATTCATTTTATGGAACGGTCTGCCTCCTCCTGCATTTTCTAAGGGATTGCTTCCCCGAGGTAACGGCCAGTGCAAGGAACCCAGCACCTTCCGGTTGTGAGTCGTGTCCCTTAACCACTATCCCACGTCTTCCCCTAATTATCATTATAATTATTATGTGTGTGTGCACGCGCATTACTCTTGTAGTTTTATTCATAAAAAGTGTAGAATATTGGCAATGGTATAATAGTCCATACACATTCATCACATGCACTAATATTCATTAAACAATCATACTTATGCACATATATACGTTGTAAACACCCATTTAAGAGATGCAGACGTACAGATAAACTATGGAAGAGCAGCAAAGATGGCGCCATAACTGGCTGCGGGTCTACATTGTTCTTCTGTTTTAGTTCATTATAGATGCCTCTAGACCATGGATTTTCCGGGAATTTACACTAGTCGACGACTTACACTTGTGTTCATAGAAACGTATTGTTGCTTTCCATTTGAACTGGTTAATTTGTTCGTTTTGTGTGTTTTCTTCCGTCCGATTATCCTGGAGTGGACATCGTCTATATAAATAGCACTGCACTTAAATATATGATATATTTCACGATATAGTTCATACGGCTGAGCTTCACGATATTGGCGCCATTCGCCCTAACTGAAGACGTGTCAGCTTTGTTGTATGAAATTTAGACACAACTATAATGAACTGCCACCTGGAAGGAGGTGGGCTCTGTCAAATGTGTAGCGGCCCAAGACACACCGTTGTTGTATGGCGGGAGCTGGTACTACAAACTGCAATAACCGGGCATCAACGACCTTCTAGGTTATGAAACTGAGGATGATGAAATTATGGAAAAGCTTAAATTAAATTCTTCCATAATCTCTTTTCTCTTGATTTTGTTTTCTCGTGTCTCATTTGATCTTTCACTTACGATTGTCCTATTACTTATTCTAACTGAGATATATAAGTGTAATAAGACTGTAAGAGCGATGTCATACAATATTTACTTATACTTCCTATTTCGAAATGTTGTTTGTTTGGTTTTTGTTTTGGAGCTTTCTTTTCATTTATGTTTACTCAGTTATCCCACACACTGTTAATATCAATATTTTTAAAAAATTTTGGTTGAATATTACATTCGTATATTTAATTCTTTTTTTACGTCATCATTGTGTGGGTACTACCTCATTCTATAAAATATTGCCGGGGTCTTGGATCAAATGCTTGTGAACATTGTGTACTATTCTTTAAGTTGTTTTAAAATGTCTTTTTCCTTAAAATGATCCCGAAAATGTTTTATCGATGTTGTATCAAGAATTTTAGTCAATTGTGACATGTCTCAAGAAATACAAACCATAACGTATCAATAACTTCATGTTTGTAATTCAATATTTTTATTATAGATATTGAAAAGTATTTGTTGTGCTATTTAGTGCATGATCAAAGGCAAAAGAGACATCGGTGAAAGAGCTGATAGCAGCCAGTGACTCATAGCTGGATATTTGCATCGGGGTCAACGAACCATACCTAACCAAGACCTTTGTTCGATTGCAAGTGCCGGATTAAGAAATAGATGTGTCCCCGCAACTTGAATTAGAGATAAGGGATCGAAGATGGAAAGCAAACCAGACTCCAAAAGGGCCGTGCTGAAACTTGGTGTGTCGGGCCGAAAGAGCAGATATCAGAATCTAGATGAAAACTTCGATAATACGTCACAACGTCCCTTGCGATATTAGTTTTCGCAGTCGGTGACCTCTGCTTTTCTGAAAAAGTCATTCTTGCGGATTCCGAGAATACGTCCTGATTTCACATGGTGAAGACATGAAGTCTTGATTTGTCAAATTTAAGAAGGGTCCATATCTCAGAGCCATACCGAAGCATAGGAATCTTATAACTCGATGATACGTATCTTGAATTTAAAGTGAAAGCCTGCTGTTACTCCTTACACGAACGAAGTTCGCGAATTGTGGATGAGTCGAGCCCGTTTCTCTTTAATATACCTGGTCAGCTGCCCCAATCTGATGTTTTTCTATCTATTATATTTGTTTGTTTCTAAGAATCGACGTCACTGCACTTCGGGTATACTCATAGGTGTTCAGACTCTCTCAGCAAATGGCGTAGGGAATGAATCTGATGGTCGCTGATTGTACACGGTCCTGCTCCGTCCTCTCATGCGCCATACTCCGCTCGAACCTCGTTTAATGTCGAAACTTTGCAGCCTGTGGATTGCTGCTTCATCTTTTGCAATGCCCTCATCTAACAGGCGGTCATTGATTGATTTCAAAATGTCCCTTCTATCCATCACTAATGTGCCCATGATGGGAGCTTGTGAAGCCATGATGTCAGCTCTTTTATTGCCCTGAACCCCAGCATAGCAGGACAGTAGATTCATTTCAACCTCTGGAGGTTTCAGGTCTTAGCAGCTGCTATCCACTCGTTCATTCTGTTATACCATCTCAGCTCTGCAATCATATATCTTGATTAGCCACTCATCTCCATCATAGTTCTTCTTGTCGCCAGATTTTCCAGTCCATCATTTCTGAGTGTGCGTTTCATAAACAGTTCGTATCTTTTGTTTATTTAAGGAAGCAGTCATCTTATCATGCTCCTCTCCTCTCCAGTAATATACCTTCATCGGTTTGGTTTTCTTAGCTGTCCAATGTTTACGCTGCACTCTTATCCGTAACCACATTTCTGTTGCTGTAAGTGAGAACTGTTTATTTATTTATTCCTTAGGACTTGCGTCCATAAAAGCAGTATTGGTATGCATAACACTACAGTGTCCTCTCTCTCTCTCTCTCTCTGTCTATCTATCTCTCTCTCTCTCTCTCCCTCTCTCTCTCTCTCTCTCATTTTTTTAGCGAGACTTGTTGATTAGCAGGTTTTCTATTTTCTGAAATCCTATTTTAGCTAGTGCCATTCAGTTGTTTATTTCTGTTATCTTGTGGTGTATGTTTTCTTGGTTCCTAGTTATCTTAATTGTCTTTCTTGTGCTTAAGCTCCCCTTGTACGATTAACTTCAATTCTACCACTGTGTATCATGTACTTTATGACAAATGTTTACATTGTGCAGATATTTAGACTTTAATTTTCCTTCAGTGGAGTACGATCAGCGTAGTTGTATAGCACTCGCTTTTCACGGAAACACGGGGTACTAATCTCGTTAAAGGTACTCTACAGTCAACCCAACTGTAAATTGGTACACGGCACACGGGTAAGGGAATTAAAGTAGCGAGGAAAGGAATATGGTCACCCAACCACATTCACGATGTGGCGTAGTATAAAGATGTCTCTAACTACTTCATTCCCCGACATTCAACATGTAGCTTGTCCCATGCACAACGTCCCTCCCATGACAGTACCTCTGAAAGAAATTCGATCTACTGTCAAATTCCAGCCTGCTTCTGAATCACTCCCAGGAATTCCTTGGCATCTTTGTGTTTTGGCCTTCTTGGTTTGTCTCTGTCTCTCTTGTTATGCACTGCACCTTCCATTACGGTGTTCTAATGACCACTATGTCGTTTGCTGCAGCCAAAGGACAAATATATCGAGTTTCTGATCATTATGAAGTTTATGAACAAGTTCACCTCTATGCCAAACTCTTGTCGAATGTCTGCATTCTTTTTTCTGTCCCTGTTATTCTGAGGACCTTTCTATAACATTTCGATTCGAAAGACTCGATTCTCTTCCTGTAGGTTTTTTGTTGACTGTCCTTGTTTCTAAGTCTCATGCTGCCATAAATAAAACACAAGTTCTTAAATTGTTCACTTCTGGTGGTTTGCTGGTAATCTGCCAGAGTTTAGGTTGTCTAGCTTCTGCATTGTAATTGCCAATCTCGTTCTGATTTCTATTGAGCAGACGTTCATCGGTGTCACAGTAGTGTAAGTATTATGGGACGACCATTTAGCTTGCTTTTCATTTATAACCTAATAATATTTATCAATCTTTTATAAAGGCATATAAATATAAATAATGAAAGGTATTGAGGCTCTGAATTATAGCTATTTATTCTGTGTAATTTTGTGGTTGCAGAAAAAAACGTTAAGTCACATCGATAATATAATAGGTGGTACGAGGAACACTTTTCCATATTTATTATTTAAAAAAATTTTTAAATGACTAAATATTATAAACAACTAAGAATTCTGTATCTGGAGCAACCAAGAAGATATGCTCAGTGTCATAGTGAGTGGATGTTCGAAATGGATCGGTCACATTCTCAGAAGTGAAGACAATACCGTCACTATAAACGGACATGTTCTGAACACCATCACTGCCATGTTACGATCGTCAGAACTGTCATTATATAATCACCAGAACTGCCAGTATATGATCCCCAGCACTGTCATTCTATGATCACCAGAACTGCCATTCTATGATCACCAGCACTGCCATTATATGATCACCAGAGCTGCCATTCTATGATCACCAGCACTGCCATTCTATGATCACCAGCACTGCCATTCTATGATCCCCAGAACTGCCATTCTATGATCACCAGCACTGTCATTCTATGATCGCCAGCACTGCCATTATATGATCACCAGAACTGTCATGTTTTGTTTACCATTCACCGCCATGACGGAGAATCACAGAATCAGAAAATATAATCACGAACCAGAGCTATAGCACATCGTGATGGATCGTTTCATATCCAGCAAAATAGAGAGATTGTGATGCTAACACACACACCCACACACTTACATTGTCATCGGTTTAAATCGGCAGGTGTACCACTTGTGAGGTAGCCAACAAAGTCTTGCATGCAGTCCGATCCTTCGCTCTGTCGCGAAATTTCTGAACCCGATCTCTCAGCAAACAATCTTTCTTCTTCTTCTTCTTCTTCTTCTTCTTCTTCTTCTTCTTCTTCTTCTTCTTCTTTGCATTCAGGATCTTTTGGTCATGCTATATCCGCAGGCCAGTCGCCATGATGAAGTCTGTAGTTTTCACCAGGTCGGAGCGGCTGCCCTACAGCTTGTGTCTCAGCTCCGCACTTTTTGGTCAGGTCTGGTATCTCATTTCCCTATAGATTGGGCGTTCCTGTAGAATGTTTTCAGATGTATGGCCTTCTGTTCTATATGGGCACTCATCGGTGTGTGAGATCTTCAGTCAGTAAAACGAACTTTAATTCGTTCAATCATTTTGGTAACAAGTGTCTTTCCTCTATCTTCTTACCTGACCTGGCTCCAGCAGACTTTTCTTTTAATGTTTCAAACTGAAATCCACTTTAAAAGGATTTCCGACAATTGAAGAAATTAAGGGCAACTAGCGGACTGATATATTCATTATCTCCTAAATGTTTACCGGAACTGCTTCTAAAAGGGGAAACGGCTATAGGAGTGATGTATTAATAGATGTATGGAGTTGGTCAAAGAAGACATTGCTGACTAGATTGCAGATAACCCAGAAAAAGTTATACAAAAAAGTTCTGAAAGTTTTTGAACAGATTATGTATGTGTATGAACAGACTCTACACTGCGCAATGCTGAGGTCACAGCGTAGACAAATCTCATCCTCATCATGCACAATCTGTTCCGACGTTGCCTTTCCATCTTCTGACATGTTGTCCGGCAGGATCACGACGAACTGCCTCATCAGCTCTTCTCAAATTATCTCTCTGGGCCAACGACACCTCACCGGCCGGCTGGAGGAGGGGTCGCCCGCACACCGCATTATTCCGACAGTTGGCAGACTCCTCTTCAGCTCTAGACGACGCCTTGTAAAAAAACTGCAGAACTTGGCCATATTAGTAGTCGATCGACGTCAGAGCAGCAAAGATGGCGCTATACTGGCTGCGGGGGCTACATCGCCCTGGTGTTTAAGTTCATTATGAATGCCACCAAGCCAAGAATTTGCCTGAAATTTACACTAGATGGCCACTTACACTTGTGTTTATGGAAATGTGTCGTTGTTTTCCATTTGGACTAGTTAATTTGCTCGTTTTTGTTGTTATTGTTTTCTTCAATCCGATTATCCTGGCCTGGACATCGGCTATATGAATTTGCACTACACTTAAACCTGCGCCGTATTTTTACGAGATTGACGCCTTTCGCCGTTGCTGCAGACAGTGTCGATTTTGGTGTGCCTGTAAAATTTAAACACGACTATAACGGACTAAAACACGGCCTAGAAGAGATGCCCAGATGCCCTCTTGTGGTTATGGGACAGACACGACACACAACGATAGAGGACATCATCCCCCTGCGCAGCCTTGCGAGATACCCATTTACGGCAGAGACTTCGGGAGTTAACCCTGAGGGAAAATCTGCATCATATGATATCTCCAGTAATCTCGATAAAAATCTTGCCACTGGTCGAAGGTAGTTCAGGACCAGAGATCGAGCTTGACAAAAGGCACACTTTCTTTCTCACTTTAATCCAAAAGAACACGCTGGTCCCCCATTTCAGTTAACAGCAAGAGAAAAGACTGTCCACTCGGCTCAACAAAGAAAGTCGTCTTCATCACATGTGTTAGCCGAACATCATTATCATTTGATCGAGACACCGAGCCATAATCGAACATTTTTATACTTGTCTCTGCGATCGTTCTCTCTACTCCGTTTACTAATTTCCAGTCTCTCAGTTTTCATTGATGTCCTAGTCTGAAGGCACGTGTTGACAGCAGGTATAACCGCAATCTGGAAAACCTGTCTTGCAATTACTGATGTCTGCGGCTAATGTATATATGCCAGCTTGGGTCAGTGATAACTTGCTCACAAGAACAAATGTGACTGTTTAAAGGGAAGTAAGCTGTATGAAAAATTGAATGATTGTAATTGTTCTGTTTTTTTTTTCATTTCGCTCTTGTTAAACAATAACAACATCAAAGATTGTGCCTAACTGGCCGCTGGTCTGACTTTGCTCTCGTGTTGCAGTCCATTACGGATGGCGCATGGTTACTGATTTGACAGGGATTCACACTAGTTGACGACTTACGCTTGTGTGTCCACGGAAACGTGTTGTTGTGTTTTGATTTGAATTAGTTACTTAACTTTGTGAAGTTATTTCCTCCGAATATTCTGTCATTACCATTGGCTATTTAAAATAGTATTTCGGCTACCTTGTGTTGTATGTATACCATCATGCGCGCACGGCTGAACTTTGCAAGACTGGCGCACATCGCCCCTTTTTCTGACAATGTCTGTTTTTTGTGTGGCTAATAAATAACACATGGATCAATAATGGATTTTCAACATGCCTAAGACAAATCGCTCAAACTCTGAGTGATGCCTCGCGGCATTTAACCAAGGCAACTGAGTACTTTGCTTGTCTTAGGGAGCCTGAAAGCACCTCGGTCGACACACTTTCAAGGAAACCACAAGGCGCCAGGACTTCATTTTTAGATATTGTAAGTTCAATGAGACTTACAGCTTGGAGTATACTTTTTTGCTGCAGCACGTGACTATGGCAATGTTTGATCGATGCATCTTGCCTCTCATGCCTAAGCGAACATTATTATTATTATTAACAACCTGCAGAAGTTTATTCCTCTAAATATATATGTCTATAAAATTCTCATCGGTAATGGTTTAATAACTGCACTAGAACAACATCAGAACGAGACTCACTTAAAGGAATTCGTCAGGAAAAAAAGAACGAATTTAAACAACTAAAATATCCAAACTAAAAAACAAAACATAATGTAAAGTGAGATGTATGAGTTCGTCGCCATAACAGGATGTGCCAGATATGAAATGGAGCGAACCAAACAGGCAATTTTACATACGATTGCACGCAGACAAAAACAGAGGAAACATTTTAAAATCGCACCAAAAAAATATTGATAAGAGAAGCTTACATTTACATCACGTCTTGTAATTTGGTAATTTGTTAGTTGTTTTCGTTGGTTCTTTGTCACTGGCGAAAACCTTGCGGCCATAACGCACAGGTATCGTTTTGTTTAAGTTCTAGTGCGGTCACTGAGCAATTGCACACATTTATTTTATTGACTTTTAGCATTGAGTACCGTGGCAGCTTCGATTCGTATCATCTTCATCATCATGTCGCATGTCATTTATAGAACGTCGCTCCCATCACAGTATGTCTGAAAAAAACTCTTTCCCTTCCCAAAACTCCAACCTCTGCTACAGTCATACCCAGGCATTCCTGGATATCTTGATGCCATCGTCTTCTTGGTCTACCCTTTCCTCTTTTGCCTGGTACCATACCTTCCATCACCGTTCTCTCAAGACCATTGTGTCTTTTGATGTGAGCAAAGTATTGACATTGTCTTGCTAAAATCTAATTAATAAACCAGTTCTCCTCTAAGCTCAACTCTTGCCGAATGTCTACATTTGTCTTTTTCTCTGTCTAGTGCATTCTGAGGATCTTTCTGTACCATTTTGACTCGAAGGATTCGATTCTTTGTCTAGAAGCTTGGCTATTCGTCCATGATTCGCAATCATATGCTGCCACCAACAAAACAAAAAAACAAACAAACAAAAACGCAGGCTCTCAAAACTGTGACTTTTGACGTTTTGTTGGTGTCCTGCCATAATTTCTTCAGGCTGTTCAGTCTCTGCATGGGCATAGCTAGTCTTCTTCTGATTTCTTTCGAACAGTCGCCATTGTTGTCCATTCTGGAGCCCAGATATTAAAATTGCTTGACCTGATCTATTTCCTCACCACCAACTGTAAATTTATGTTGACATCGTGTTTTGTCGGTGATCATTATCTTTGTTTAATATATCGATTTGAACATGTATATATTAATATATATATATATATATATATATATATATATATATATATATATATATATATAAACTGAAAAACCGGTTTAAAATATATATATGTGGTTAACAGTACAGTTTTATCAATAGGTAAAATGAGGTAATTATATATATACGGTGGGTTATTTCTGTAACATTGTCAATCAATATAAGAAACTTGCTATCTATATATCTATCTTCAGTCCACTTATGTCGTTAGACGTTATGAGGAGGTGCGACCTCATTTGTTTCATATTTTTTTGGAATATACGATCGCCTATTTTTGAAACTGGTGAAGGTGGAAGCGTAAATTAGAGCAAGGTAGACGCACAGCCTGTCAGGCGCCATCTAAGCCACTCCGCTAACCATATAACAAGGCCTGTTGCTATGGCCACACAGTCCTTTTTTTACGACATATTCTCTGTGGGGCGAGAATCTCAAGAATAATTTGAGTCTATTTTTAACTTGAATTTTGCCCGAGCAGCGGCCGTTAGGCCTACTCTTTTTTACATTTAACTAAGGTATTTTTAACGTACGCGCCACTGCACATGGGTGTCTAATCTCACTACTCAGAGATCAGAGGCAATATTTACCGGATGTTTCACGTATAAAAAATCTCGAAAAAAACCACCTTAACTCGAGACCACTGGGTCCCCCAACAAACTTGCTTTGACATCGCGCATTTAAAACTGATTTGATTGACTGTTTTAGGAAACCTTAATGGTTTGAAACATGCCAAACAGATATCCAGGATTCAGAGAAGGTAAAAGTCTCATTAGTCTACTGGTATAGCGAACGCTTTACCAGGTAAAGGAGCTGGGTTCAACTCTTGTTGTCGGTACGCTCTGTCAACCAGCTGTATATGGGTACCTGCTTGCTGTTAGGGAAGGAAAGACAGAGAGGTAGTAAATGAGAAAACCCAACTTACAAACTAGCTGTGGAGCAGTACAAGGGTAAGTCAATAAGTATGTCACAAATTGATATTGCTGAAAAATATCGTTGATAGTTTCTAAAGGTGCCATTAAATAAAAGCAACATCCAGATTTGTGATTACTGTAGGTAGCAGACGCTAGGTGACGCATGTACGTGCGCTGCCCAGAAAAAAGGGCGTCCGTACTCAGAGAGTGAACAATCGAAGAACAGCTTGGTTTTGGTTATTTCCTTTTGGGGGCAATAGGACCTTCTGCTAAGGATATTCATAAGGAAATGTGTATCGCGTAAAACAGTGTACATCTGGGTTGATAAATGTTCTCAAAGACGTTAAAACAATGCTGATGCCACACACACAGAGAGAGAGAGAGAGAGAGAGAGAGAGAGAGAGATCCTTTGCGCGTAACTCGGGAAAGAAACGACATAGCGACTTGAAAAACGTTGTGCCGATCTATTAATTGGCCATTGAATGTTAAATCAAAATTTCTGCTCGATATGTCATTCTGTCCGCGAGTTATGGCGTCTTCAGTCAAATATATTTTACTAAGTTTAAGAAAACAATTATAGAATAACCGATCACACTAGTATATCCATCGATATAACAATGTGTGTGCACCCTTAGACCAGAAAGTGGTTTTGATGGCTCCTCCGTGATACAAAAGTTAAGGGACGCTACTCTAGTGTACTCTCTCATACCACTGTCATTGCAGTTGTAGACCACCGGGGAGATGTATAAAGCTCTAGTACATGTTAGAAAGCTAAAATGTAAAACGAAAACAAGTACACATCACTTGTAATGTTTAAAAAATGGCACATTTAAAAGTATGGTTTAGATTTAGCGCTGGAACAAAATAAGAGAGACCTACGTTACAACCAAAAGACGTCCATCGGTGACAATGAACAATACACATATAAGCTAACACATCAGCAAGTAGATATGACTACTCTAAAAGAAAAAGGAAACATACATAGGGCACACACAGTTTACAATGTCGCATTCGCTTAGTATCATTGTACGAGGGGCGCTACAAAAGTAATGCCTCCTGTTTTAATATGATTCCCAACGACATCAGAAGTGGGTTTTGTAGCAGTAATGTTTGAGCCTTCCCGCCAATATCCGCAAAATTGTGTTTCAGTCCGACAGGTGACAGGGGAGGAGCAGTCTGACAAAATTACGTCTGTCATGAAAGTGCGTTATAAATAGAGATGCGTTATTGAATTCCTCCAAGGGAAAATCATGCACCAATTAACATTCAAAGACTATTGCTAAACGTTTACTGAGAGCAAATAGTGCATGTTAGCTCAGTGAGGAGGTGGGTTGTTCGTTTCAGCAGTGGGATAGGCGACATGAAGAACAAGCCACATTCCAGTCGGCCATGCGCAGCTGTTACACAATGCAGTGAAGAACGTCTCGATTAGCTCATCCGGGCAAATTGAAATATTACGACCATGGAACTGTCTATGGAGCTGGTGTAGATTTTTACGAGCTGTACGTATGCTCTTGTTCATCGTTGGAGAGAATATATATCCAATGGTGGTGACTATGTTGAAAAATAGTTTTTTTCAAAAGCAATACATTGCTCTATGAAATGGTGTTATTGTGCTCTTTTAATCTGTTATGGTTTTCATCTCCTATATTCTTTGTATGCGTTCCCGGATTTAAATGTAGAGAGAACTATTATAAAAGGCATTCATTTTACACAGAAATCTAATTTTTGTCAACAGCATTAATTTTACAGAGAGTTAAAAATATTTAAAGAAACATTTTACTGACATAATTGTTTATACGTACAGCATTAATTATACAGACAATTTAAACTATTGAAATAAACAATTACTAGAATAATTGTGTTTACTTACAGCATTAATTTTATTGAAACATTTATTGAAATAAACAATCATTTTACAGATAGAATTGTTTATATATACAGTATTAATTTTGCGGATAGTTAGAACTATTTAGATAAACTATCATTTTACTAATAGAATTGTTTATACATGCAGTTTTAATTTTTAAACTTCATCAATGGAGATATACATGGAGATATTGTTGTTTTTTTTCAAACATCGTTAATTTTAAGGAAACATTATTCTTTCAAAGATCATTAATTGTAAGGAAACAGTTCTTTAAAATGGCATTCATTTTAAGGAGATTCTTTCAAAGGGCATTCATTTTCCGGAAACATAATTCTCACAAAAGGCATTCATTTTAAGGAAACCAAATTCTATCAAAGTGCGTTGAATTTTTATATAACTTAATTCTTATAAAGAGAATTCATTTTAATGAAACATAATTATTTAAACCGCATTAATGGTTCAGAACAAATTATTTTAATTGCAGAATTTTCAATTTTATGAAACCCGGATAATTGTACTCAATTTAGGCGTGCCTCCGCCAGTAGAAACTACTGAGGAAAACACGTAAAATAAAACAATAATTTTTTAAAATAATAACATTCATTTTATTTTATAAAATTATAAAATTATGACCAAATTTCTTTTGGTTAAGTTACAAAGGTCAGTTACAAATACAATTTTTACGAAAAACATTTTTGTTACACGTGCAGAAGAAAATTCAAATTATGAGCACTGAATATTGACATTAATTTCTCAATGTTTAAAATGCAGCTTGCTTTTATACCGTTCTTTTGCATGGACAACCACTGATAATATCAGCTTAAATTTCGTTAACCCTTTCCGTCTTGTCAGACAATAGTAAGTTGTGCTTTGAAAATAGGGATGTAACTACAGACCATAACAAATGGGACTTGTAAGATCAATCCGAGCATAAAAGCGTCTTCCACTGTGTGTGCAGGGGAAATCAGATCTGTTTGCGTTATCGAAAGATGTGGGGTGTCTTCTCAAACGCTGAGTCATTACCCTATCTGAAATCAGTATCTCCTTTGGCTGTATCCCATGCTTAATGACGTCCCTCCATGCAGTGCGATCCATGCTGTCATATTCCCTTGATTCCATATCGATGTCAGCATCATTCATATCGCGCCTGAACACATATGTGTACCGAAGTAGTGGCTGGCCCCGAGACCTTTTCCCAACTGTAATTCCCCATAGAGAAGATCTTTTGGTATCCTGACATCTTCCAGCCTCTAAGTGTGTCCCTGCCATTAGAGCCTTCGATGACTAAGCATGGAAAGACCCTGCCAGTGCTTGTTCTCTCCAATACTTCTGCGTTGGTGATCTTGTCCTGCCACCCAACTCCCAGGATTCTGCGCAGACAGCTCATATGAAAGCTGTTTAGCCGCCTCTCCTAGTGCGTAACAACGTATATAATGCTAAATCAACGTGCTAAACCGAAAACTAGTGAATCGTTAAGAATGTAGAGACAATGATCGCGAAAACAATTTCTTCTACTGCTTCTTCTGTCTTACTGCTTATGGCTAATGGCGTCGTATAGAGAAGGTATGCGCAGACTTCTGGTTTACTCTAGGTGGAAGTCTTATGCTGCCGGCATATGGACATTTCTCGTGTTTCTTTTATCTCTTCTTTTTATCGTCGCCTGATTCGACCTCTTGTTGTGTGGTCCGTCAGCCTCCATGTAGCTTGATTTTACTCCAGATAAAAAACAATAATATTTCTAATAATTTTTAGTTAGTAGCCCCTTTCAGTCACGACTATAGGATGATACGACCTTGAAGTAGTAGCTCTCTCTTACCATTTGTTTTCTCTTTCTCCTTGCATGTTGTCGCTTCACTTATCCGTGTTTCAAGAGCTTTTTTTTAGGTGGCTCATCTGAGTATATGTCCACTTGGATCGGTGTGAAGCTTCATCGTCTTATGATGTCAGACTTATATTCAGGTCCTTTCTAAATCGTTAATAAACATCTCAGGACCTCAAGTGTGGTCGGCCGACTATTCTTTTGCTATCCGCCAACTGTCAATACAGGTACATCTTTGGAAATGCATGTCTTTCATCCAACGGACATGACCAAGCGATCGTAGTTTTAGTTGCAAAGCAAAGTGCACACACATGGTGAATGGTCCGAGAGTACACCTTTGCATTTGTCACTCTGTCCCTCCATGTAATTCCAAGAATGGATCACAGGTGCCGTAGATGGATGGTGTTAAAACCTATGCTGTTGTTGGCATAAGTTGTCCAGGTTTCTCTATCATAAATATGTATGCTGACACAACATTGTAAACTATGGCTTCGGTTTTAGTTCTAATTTTCTAGTATCTCAAACAGCGTTTTGTAGCACCCGCTTTTAATATGCTTTGTTGTTGTAATAATTATTCATATTATTATTTTTATATAATGCATTCGTGGAAACCGAAACTGTCACACACTTTAGTAGTACCCTGGATGAAAACAATTAGATCACTGAAACCTACGTAGCATGTAGTAAAAGAGCGGTGTGCATGGAGCTGGATGCTTCATCATGTAAAAATCATTTCTTCGATACCGTCACTCAATTGATTGGATTACAGACTTCCTTAATGTGTTTAGTGTAAGCGGACAAATGCATTGTCGGTACTTTACTTGTTTGGTTTGGAACGAGAGAGCGTATATAAGAAACCAGCACACATACTGCATGTATCCTGAATGGGTATGGCATGCACAGTATTATCACCATCATTGTCACTCCACATCTTTTTATTCTTCTCCGTTCATCTTCAAATCGAGGTCCCGGTTTCTCTTACAAAGGACACCGGTGTTTGTGCTTCTATTATATCTCCATACAGTTTTTGTTGCATTTCTGTCTCGCAAGGCCAGTAGTGTTCTTTCACTTCCTTCGTGAACATGCAGCTGTGTAGGATATGTTCCACGGTCATGATATGCTCCCCACACGTTATCTGTCCCAATTGTGATTTTGTTGTAAAGATGACCCTTGAGTCTGTTATGTCCAGCTCTAGTCTGAAGTTAAATTAAAGTAGCTGTCTTTTTTTCATAAGTTGACTTTAATTATGGTCTCACTCGAGATGACGAAGAATTAATTATTAGTTGGCTGGTAGGTTGGTAAGTCGGTTGGTTGGTTGGTTGGTTGGTTAGTTGGTTGGTTTGGTTGGTTGGTTATTAATCGAGCAGCATTTTGTCATTTGGTCCAATGCCATATAGTGACATCTGCAAGTGGTTATAAACTGTTGTATAGTTCCAGAATAATGGTCCATGTATCTGGCCTTGGAAGAAGAAGCTCTTTCATAACAGTGGCAAGTGTCAGACACTGAAAAAGAAGATGTCCAACGGTTTCATAGGGATGTGTGCACAGTCGGCACTGGGGAGTAGGTTGATATTGGATTATGTTCTAGTGGCTGTAAAGTTGTCTGTGTTGAATCCGAAGCCGAAAAATGGCGATTCGATCTCTCCAATCTATGAGGTAATGGCTTTGAGATTTGGGATGGCCATATGTTTGTAGATCTCTGTCCCAGTATTACCCATTGCCCATCTGTTCAGCCAGGCCTATTTGTTCGCTGTTATCAGTAGTTATTTGATTGTATGTACGGTTACTAGTGTGTATTTTGTTCTTGACTCAATCCCTTCTAAGCCAGTCTGAATGCCAAATTAATGCTAGTTGTATTTGAGTGGCCAGAGATCCATTACATAACTATTGTAACTGCTTAGTCTTAGTCATAGTAGACCTGTACTTCTACAGGTGGGAATGCCCCTGTGCAGATCCCAGCTCTGGTGTGAGCTGAATGTAGCTGGGATGAGGATTTCCTGCTTAGCTAGCTAGGCTCGAGCAGTTTATTACTACGCTGTATTGAGACAAGTGCGGCAGAGGGTGGTTAACCAATGTTCGAGTCCATCTTAATAGACTAAAGCACTAGAGCAAACCACCTACTCATGGCTGTTGTTATGCCATGCCACACATTTAGTCACCTCTTACGACATACTCTCTGTGGGCCAGTAGTACTATTCTTGTCTGTATCCCACACAAATGCCACGGCAGACCACTTAGGATATTCTGACTTCATCTGACGTAAAAAGTTGGTTTGTAACTAAGGATATCTGGGTAAACGATGGCCAACTGTAATAGATCTAAAGTAGGTCATGGATAAACTCAGGCTTACAATCCCAATCCTGATGAAATATATATCCAACATGGCATTTGGTTTACCTTAACGAGCTTTTCGGGAATCTTCAATCCATTTTCTTTTCTTTTTTGCAGTGACGATTCGGCGGTTTAATTAGTGTACTGAATATACAAGTGACTGCAGTAAAACCGAGTAACGATCATAGTCGAAACTGTACACAGGCCAGCAGTTGCTGAGTGTTAAGTATCCTTTGTGTTTATAAGAAAGCTCTAGAAATGAAATACCATATATAATGAAATAATAAAACAGTTAAAACGCTCAACATGAGATCAGAATACAAGAGGAACATGCATGTTGTTGTTGTTGTGAATGTCACTTGTGCTTGAGTTAGAAGCTCTTTACGATTTTCTTTGGAGATAGGTTTAAAGTGGCTCGCTTCACATCCAGAGGTGAACTTGGGAGGGTGGACCGGGGCCCTCCTAGCTGTAGTGCAATACTAGACTTCTATATAACCTCACAACTATGGTGACAGTATCGATCCCCACTTTGTTAGTCAGGCTGCCATGAAACAGTCTGCTTCCAATGAGAAATGCATGAAAGTGAGGTGGGAGTCTTGATCAGTATGTTTCACCTGACCCTGACTAACATAGTCTGATCAGTATATTATGCTTGACCAGAGGTTTGATTCATTCCCTCACCCCCGAAGAACATACACTAAATAAAGGGCCCCCCCCCCCCAAAACACATTGTAAAGCACCGTTTGCTCTCCTTTCACAGACACAATAGTCACAAAGTTGAATTTACACGTCTAAAACAGAGAACTATAACAAATGAAACAAACACTTACTAAAATACAGTATACATATTGAATGTTATCATTCGCCATGAAAAGATACATAATTTTATTTACATATATGTACGAGGGAGAGTCATTAAGTAACATGAATGTTGTTAATAATTTTGTTTTATAAGAATACGAACCAGAAAATGTGTGACTTATTATTTGACGTAGTCCTCCTGTTTGACAACTCACCTAGTCCACATGTCCATAAGTTTGAGGATGCCCTCTAAAAAAAAATGATGTTTGTTGGGGACATTGAACCAATTTTGCACGGCCTTCATACCTCGTTGTCAACTGCCATTTTCTACACAGTTTCCTATAAGCGAGGTCATACTTAACTGATCGTCTGTGTACTAGTTTAGAAGACTCTGCAGAGTCTGTCTACAACCTCTTTCTTTTACATTTCCCTGATCTAAAAATATATATGCGTATACAATCTTTTCTTTGATCCATTAATTGACCATGGCCTTCTATCTAAATAAGGCCATGGATTGACCCTACCACCACTATTTCCTCTGGCAATGAATTCCAAGCATTCATCACTCTCTGACTAACAAAATATGTTCTGATATCTAATCTGGACTTTTCTTTAATTAATTTGTTCTTGTGCCCTACTGTATTTGTTGGCAGCTGTATTTTGAAACAATTTTTTATAGGCTAATTTATCCTTTGCGATGACTATCTCATAGAACTTTATTAAATCACCTTGAATTCTTTTTTTCTCTAGACATTGTAAGCCGATTTTTCATTGTCGTTCCTCATAACTATATTTCTAGAAACCCACTATCAGTTTTGTCGCTTTTTGTATCCTTTCCAGCATATTTATATCGCCTCTACGATAACGACTCCACACCTGTATATAGTACTCCAATCTAGGTCAAAATAATGGTTTATAGAGTCTGACTATCATTTCTATTCTTCTATGTTTAATATTTATATTTATCGTATCTAACATTGTATTTGCTTTTTTTACTGCTATCTGAATTTGCTCACTCACTTACATGTATGATCTATTATAACCCATAGGTCCTTTTCTGTTTATATCTTTCCGATATTGTTCTCTCCCATTCTGTAAGTAAGTTTCATATTTAATCTACGGAGGTGGGTGACTGTACTTGTATCTACATTAAACTTCATTTGTTAGCTCTGAGACCATTCCCGAATTGTATTTATTCCTTTGTCATCCTGGACAATTGTGTATAGGTTGTAATCTACGGCTATTTCACCAACTGTGAACTACCTGTTGCCACTGACTAGCTGGCTGATCTTCTGTTTCACTGTGTCAGTTGTCCCGTTTGTTGGTCTCCCACTCCAAGGTTCATCAATGATGTTTTTTCTCCCCGTTTTGAAATATTTCTACCCATTCATACACTCTCCCCTCACTAAAACAACAGACTTTATACTGAACATTCATGTTTCTGTAGATTTCAGAAGGTTTAAGATCCTCTGACCACAAAAAACTAATAACTCCGTGTTGCTCTTCCACGGTGGAAGTCGGCAGTGGAGACGACCTTGTTGTACTCTATAATGCGCGAGCGCATACTGCACGTTCGTGACAACCCATACATGTGGTATCGCTAAAGAGACAGTCTATGTCCTGAAATAATGTTGTGCGTTACATATACTCTTCAATGCACTTTATAACAAAATTCCGGTTACTGAATGACTGTCCCTCTTATAAACATTAAATCAAGTGTAAATCATTCTACCTAATTTTTAATGTGATATCTGCAACTGATAACATGCATTATCTCTTCAAGATTATGTTTATTGTTATTTACATATACTGCTTTCATTGTTTTATTATTTGGATGTTGTTGTAATTATTATTACTTAAAATATAGGTAAGTTGCAGTCACGAGTAAGACACGGAACCTCTGTAATACATTTTGTAACACATGATGCTTATGTCATCAGGCAGGGTTGCAGATGTGTTTCTCATATTGTTTGTACATCTTGAATACTGTTTTCATGAAATCCGTGAACTGTATAAGCTGTTAATATATTTTTCCAAAACTGTGAATAAAAGCTGCATTAGGTATGCATGATTTCGTGGAAATTTTTTGTCTTGTTCATGAAAGTGTATTTCGTTTCTGTTTCTAAAAATCAACGCCACTGCACTACGGGCATACCCATAGGTGCTCAGTCTCTCTCAGCAAATTGCTCAGGGTATAGATGCCGATGGTCCCTGTAGCTCGCTGGTTGTACACTCTCTTGCTCCGTCCTCTCATGCGTCATAATCCGCTCAAACCTCTTTACATGTTAAAACTTTGCAGTCTGTGGATTGCTGCTTCACCTATTGCAGTGTCTTCATCTAACAGGCGGTCACTGATTGATTTCAAAATGTTATTCAAACGTGCCCATGATAGGAGTTTGTGAAGCCAAGATGTCATCTCTTTCGTTACCCTGAGCCGTAGCATGACCAGATCAGTAGATCCATGTCAACCTCTGGGGATTTGAGGTCTCAACAGCTGCTATCCACTCGTATCTAAGCCATGCCTTCTGTATCTTCTGAAGTACGGCTTTTGCGACGGTCACGATGATTGCCTATGATAAAGAAGTATTAGACATCCCTCTCAGCGCTGAGGTCACTGCTTCCATCTCCATTCTCAAACTGGAGGTTGTTGACATGTATGCTCTATTGGACTCGGCAACGACCTGTTCTCTCACTCTAGTCGAGAATCCCTCGCCTGATGTCCCGTTGAGCCGCACTGATCCGTAGGTGTTTACGAAGGCATAACTCTCCTGTGTGATCTCCTTTATCAGCCGATTCACCTCGTGCTCTACTTTCCCGTTGCTCTGTTCTCTGCATTCCTTGTCTAAGGTTATGATGACTCTCTGGTACTTTATAATTCTTATCACTAGTGTGGAACCATTCTTTCCCCTTTGCTATCGTCTCAGCTGGGGTGACATGTCCTATTGTTTTTCTCTGCCTGTGGCATCCATGACGCCCCTCTCTTGAGTCTTGATCCCTTTATCCCTTGATGTCACATTTTACAGTTG